>OY720038.1:18425663-18744051 GCA_963082485.1 Eudonia mercurella | reverse complement strand
AGTTTCTTTCTATCTAGTTTTGTGAATGTATTTTGTGATTGTAAATATGATCCCCCTTATTCCTAAAAACTATTTAAGCATTATTTCGTTAAATATTGTTTTGTCAACGTCACACAAACGTCAATTTGAATTTGAGAAAAAGAGACAAAACAATGATGATTAACTAAATAAATGAATAAGGGGGTATATTTTTTATTTAAACAAATAAAATACGTTGTGAATGAAATAGGAAGTGTTCTACAAAAAAAAATGGTTTTTTGATTAGTTTAAAAAAAGAAAATCAATCAATAGTTTAATTCAATAATGTTTCCAAAAACCTACAACCCCGAGGTTTTAACACGAGCGTACCTACCGTATGTATCATAAACGAACCGCCTACCTAGTTTACTCGTGTATCACTTTATTTATAGTCTTACGTAAGTACCTTTCGGAGTTTCAAGGTAATCTAAAAATGTTATATCTGGGGGCGTTATTGACGAATTCATGCAACCAAAAACAGCACAATATCTACTATTGATCTTCGCCATAACTTATTTTAATCAAAACAATCGTTTACTGTTTAAAAAACAACACGCCCTGCGGCTAGTCACTGCGGCACATTCGCGACTGTTGCATGCCGAGCGCATGCCGAGACCCGAGCGCGTAGGTATATTTCGCGCTTCGTCCGTTTGTATGAAGTTACACTACTGTTAGATATTATTACCGTGGCCGAAGCGCGGACCGGGGTAGATCGCCGCGATTTATCATTAACATGAATAAGCACTTTTGTGATCAACATGTTTTGGAGATTCAGTTTAATATGAAACAAAAAAATATTGTGCAGCTATTTGTGTGGTTGTATTGTATTTGTACAATGTCCTATGGACATAACATCATTATGCTATCGGATCGGTAGGTACTTACAACAAAAAAATTTACTTGGTAAGGTATTATAAAAAACCAGCTTGTTCATTAACATGGGTAGGTACCTACAATCACTTTGGGTTTGGGTAAGTGAGCTGTTATGTTTTTTTTAAATAAAAAGGTTTTAAAAGATTTTCTACGTCACTACTGTTTTTCATCTTAATTCTAATGACACCATAACTCTATGCCATATCAGCAAAAATGTTTATGTTTATATTCAGGATTGATGTTACATCGATCATCCCGAGTTTGCATTCTATCCTCAGAACAAATACTCAGCGATGTTCTCCGCTCAGCGATATTCGGGGAATGAAATGTAATTGCACAAAACACTCGCACGAGTGGGCTTCCCCTCGGAAACGCGCACCACTCGCGCCGACAATACTCACCCCAACCGGGCTATTCACATGCTCTGTCCTCACGAGCATTGCGTTATTTAATAACCCAGATGGGCTAAAACTATTGGTGTGACGGTGTTGAATAGAGTGTCGGTTGCTAGGTATCCGTTTGCCGTTTCCTGCAGTACGCTTTCACAAAAGCGACTTTTATGGTCATCCTGAGTTATGGCGCGAAAATAATCGCTAAAAGTTATTTTATTCATTCCATTTATTAAAGGACATAAAATTCGGCATTACCACAGAATGTTAATGTAAAGTATTTTCTTTCTTAAGTCAGTAGTCACTTTTGACCTTATAACAATAGGTGAAAGTTTTTTTTAGATTAATACCTATATAAATAAACGATATTTATAATAATTGTTCTAGTTGGCGCCCTTTGGCCTAAGCCTTTGGCTCGCCGTTAATATTTTTTGCCCGAACCTTAGTGGCCTTAAGTTCTTAAGTACGCACAATCATTGTTTTTGCCTAACCGATGTCTTCGTTGATATATATACTTATACTTTGGCCTAATTTTTAAATATCTAATATTTTAATACAAACATACAACAATACCTTTAGGAACTAAAATGGCATACGTTTCTTTCGACTCGAAAAATTTAAGCTACCAAGTATAACAAAAATTAAGTAAAGTTACTCGTAATGCAAGTACTCACTATAGCTAATGAATGAAATAAGCCTGCTGGGTTTGTTGCCAGCTCTCCTCGGTTGAAGGCTCTCTCAAAATCAGAACTGGTGGTAGATTCAGTCTAAACTCATTTTCTTGTTTTTTCTTGTTATTTCTACCGCCTCTGTGGTAATATAAAATTATTTTTTTCTTGAGAAGCTTTGCATGGATTAAAGCAAAAGTAAACTTTACAAAATCTGTATATGCGTATAGAAATATTTTAGTCAAAACGCGATTTAGTTAGAAAGCATTTTAGTCCTAAAGCATGGTTGTCGCAAAGCATTTTAGTCTAAACACTGCTTTAGTCTTAATGCGTTGAAGCCTTATTACGATGTAGCTCAAACAGTTTTAGTCTTAATGCATTTTAGTACAACAGAGATGTAGGCGTAGTGATAATTAGGAAGTTGGCGTTTTAAACAATGTGCGACTTAGACCATATAGCGACATAGGTATATTAAGTTTTAGGCAGGCGTAGAACAAAGGATCTAGAATGCCCAATATTATACTACTTACGATATTTGACAATTTTTTTTATAGTAAAATTGTGTTTGTCGGTTTTACTGCGGTATAACGAAACGCAAATAAAAAACAGAAATCCTTACTGTTCGTAAGGTTAAGTAATTTTTTTTTCCGAGCGCAGCGTAACGAGGGCCAGTCACGGAAGGGGGAGCGCAGTAACAGAAGGGGGAGCAAATTCTCCCCTTAAACGTATAATAATGTAACTTTTATAGATTCATAACCTCAAAAATTTTTTATTACATATTTCTGAAACTATGCGTCTGCGGGGGGGGAGTAGTAAAGGGGGCTAGGGGGTCCCCTCCCAGCCCCCCCTCCCCCCAAACCCCCCAATTTTGGTTACGCTTTACCAACTATTCGTACTTACAGGTACAGGTGCACGCCATCGACGAAACAAAGTTAACACATCGTCATCATCTAAAACGCGTCTGCCTAACGTGTTACAATTTACACAGGGATTCATGATGAATCAAATCCAATCGATATGCCGGCGTGAAGTCCTAGATATCAAGTCCAATTCAATCGTGTAAGCTGGTTTCGGTCTCCGGTATGAAAGCAAGGGTCGTACTAGTTAGGCAAGATCACTGTGTCCAATAAGAAAACCGAGGTGATAGAAATTATTAAGAGCCCTATTACATCTCGACTGTGATTTTTGCGTAAAATGGCCAATTTTGGCGTTCTTGATCTCAGAAACAAAAATACACTAACAATTTTGACTCATTGAATAGTGTAGAATAGCTATTGGCATAGTTTGTAGCGGCCTCGCTTTTTGTAAATTTTGCTTAACTTTTTAATTAAACCCAAAATTGCAGAGAACGATTTTCATAAAATGCGCGAAGCCACTTTTTTGAGCTCCTAGATTCTACTGTTCTAAACAAATGAAATAAAAAAAATAGAATGTTATCTCTTATATAGTCGAGTAGTAGCGGCCTCGGAATTTTTAGATATCATTGATTTTATATAGAAAAAAAATCTTATTATAAACCAAAAAACTTCGAAAATAGCTTTAAGTTAACTGTGAATTTCTCCTATCTACGATAATATTATTGAACAAAATATATACCAGAATAATGGTTACTTCATGAGGAATAAATATTTTATAATTTTTAAGCATGAATTTATTATCCTATTTCGATAAAAACGATAAATACAACTGCAAAATTACTACAAAATGCGATGCACCGGCCGTCCGAACTCAGTACAGCGCGAGCGCTGCTCAGTGTTGGACCTGTGTCGAATTTCTTCCCGGCAATATCGATCGAGCGTCATCGTCAGTGTATGTATAGTGCGACTACCAAGTTTTGATCAAGTAAGTATAATTCTTTTACAAGCTTTTATTTAGTTTCACCTGTCCCGGTGTCTGTAATCAAATCTTGCATATTAAATTTGATCCACTTCTCGGTTACCGATTGAGCTGAAATTTTGCGTGCATGTGTAAATCAATGCCTATGCAAAATTATTGACATGGAGCTGGTCTGATGATGGAACCGGAAGGTGGCCACAGGAACTCGGTAGTTAAACGACACAACCCCATCGAGTTTGGACTCGTTTGATCCGTCTTGACGAGTACTTTATTGCTAGATGGTAACCAGGGTCTGATGGTGGAGTTGGAAGATGGCCATAGGAACTACACAACCCCATCGAGTTTAGGCTCGTATTATTCGTCTTGATGAGTACTTTGGTGCTAGATGGTAACCAGGGTCTGATGATGGAGCTGGAAGATGGTCATAGGAACTCGGTAATAAAACGACACAACCCTATCGAGTTTGGGATCGTATAAATCGTCTTGACGAGTACTTTGGTGCTAGGTGGTAACCAGGATCTGGTGATGGAGCTGGAATGTGGTCATAGGAACTCGGTAATTAAACGACACAACCCCATCGAGTTTGGGCTCGTATTATTCATCTTGAAGACTACCTTGGTGCTAGATGGTAACCAGGGTCTGATGATGGAACCGAAAGGTGAACATAAAAACTCGGTAGTTAAACGACACAACCCCATCGAGTTTGGACTCGTTTGATCAGTCTTGACGAGTACTTTGGTGCTAAATGGTAATCAGGGTCTGATGATGGAGCTGGAAGATGGCCATAGGGACTACACAACCCCATTGAGTTTAGGCTCGTATTATTCGTCTCGATGAGTACTTTGGTACTAGATGGTAACCAGGGTCTGATGATGGAGCTGGAAGATGGTCATAGGAACTCGGTAATTAAACGACACAACCCTAACGAGTTTGGGCTCGTATAAATCGTCTTGATGAGTACTTTGGTGTAAGATGGTAACCAAGATCTGGTGATGGAGCTGGAAGATGGTCATAGGAACTCTGTAAATAAACGACACAACCCCATCGAGTTTGGGCTCGTATTATTCGTCTTGAAGACTACCTTGGTGCTAGATGGTAACCAGGGTCTGATGATGGAACCGGAAGGTGGACATAGGAACTCGGTAGTTAAACGACACAACCCCATCGAGTTTGGACGTTTGATCCGTCTTGACAAGTACTTTGGTGCTAGATGGTAACCAGGATCTGATGATGGAGCTGGAAGATGTTCATAGGAACTCGGGATAATAAGTTCGTTCGTTCCGTTTGTTATGAATGTAGATTTTGTCTTTGATTAGATGGATTAGATGGATGACTCAATGCCAAGGTGAGCACGTGCCGAGGGCGGAATGGTATGATATCAACGCAAAGTTGACGATATGGCATGTTTATTACATGCCATATCGTTAACTTTGCGCCTCAGGGTACCAGGGCGAACCCTGTTGTACTAAAAGCTTTATTTCCCTACATAAATACTAAAAAGTTAAAAATTAAATTAGAAGAACATACTTTTTAAAATCAAGCTTTTATTACTAGTTAATAAAAAAAGAACTAAAAAATTAAAAATAATTTAAACCTGATAATAAGAAAAAAATCTTTATAAATAAAAGCGTGTTACATTGTGATTGCAAAAAAATCTTTGTTTCAGAGAGCACGCGGCATCTGTGACACCCAACACCTGGCTGCTGAGCTTCAGCATGTCAAGCACGTACTACAGGATAATAAACTGTGAAAGTACCACGGCTTCGGTACAGAAAACGCAATAAACCAACAACAGTCGAGCGCCAACCAGCTGTACTTCCATATATGAAAGGTGTCACTGACAAGATTGGACATGTCTAAAAGTGAGCTTCAATCAACACTTACTTCAAGCCGCCGAAGAAGATCAGACAATTTTTATGACCAGTCAAGTGCAACATACCCCTTCAATCTTGAACACGCCTTGTTTGTACACGCCTGCATCTGCAGGAGAGTACAAACAAGGCGGATACCCCACGACACGAGAGACCTAATTTTTTCTTTTGGACGTCAATCTTCCGGCCACCTTGTATATATATTATATGTAGTATATCTTAGTTTCGACAGTAAATGTGAAAAAGTGTCAAATTTATTTTTGTAGTAGCCCAAGTTTCATTGACGACTATGTCAACGCAATGAGCTGTATTTTCCGCAAATATTATATGATTTTGATCATTTAAAGTTTTTTAAATAGATGATTAATTTAGTATTCCCTTGGTAATACTTTGTTTTAACGTTATTTGTGTAATTTTATGTTAAAAAAGAAAAATAAAAAAAAAAGTTATTTACATATTTTTAGTTTTATTTTTCGATATTTGAAAGTCACCACAGATCACGCACTAAGGATCAGTTGTACTTGAAGCCTTGTAAAACTAGTTTCCTATCAAAAGGAGTTGTGTGTATGGCACCAAAAATAATAATTTACTTACCAAAAGAAATAAGGAAAACTGAATTTTTACAAATTTAAAAGCACATTGCGCACATACCTTATTAAAAATGTTATTACTCAATAGCGGAATTTTTCAGTGACAGGGATAAATAATTATTGAATTTGACATTTTAATTACAATTCTTATTGTACAATTTAATTTTAATCAATTATAGTAAAACTATTTGTGGTGGACTGTATTTTTGTTCAATTAAAAACTCTTCTTCGATGTATTTAGTGTCTTCTTTATTTCCCAGGTTACAATTGAATACTGAACGTTGAACATGATTCTCATACAAAACTGCGCTACTTATATCTGATTTGGACGTATGGCAACTAGCGACGCGTTGACATAGTTGATATTGCGACTATTACCAATCCCATACTGACTAGACAAACAAATTAAGTGAACTTTAACGTGATTGGCTAATTCATGTTTAGACGTGTTTCGACAAGATCAAACCTAACTTTAACAAATCGTACTTAGCGCTTTACATGTACTTATTCCTACATTAAGTTTACAAACAAAATAATATCAAAATAATCAAATTCTCTTATGCTATGTATGTCTAAACAAATTAAACTCGGCGTCCTCAACATTCTCCCCCCGGCGCAGCTTGCGAAGCCTCTTCTACCGGGAGCACGACGAGTTTGCTGACTGGCCTCTTGAAGACTCCTGTCTTTGTCTTCACATCTGCTATCCGGATGCCGCCGTCTGGTCCTGGGTAGGTGCCTTCCACGATGCCCATAGGCCATACGTTTCGCGGTAGCGTGTTATCGGCCACTATTACGACGTCTCCAACTTGTATGGGTCGCCGTCCGTTGTCTCGTGGCTCGCCTCGCGGTATCAGTGAAGGCAGATACTCGCGTAGCCAGCGTCGCCAAAAGTGGTCGGCTAACGCTTGGCTGGCTCTCCATGTTCTTCGGTCCGCTTCGTCACAGGGTCCCGTCGTAGGCAGTCCATTTGATGATCCCAACAGAAAATGGTTGGGGGTGAGCGCCTCTGGATCGTGGGCACTCACACTGACGTGGGTCAGCGGTCGGGCGTTGATAGAGAACTCTGCTTCGGTCAATAGCGTTCTCAGAACCTCTTCGGCGGGTGCCTTTTCTCGCAGCGTAGCGGTGAGTGCGACTTTTACTGAGCGCACCAACCTTTCCCAGGCGCCGCCTTGATTTGGCGCTCCGGGCGCTATGTAACGCCACTCCATGCGGTGTAGGTACCCCTCTTCTTTTAATATGGGTGCCCACTCGGTGTACGCTGCTCGTAGCTCTTGATCGGCTCCACGAAAGTTCGTAGCGTTGTCGGAGTACATAAGCTTTGGCCATCCTCTTCTTGCCGCCATCCGTCGTAGTGCCATCACTGCAGAGTCTGTGGTGAGTGATGAGACGAGCTCGATGTGCACGGCGCGTGACGTGAGGCACGTAAACAGTGCGCCCCATCTTTTCTCTCGCCGGCGTCCGATCTTCACCATCATTGGCCCAAAGTAATCCACCCCGCAGTTAGTGAACGGGCGATGGAAAGGGTCAAGGCGAGCGCGTGGCAAATCTCCAGTAGCCGGTGCTCTCGGTCTGGCTTTTCGTACCCGACAGAGTGCGCATTCCTTTTCTATAGCGCGTACTGTGGGTCTCAAATGTATTATCCAGTAGCGTTGTCGCAAGTCGTTAGTTACGCGTTCTCTGTTTGCGTGACCCGCGCCGCAGTGTTCTTTCAGAACGATCAGTCTTGTGATGCGGTGCCGTCCGTCCATAATGATTGGCGTCTTCATATTGTCGGGCGCGGTAGCAGCTTGAATGCGGCCGCGTACTCTTAAGATGCCATCTTCTAACACCGGGTCGAGCTGAAAGAGGCGACTTCCTCTAGTGATTGGTTGAGCAGTCTTTATCTTCTTCATCTCATTAGGGAAGCTATCTTCTTGTGCTTGCTTGATGAGCTCTTGTTCCGCTCGTTCTATATGCCGGTATTCCAATCCGGTGGCCCTGTGTCGACATATGTCAATAAACGCCAACACTCGCGCAGTCGCTCGTACTAACGTTTCATACTTAGAGAAGCGAGTCGGGTCCGGTATCCAGCTATCCCGTCTTGGTTCCACTTCTGTCGTGTGTAGAACTTCTTGCTCTTCATCTTGTTTGTCGTCTATGCGTTCGAGGGGCCATTCATCTTCACGTTGATATAAGAAGCGAGGTCCCTGAAACCATCGATCGCTCGTACCTATACGACCGTTGGTCATTCTCGTGGCGTCGTCCGCTACGTTTTCTGTTGTTGGTAGCCATCGCCATTCTTCTTTATGGGTGAGTTCCGCCAGTTCGCCGAGTCGATGCGCCACGAATGGTGTGTAGCGTCGAGCGTCGTTGCGCACCCAATGAACTACTGTAGTGGAGTCAGTCCAGTACACGGTTCTTGTTATTGTACTTCTGTGTTCCTTCTTGATTTGATCAGCAAGTCGCGCTCCGATGATTGCTGCTTGTAGCTCCAACCGTGGTATTGTTTGTGTGCGTTGTGGTGCCACTTTAGCTTTGGCGGCCACTAGCACGACTTTAACTTCGCCGTTGCTGTAGACGATTCTCCAATAGGCCACGGTTGCGTAGGCTTGTTCGCTTGCGTCGCATAGTACGTGTAGCTCCATTTGTTCGTAGGTTCCCGGCGAGTAGCATCTTGGAATTTGCAGGCTTGCAATTTCTTCGAGCTGCGATAACCACGCCGTGAATAGCTCTTGTGCTTCTGCCGGTACAGGTTCGTCCCACGATGTCCTCAGTCGCCATAGACTTTGCAAAATTATCTTCGCTCTGATGGTGAAGTGACTCAGTAGGCCCAGCGGATCGTATATAGACATGACCGCGCTGAGAGCCTCTCTCTTCGTTGGTGCACGCTGCCGACTTCGAACTTCCACTGGAACTCTGTTCATTGAAGTGTTGAATCCCAGTTCGTCTTTTTCAGCGTTCCACATCAGACCGAGGATCTTACTCTCTTGCTGATCTCCCCCCAGTCGCATAGGTGAGGTGGCGTATAGTTCCGTGGGCACGTCACGCAATGCTTCGGTGTCGCTTGCGCTCCATTGTCTCAAAGTGAATCCCGCCGCTGCATGTACCTTCCTTGTTTCATTTATTGCAGCCCGAGCTTCTTGCTTTGTTTCATAGCTGGCAACGAAATCATCCATGTAGTGATTTTTCGTTATTGCTTCTAATGCCCGTGGATACTCTTCGGCGTGTCGCTCTGCGTTGTGGTTGCGCACGAAGTGCGCCATAAATGGAGAGCTTGCTGCGCCGAATATCATACTGGTCATCTTGTAATGTCGAGGTGGACTTGTGCGATCTCCCCCTCGCCATAAGAACTGTTGGGCCGGTTGATCTTCAACACGTATCTTGACCCGTAGGAACATTTCTTGAATATCTGCTGTGACGGCGATGGCTTTCTCCCGGAAGCGAAATAGTATTCCGGGCAGCGATAGCAGCAGATCAGGGCCCTCCAGCAGCAGGTCATTGAGGCTCACGCCGTTACATCGTGCCGCTGCGTCGAACACTAGCCGTTGTTTGCCTGGCTTGTTGGGGTTGTATACGGCGAAGTGTGGTAGAATCCAGCAGTGGGTGCTGTTCATCTCCGATCCGTCGCATGGCTCCGCGTACCCCTTCTTAAGAAGATTTTCTATTTGAGCAGTGTATTCGACAGCGAATTCTGGCGAGGCGTCCATCTTCTTCTCAATGTTCTGTAATCTTCGTAGTGCCGCGTGGTAGCTTGGTGGCGTGGTGACCTTGTCTTGTCGCCATGGTAAGCCAACTTCATAGCCGTCATCAATTTTCTTAATTGTGTTCTGTACTATCTTCATTGCGCGCTGGTCCGCCTCACTGATTCGTGGTTCCCGTGCGACGCCCAGTGCTTCTATCTTGAAGTGAAACTCCACTAGATCATGAAGCTGTTTGTCGTGCCGCTCTCTTGCATCGCTGTGCCGATCGGGCTCGTAGAGATGAAGCACGTTCTCATTCTTCATAATCATGTTGCGTGGTACGGTTCCGTGCACCACCCAGCCGAGTTGCGTCTTTGAGGCAGCCGGTTCGTTGGGGCCACCGATTCTCAGTTCCCTGGAGACAATACTTTCCCAGTGATCGGTTCCCACCAAAAGGCCTGGACGCGCTCTCTCGTAACATATTTCTTCTTGCTTCAGATCTTGAAGGTGCTTATGTTGCAATAATTCTTCTGGAATTGATTGTTGATGCAACTTTAAATTCTTCATTGTTCTTGCTTTCAATTGGTATGCGTGATCTTCCTGCTTGCCGCGAACTTGCACGGTGACGAGCTTGCTGTTGTTCTGTATTTGCCTCATATTGACGCCATGGAGATGTAGCGGATGTGCAGGTCCTTCCGCACCGACTTGTTTGGCCAGATCCTCGTCGATTAGAGTGATTGTAGCCCCTTCATCCAGCAGCGCGAAAGTGTTCACCTCCCCCCGTGGTCCACCGATGACAACAGGGCACATCTTCAGAAGAACGGCACGTGGTCCGGCAGCTTTGGTGGTAGCTACCGACAACACGGCCTCGTTGCTCGTTGTTGCTTGTTCTTGTGTTGCGGTTGCGGGCTTCTCTTCTTTTTCATAATGAAGCGACGAATGGTGTGGACGTTTGCATTGTCTCACGCCGCATGGCTTGGCGCGACAGCTGCTCCGCCGGTGCTTGTGATGAGCGCACTTGAAACATACTTGCTTTTCTTTTAAAAAGTCCCATCGCTGTTCAGTCGTCATCTCTTTATACTTCGGGCATTGATGTAGTATGTGCGCTTGACCGCAGCTCAGGCACGAATCTTGCACTTCTTCCACGTTGTACACGTTGTTAGCCTTCTTCCTTGGCATTGCAATTGCTGCAGCAGGTCGAACTTCTCTTCTTATGTTCGTTGCATTCGTTGATGGAGGAGCGTATGTGTATCGCAACGCTCGGTCCGCCTCTTGCATTAAGAATCGCGAAAGCATCACGATCTCTGGTTCCGCCGTCCCTTCATTTTCGTAAGCGTAGTCACACCAACGTGATCGGATGTGCGGGCTCAGCTTATCCAGCACCTCTCTTGCCAGTAGAGGATTGTAGAGGTACCCCCGACGATCGATTGTCTTCAATACGCAGATGGTGTTTTGTAACCGCACGGCGAACTGATTGAGGTCAGTGGCTGATGATGATGGTTTCGGCGTCTTCCTTAACTCTTCCATGGCTCGATCGATGATAACTTCAGGTCGTCCGAAGCATTGTTCTAATGTTCTCATAATGACGTTCGGATTGGTGGCCGTATGTAGCAGTGCTGACACGACGTCTCTAGCTTCTCCCTTAAGGCAGCTTCTCAACCGTTGTACGTTCTCAGCGTCGGATATGTTGTACATTCTTGTGCTATCTTGCATCGCCGCTTTGAATGGTAGCCACTCGTTGATAGCCCCGGAGAAAATAGGTAGGTCCATACTTCGTGTTCTAGGCCGCACCATCTTCTCTAAAGTTTCTGCCAGTCGATCGATTCCGCTCCTTGTTCGTGATGGGGTATGTGATGTTGTTTCTCTAGGTGTTTCGAAGCGTAGTTGTCGAACATCTTTCATTTTGGTTGCCTTGCACTTGTAGCCATTCATCAACTCGCTGGCGCTCTTCCTCCTTTGAGACGCGTCGAACTGGTTCATCGTGGACGCTATCGTCATCCTCTTGAATGGCCGATACTTCGGCGGCAAACCTCTTCTTTATTAAATCGGCTTCCAGTTCCAATTCCTTTCTTCTTATGGACGCTAGCTTCTCAGCGACTTCTAATTCCGCCAGTCGCATTCTCGTAGTAGCGCTTGCCGTAGATCGATGCGAGCGCACAGAACGCGTCGGTGACGGGACGCGACGCCGTTCCTTTTCTTCCATACTGGGACCAGCCTTATGAACCATGGTGCCCCCTGGATTCGCCTTGCTTTGCCCCTGGTCTACATGTCTCGACGCAGGTGAAGCAGGTGCTTCCAGTGAGAGTCGCCGTATTCGCTCAATTTCAACGCGTTGCATCTCTTGACGCCTTTGCTCTTCCAGCTCCGCTATATCACCTTGACTTCTTGTGACAACCATTGCGATCGGCTAATGGCAACGAAGATTGTAGCTAGACGTCTTGATAGCAGCTCCAAACGTTGATAAAATATTCAGTACCGTAGACGACGAAGGCTTGAATATTTTCTCTTGAATATTTTCTTTCTTCAAAATATTCCTTGAGATCCGGCTTCTCGATGGACCATAATGTGGTGGACTGTATTTTTGTTCAATTAAAAACTCTTCTTCGATGTATTTAGTGTCTTCTTTATTTCCCAGGTTACAATTGAATACTGAACGTTGAACATGATTCTCATACAAAACTGCGCTACTTATATCTGATTTGGACGTATGGCAACTAGCGACGCGTTGACATAGTTGATATTGCGACTATTACCAATCCCATACTGACTAGACAAACAAATTAAGTGAACTTTAACGTGATTGGCTAATTCATGTTTAGACGTGTTTCGACAAGATCAAACCTAACTTTAACAAATCGTACTTAGCGCTTTACATGTACTTATTCCTACATTAAGTTTACAAACAAAATAATATCAAAATAATCAAATTCTCTTATGCTATGTATGTCTAAACAAATTAAACTCGGCGTCCTCAACACTATTATTAAGTAGATAACATTGACATTCAAGAATACTTATTGCTTGCATTCTAAATCATAAATATATTTAAAAATAATTATTGGAAATAATTGTATATAATAATAACTGTAACTTCAATATATTTTGTAGGCTCTTGAGGCAGATCATATTGGCTTTGATTTGCTTGTGTAAGACCGTATACCTGTGTTTCACGAAATAAAAGAATTTGAATTTGAATTGCGTCTAGTGCATTTAGCCACGTAAAAGCTTAGACCAATATTGTCTAAGGGTAAAAGTGATGAGATAATCGATTCCTGTTCATTAACTATTTTTTTAAATAACGTAATTTTTGTGTGACATTGTGACTGATGCAATCATTCAGTTGATTTGTTATATTGTTTATTTGTTTTTAATGTAGATTGAGCAGTTCTACAGAAGGATATTATTTCTCTCAATTCGGTGGTTAAATTAATATTTGGTTTTTATAAATAGTTTAATGACAAAGATTGAAGTATATTCCATTCTGAATCTAATGATGACAATGGGACTAAATATTGTGAAGTGGTTTACGAGAAAACTTAATCACCGAATTGCGAACGCACCGAATTGAGAAGTGGCCCAGCGACTTCAGAAAATGAATCATCGTAATTAGAAATAGCCCAGCCAATCAAGAGACGCTGTCACCTAATATAGAAATTATGTGATGAATGACCAAAATTACAAATACCTAAAAACTTTTTGATTACTGACTGATGGTCTATTAGTAAGATGGTTAATTTCAGGCTTAAGTGCCTATATTTATGTTTCTGAAATAAAAAATAATGGAAAATAACAAAAATTTTAATCAGTGTGTAGGTATATTCTTTTTCAATAAAGAACAAAGGAAGGAGTTATAATCATGTACTAATTAATTATTTACCTACTTATTTTAACTTAGCTTGATCAGTCTTCATTTCTATATTAGTAATAAAATATTTTTGGAAACACAAATAAAAATTCTTTAAAAAAAAGAAAATTAATTCAAACAACCGTTATTTATTATTCACAATCAAATTTAAATAAAACTACTTATAACAATCAGAGAAACAAAATACTCGTATCTAAATTTAGCCAAACCTAATTACACTCAACACTAATAACATTTCCGATAAATAGGCCTAGAATATTACGTAACGCAACACAACCGATGTTTACGTCTGAAACGCTCGTGACAAAGTGAAGTCGCGCCGGTTCGTGGCTCGTTTTATAAGCATAACGAAGGTACTTTTGTCATTGGTGGGGGATGATGCTTATACGGCCTCTTCTGACATCGAGTCGTCCTCGACGCTGATACCATGTGTGATGCTGCTGTCTCCAGCAACATCTGCTGCTCCATCTTCCGAGTCTGTGTCCAGCAAGGGCATTGATAGTCCAACTTCGGGGGATGTTTTAACGCCACTGGGACCAGCAACATCTGCTGCTCCTAAGTCCGCGTCCGCGTCTGCATCAAGCGGAGGCATTGGTAGTCCAACATCAGGGGCTGGGGCAGTCCCCAGTAGTTCACACTCATCTACATTTTCATCTGAAAATAACAATTAGTTGCACACAAGCCGGTAAACTCAATGTAATGCATTCAACATTACAAACCTTTTACTCAATCATCTTTCAATCAATTCAAAGTTCATCTTTCACACGTCTTGTATTCTCACGTACTTCACTTTTTAAGTTATAACAGAGACGTCTCTTAAAACGACAAACCACAAACCAATCCTATGTGTTTCTTTTCAAAGCTTCAGGACTGCTTACTGGGCATCTTGATCACCATCTGCTCGAAAAAAAGACAAGAACGCCAAGGCAGCAGGGGCCTGAAGTTCACTTTCGAGAACGCCAAGGTTTAACACGTGTAGTTCTTTCGGCAAACACCAAGGCTATGTGCCTGTAGTGTAACGAACGCCAAGGCAATATGCCTGCAGTTCAACGAACGCCAGGGCAATTTGCCCGAAGTTCTACCATCGAACGCCGAGACTTTGTCTGAAGTTCGGATAACGAACGCCAAGGCTAAATAAGCCTGCAGTTCAAATAATGAAGGCTTATACATACCCTCAAAGAAAACAGCGCACGTCTCTGGACACCACTCGCCTCGCCAAGGCACCATATACTGGGCCGCTGCTTGGGTAGTCTTCCCATAGCTTCCACTAAGCAACTTGAGTTCGTACCGTCCACTCGGCAGTACTTTCACAACTTTATAGGGGCCTCTATAGCACAACAGTCGGGCATCCTCACCAACGGACGAGTATTTATAATACAGGAGGTCGTTTTGAGCGACATAACGAGATGGATCTAGTTGACCCTCCCTCAATTGCTGCAGCAACTCCTGTGTCTCGTTGTCCGCGGATTGTGCTACTTGAGCCCAATTACGTGGCCTTGAAACCTGGTTTGCCACAGCAACCGAAGGGTTGCGACTAAAGTAATCAGCGTGTGGCATCATTACCCCCTTACGGTATTCTATCACAAAATGGAAGTCTTGGAGGTAAATCCACCAACGCGCCACACTTATCTTATCTTATCAGCAAGTCTTTCTTGCGCTCGGTGGCTTTCAGGGCATTACAGTCAGTTACAACCTTAAACTCTAATCCTACAAGGTAGTGGCGAAAGTGCTGCAATGCCTTGACAACCGCCAGTGTTTCTAACTCGTACGAGTGGTATTTATTCTCAGCGCCTTGTGTCGCCTTGCTAAAATAAGCTACCACCTACTATCGCTGTGCGTTTGTAAAAGAACCGCACCATATCCGGCACTGCTTGCATCGGTATGGACTTCTGTTTGAAGCTGAGGATCAAAGACAGCAAGGACTGGTTGATTAGTAAGTAATTCAATCAGTGTTTGGCGAACTTTTTCTTGCTTCAAACCCCAGTAAAACTCGACATCTTTCCTAAGCAATTGAGCAATGCAAGCAGTGAGTGTTGCGTAGTTCTTAACGTAACGCCGGAAATATCCCGCGAGCCCTAAAAACTGGCGCACTTGGCGTACGTTCTCGGGAACAGGCGAATTTACAAGACCTTCAATTTTATGTGGACTCGGCCTAACCTGACCCTGACTGACGACTCGCCCAAGATATTCCACCTCGGTTGCTAGAAAAGAACACTTCCGGAGATTTATAGAAAATCCAGCAGAGGTGAGCGTTTGTAGGACTTCTTTTAAAAAAGAAATACCCTCGGGAACCGCGGAACTCATGATCAGGACGTCATCCACGTACACCAGGACTTGGCCTGCTTTAACAAAGCTCCGCAACGTATTATTGATGATACGCTGATATACAATTGGAGAGTTCGTTAAACCGTAAGGCATTTTGACATACTCATAATGCCCTTCCGGTGTAACGAACCCTGTGAGGTGAATTGACTGCTCCTTTATCGGTATCTGGTGGAAACCAGTAGCCATGTCAAGGCTGGTGAAGTATTTATAGTTACCCAGACGATCAATGTGATCGTCGATTAATGGTAACGGATATCGATCCTTAACAGTCAACCGATTCAGTGCCCTAAAGTCAACGCAAAGACGGTCCGATCCGTTTTTTTTCTTTACGAGTATAATCGGACTCGCATACTCCGATTCTGATTCTCTAATAATTCTTTTGTCCAAAAGATCATCTATTATTTTGCGGACCCGGAGTTTTTCATCATATGAAAGTTTATAAGGGCGGTAAACAACCGGGGTTGAACTGGTTAATTTTATTTCCATCTCACCCGTATTGACCGTAGTGGTGGCCGTACCAGCGATGAAGAACTCTGAGTATTCTTTAATTACTTTTATCAATAATTCATAATCATTTTCCTTAAGGGGAGTGTTTATATCAATAGATAGTTGGCTTTGAATCGCGTTAACTTGGACAACAGAATCATCAGATCTAGTTAAATACTGTCTATCTCTAGTGCGAATATATACGATGCCGTCTCGGTTAAGTATGTCGGTACCTACAACGATCGGAGCATTCATGCATAACGAAGGCACTACGATTAAATCCGCTTCAATTGAAACCTGGCTGAACTCAAGAGTAACTGTCACGTATGAAGAAGCTACTACCTCCTTATCACTAATGCCATTTAGGACGCAACGGGTGGACTTTGGTTGGCAAGAAAGGTATTTTAGTACGTCTGAAGAAATCAGAGACACGTTAAGTGCGCCACTATCGATGATAGCATCCATAGGAATACCATCAACTACAGCCACTATAATATCGTTGCCACCAGCCTTCGAACTATTTTCCGCACAAAGATTGACGTTCCGTTCATTTCGCGGTTGAGAACGGCTTTTAGCAAAACACTGGTCTTCAACGTGACCTGACTTCTTACAAAAATTGCAAACGTTATTGTTCCTACTATTCGGAGTGGGTACAGTTTTGGAATTGGGCTTGGTATGACAGTGACGGCTTATATGCCCCTTCTGACCACACGTAAAGCACTTCTGCTCATTTCGATTTGTAGCAGGTTGAAAAGGGCGTTTCTTCGGCACTAAAGCATGCGTTTCTAATTTTGCGCGGGCAGGCTTAGTATAAATAGATAAGAACGAGACAATAGTATCTGGGTCCAAATGAGCGTTAGCTGCTGCAGCTCTAATTTGAAGGTTGTCGATACCACGAATCACTATTAACGTCATCAAATCATCGCTTAATCCCTTGACTATTCGTAAACGTAAGATGGTGCGACGCGCATATTCTGCGTAAGTAGCGTACTTATCGGACGTTGTAATCATGGTATCGAACAGTATATTGGCATAATCTAATTTGCGCGGGCATAGCGGTTTGAACTCGCGTTTAAAGTTTGTCCAAGTACGTTCAGCTGTAACCCATTCGTTCAACCAAATTTTTGCATCACCCTTGAGGCACGACCCGATTTGCGAAAAACACTCATAGTCACTCCAACCATTCGCGTCCCTGGCACGATCAACTTCCTCGCACCACGCATCAATGTTATGAATAGAGGGATCAAAGTTTGAAACAAAGTAATTTTGGGACCTGACTGGTTGCAATGATCTAAGAGCATCGACAAGCACTTTTGCCGGGTCGGACATACTTGAGTCAAAATTATTTACTTGCGGAGTTGAAATGTTTGTAGTACGGGTACTTGCCTGGGGTTCCGGGGTACAGCATCTGGACACGTTTGATTGAGACGTATTCACTTCGATATCAACGGTACCGCGCGTGTTATTAGGATCGCAACGTTCTATTGTTTTATTCGAAGGATTCGTAACACAACTATTTTCGATCGAGGTTAAACGATTCATAATCGAGTTCAACGTGCTATGAATTGACGTGTCAGTAGCATTTTGCCTACTGGAGGATCGCGATTGAACACGGCGAGAACGATGATGCGACCGATCCCGTCGCGGCCTGTCACGAGATCGCGCCCTGCCCTTACCTTGCGATCTGCTACGAGAACGACGCCTTGTCCGGCGATTCCGCGTTGATACACTAGACCTGCTACGTGAACGATAACGCGATCTATCACTGGTATTACTGCGAGAACGACGTCGCGAGCTATCGATACGTGACCTAGAACTGGAACCGCCAGTCATGATAACAAAAACACAAAAATAACGTAGACGAGACTTTGTTCCTCTTTCTGGGCTAAACAGTTACTAATCCCACTTTGGTTTTTGATTTTTGATTTTGGAAACACAAATATAAATTCTTTAAAAAAAAGAAAATTAATTCAAACAACCGTTATTTATTATTCACAATCAAATTTAAATAAAACTACTTATAACAATCAGAGGAACAAAATACTCGTATCTAAATATAGCCAAACCTAATTACACTCAACACTAATAACATTCTTTCATTCAGACTTTCGTTTGTAACTACAGCTAGGGTTGGCTGGAAGAGATCTCTTCTAGAGATAAGCTCACCCTTGTATATGTTTTTTCATAATGTAATTTAGACTGTAATTTTAATGTACAATAAAGGATATATAACATTTCCGATAAATAGGCCTAGAATATTACGTAACGCAACACAACCGATGTTTACGTCTGGAACGCTCGTGACAAAGTGAAGTCGCGCCGGTTCGTGGCTCGTTTTATAAGCATAACGAAGGTACTTTTGTCATTGGTGGGGGATGATGCTTATAATATATATACCTCACGCTACACCTAATTTTAAAACTTGGTAATCACGAGATCGTCGGTTGAACATCTAATTGTTAAGAATTTTCAAATCTAGTAAAGAATATATCAAAAAGTCAGCTTAATTATCAATGTCGTCAAGACTTTATTTTTTTTACTTCTTAATCTATGTATCGTTCTTTGGCTTCTTATTTACCTTGTATTTGTATTTCTTAAAGAATGACTGTCGCGCAATCGAATAGAAACATATGTCTAGTAACCAATTAAATAGGACAGATTTAAACTTACACAAATTCATTTCTCTAATATTTTGTGGTAATTTATTATAAATTTTGACAGCCATGCAAAATGAGTTTCTGCTAACAAGATGTAACCTTCGCGGTGGGACATACAGTTTAGTTGGGTCCCTACTGTTGCTTTTTTTCTGTACATTATCATGTAAGGGGAATATGTAACGATATTTTTTGACAAAAACGCAGATTTCAAAAATATATAAACAAGGCAGTGGCAAAATCCTTAACATCTGGAACAAAGGCTTACAATGTGCCAAATATTCAGCACCAACTAATGCTCGCACACATTTTTTCTGAGCTATTAAGGCTCTATTCATGTCAACCGAGTTGCTCCACACTACCAATCCATATCGTAAAACGGATGAGACGTATCCATGATAAGCAGACAGAGCGGCGTTTTTTGATGCTACTTGCCTCAATCTGCGTAACGCGTACACAAATCTATCCAATCTAGTACAAACCTTTTCTATATGTTTCTCTTCCAGCTGAAAGATTCATCTACTGTAAAGCCAAGGAAAATAGAAGACTCTTCTTGTTTCAATACATCATCATTATGTTTGATAGTAATTTCCTTTTGTACACTGTTACAAGTTTTAAATTTGATAAGCTTAGTTTTCTTTATATAAATTTTTAAGTAATTCTCTTCCAACCATTTCAAGATATTATTTATTTCCTTATTTACTTCAGACTCTAATAAAGTATGATTGCGACATTTTATTGTAAGAGTAGTATCATCAGCAAACAGGATGTAGTTATGAGTCAATACTTTAGGCAAATCGTTGATATACAATAAAAATAACATAGGCCCTAAAACGCTCCCCTGTGGAACACCGACTTTATTAAACTTCAATGACGATTTGGAGGTAACTCTTAAATTACCGACTATTTAAGATACTTCAGTTCTTTGCTGTCTATTTAATAAATAGCTTTTTATCCAATCGTAAGCTACACCCCTAATGCCATACCTTTGGAGTTTGTGAAGCAATCTTTCATGGCAGACAAAGTCAAACGCTTTGCTCAGGTCCAAAAATATTGACATCACTGACATTTTAGCGTCAAGAGCTTCAACTATTTGTTTTACTAAATGGAAGCATGCGAGTGACGTTGAAGAAGTTTTCCTAAAACCAAATTGATTTTTTACCAAAATATTATTTTTATTTAAAAAACTAAAAACTTTATCGTTCATTGCTTTCTCGAAAACTTTAGACAAAACTGGTATTAATGTAATCGGGCGATAATTTCCCATATCTGTCATCTCTCCCTTTTTAAACAATGGTTTTACAATAGATAACTTTAGCCGTGTGGGAAATACACCTTGTTCAAACGAAAGATTTATTACATGACATAATGGTATAGCTATATACACAGCACACATTTTTAGCATTCTAGTATTAATTTCGTCATATCCAGTACTGTTAGTGTCCCTTAATGATTTAATGATCATTTTTACATCACCCTCATGTAACGGTGTCAAATATATGCTATTCATTTGTTCTTCAATGGTTTTAATACAAAAAATTGGACTGTTTATCATATACTTGATGTGTTGAAGAAATAAAGTAGTCATTAAATAATTCGCAAATATCATTAGTTTTAGTATATGTTCTATTATTAAGTGTCAACTCATTAATGTCAAGTTTATCATTGTTTAAATTAAGATTATTTTTTATAACGTCCCATGTCGATTTACATTTATTACGTGATTTCATTATATAATTATTGTTATTTATTTGTTGTGATTTTAAAATACATTTCTTCAACATTTTTGCGTAGGTTTGGTATTGTTTCTTTTTTATAGTTTTACTTACAGCTTCATTTTGATATCTGTAGTACAACAATCTCTTTTTAATACAAGCTTTTTTAATGCTCTTAGTAATCCATTTGTTCTTTATTGGTTTGTTACACATTTTTACCAAACTTTTGGGAAAACATAAATTGAAAAACAATGTCATCAGATCATGGAACTCATCAAACGATTCATCACAGTCACTTTTTTCAAAAACTTCATTAAACGATAAGGACGATAAACATTTTTTGACATTTTCTTTACTGAAGTCTCTTTTCTCCTCGAACCAGAAATTTGGTTTTGGTTTATTCTTAATAGCTTTAGATGGTATTTTATTAAGAAGTAAACTCAAAGATTGGCCAGTATCATGATCAGACAAAGCCAAGTTATGTACTTTATGTTGCACATTTAACTTATCTATGTTAGTAGCCATTTGATCAATGCAGGTATGTTTTCTTGTCGGTGTATGTATGTGTGTTGATATGTTATAGTTACCCAATACAGAAATAAGCTCTATTGTCTCTACTTTCTTTTAGAACGTTGATATTCCAATCACCACATATAACTATGCGTTTCTTATCGTTTCGAGTAATTATTCTCAAAATGCAGTTTAATTCATTAAGGAAACAGTTTATATTCGAATTTGGAGTACGATATATGCATATAATTATGAGATTATAATCAATAATCTCTATTCCACAACACTCAAAGGAATAAAGTTTTGCATGCTGAGTCATGTTTTGCAACTGCCTGTATTCTAACCCCTTTCTGACTAAGATACATAAACCACCG
The DNA here is from genome assembly GCA_963082485.1 of Eudonia mercurella. NCBI lineage: Eukaryota > Metazoa > Arthropoda > Insecta > Lepidoptera > Crambidae > Eudonia > Eudonia mercurella. The sequence continues at coordinate 18,722,215 of OY720038.1, read as the reverse complement.
CGTTTTTGGCTATTCCTTGAATAATGTGATGCCAATTTATAATCAGAAAAGAATATATTACATTCCGACCCGCGCTTTATAAAAGTTTCTGTTAGACATATAACAGAAACTTCACCTATGTCTTTACAAAGTCCCAAGATTGTTAATTCAAAAATATCTCTTTTATTAATATTCCGGCGATGTTTTGGTGAAATATTGATATTATGTTACTCTTAGACACAGTTTTATGGGATTTATGAGAAACGAAAAAGCTGACTACTCTCGTTATTCTCTGCCGGCCGTAAAATATTTCCTGACTTTTTTATAGGAGGAAAATAATAGGGTATAGTGCTTCTATTAACAGTGGGTCTAGAGATATTATTGGAGTTGTAGTTATCGTGTTGTTTGCTTAAAATGGGAAAATAAAGGGGAATTGTGCCCTTGACTGGGCTTAATTTAGTGTTTTTCTTTTTATTATGTCCACCAATACAACGAGACTTTACAATAGAACAAAAGCTTCACGAGATAGAAACTGTTTTGCATAGCTATAGGAATCTATAATAATATTTATTTTCATACACAGTAATTGTAAATATTTGTCTTTGGTTATATAATAGTTGTCAAGCTTTAAATGAACAATTGAACAATGTGAGATGTTATTACATATGTTCTCAATTTTTTTATTAAGAATCAAAGTGTTCAGTATTGAATTATGAAATATACCTAATACTAAAATATGCAGATGACTGAACATTTTTAAAGCGGTTATAAGTTCTATCAAACATTTAGTTTCATTAACATCATTCTCACCTATACACATTATTATATAGTTACGTGAACAATCTTCTATTTTAGAGCAGTCTCTTAAAATTTCTTCAGTTCTTGCATACGGTTTTGTGATAGAATTTATCTGGTAAGTTTCAAATTTTGTATCACGTCTTGATTCTATAAGTTGAGATGCTAGACCAATGCATTGCTGACTTCCTATAATAAATATCGATCTGGTGTTTTGCTTATCATTAAAGGAGCCCTCAATCCCTGGTAAATGTTGATGTTTTGAAGATTTTATTGGTATTGTTGTTGCGGTTGAGGGTAGACTAACAACCTCTGCATGTTTTTTCAGACATATGGGAGACATGCTTTCTTGGACTTGGATCCCAGAGTGTTGTTTTGACATGGATTTGTTCCTCTTTTTTTGTGTTGATCTTGTGAGTTTTGGTGATTCATAACAAACTCCTTTGAGCTGTGATATTGTTTTGTCTTTGTTCATGTTTAATTTTTGTAATGAATTATTTTCCAGCATAAGATTGTCTATTTCTGAGTGAGCTATTTGCAGCTCTTCTTGTAGTCTTTGCACCTCTTTTTTTAAGTTGTCGGCTACTGCAATATTGACATTCGACATATCCGGCAAGCTCCTACACAAATTGTCTGATCCCGTTGTTGAAAATGTTTTCATTTTGTTTAACAGAACAGCATGGGGAATGAGTTTTTGTTGTTTTATTTCCACAGATGCTAACTGGTTTCTTGGGAATAGTTGTTGGTAAAGATTTCAAGCGTTTGTCACACTTCCATTTTTCTTTGTGTTCTTTAGTCATAATGCTAAATCTCTTAAAATCAACATTTCCACATTCAATGTCATGCACCTTTCTACATAAAGAACATTTCTAAGTAAATATATCTAACAGAATATATCTAAAAGAACATATCTAAGTAAATAAATAAATTGAAATTAAAAAAGAAATTGAATTTTAAATATTTTAGGTGTAGAGCTAATATTTATCAAAAAAAAAAAACATAACACAATTTCACTATTATTATTAAAATTTCTCTTTCCCTTTTTTAATCTTTGTTATAAAACAATATCAGCAAAAAATATTGTTAAAAAAATAAAATCCATTGACGTCGAGTTTCGATCTACGTATCTTTGAGTAAGATCATTCAGTTTACTACCAACAGCCGCTTCACCATGCAGATGTAACTTTAAGCGTCGAAATTAGAGTACAATAATGGTTTGCTTAGTAGCACTCGCTCTCTGTCAGCTGATTCGTTTATTTTTGTTTGAAGGTAAGTAAAATAAACTAAATTCACTCAAAAATAGAACTGTGAGATTTGGTCCATTATAATTTATTTAACATGTTTTGCTATGTTTTCGAAAAGGCGCCAAATTGATCCAATGACGTACTAAATAGAAACAAATTGTGCAGATCGTTTTGGAGGGGCTTGCGGGTCTGGTCGTCTGCGGGCGAGGGGGGGGGGCTCCACGTTTTGTGATTGTGTCGACCCCCCGCCCGGTTATTACCCCTGGTCTCACTCGGGCGTGGTCTGGGGTGGACCCGCGGGTGGAGGCTGGGGTGGAGCCGCGGGTGGAGGCTGGGGTGGACCCGCGGGTGGAGCCGCGGGTGGAGGCTGGGGTGGAGACCCGGGTGCAGACCCGGGTGGAGGCCCGGGTGGAGGCCCGGGTGGAGACCCGGGTGGAGACACGGGTAGAGTCGAGTTAAAGTCCGTGACTTCAGGACTCACAGTTGTAGTCTGTTGGCTTAATGTATATTCCAAGTGGAGCGCGGTCATGTGCTCCACTATGTAGGTAATGTCGATGTTCTTCTTCAGGAAGTAGGAGTAGTAAACCAAGCACTCGTGCACGGTCCTATCGTAGTATTGGTACCGGGCCGTCAGGCTGTTGTTCTGGACGGTGAACATGATGCGCATCTCGCGCAGCAGCGTGTCCAGGCGGCAGAATATGTACGCCACGCGGAACCTGCAACACGAACACGACACAACCAAATTATTATTTTGTTTTAAATTTATTTAATTAACTTAATGCTTAATAAAACTTGGACTTTATCCCACCAATTGTTAAAATAAACTATTATTTATTGTGTAAACAAGGTTAACAAATTCTAGTCTTGTTGTTTATCGTGTGCTATAATTTTCTTAGTAATTATGACTGTAATTTGTTTTGTGTACCTAATTATAAATAAATGAAATTAAATGAAATTAATCTTTATTCAAGTAAACTTATTAGAGAAGTAAGCGCTTTTAATTCGTTACACCCATTCATAACGTCTTTTAGCTGGCTCATGCACGGGCGCAAGAAACTGCACAGTTTTATATAAAAGTAGCGAAATTTACAAAATATATGCCGTTACCAAATGATGCCGTATAGGTAGTGGTTTAGAACGGCTCAGTGAATCGACAGGCGGGTTTCAGCAGCCAGCTCGTTGGCGGTGCATTGGCCGTCGCCCGCCAACCCGTCCAGTGGTCTGGCTGGCTGGACATGACCAGCATTGGCTACATTATTCAACACACAGTTTTATATTCGTATTATACTAGCTTGACATTGAGACAGCTGTGGTATATGGATCCAAGGTGTAAATTAAAAACAGTAATACAAATTAAAAAGTGTTATCTAATTATAGACATTATTATTATATTATTATTATTTATAGCTTCGTATAGCTTATTCGCACCCGATCCGATCCGAACCCCTCGGAGAATCTAGTAGGGCACGGGGACACGCGCTAGTGCGTAATGCCGTTCCCTCTAGAAAACCTCCGAAGGTGATTCGTTTCACGCTTGAGGAACCCTTTGAGTTTCTCGCCGCCCCCAAAAAAGCCCGTTGAAGCTGAAAATGCCGTTTGAGACCATCAGCAAACACTCTCAGAAAAAAAATGATTCGCACTCGGTATTGTAAGAATTGGAAGTGCCCCACTACCCAATAGTCGCCCAAATACGCGGTAGTTAGGTACACACACACAATGGCATTGATCTTATAACACCCGTAGGTACTCGGTGCCCATAAGTACAAAGAGCCGGTTCTCACTCGTGTTGCACCAGCTGTAGACATGTGCATGGGCCACGAGAACACCAGTCCAGAACGTGATACCTACCAGTCCTTGAACACGTCCGAGAATCATTCGGTCACTATTATAGGTATAGATCGTGCCAAACTTCTAGTCCTCTCTGAAATTGCTTCGTTGCGCAGCTGTACAGCCAGGCCCTGCCGCTCGTTCCCGCCTTCGCCCTACTGACGCCTATTTTTTACTACTGCGACGCGAATCGCGCCAACTTCAGAGGGGACTAGAAGTTTGGCGCGACCTATACCGGTTATGAGGCATTAAGTCACACTAAATAAGGAGACTGCAGATGATAAGCTCCATGCAAACGCGCTCGACCAGCGCACGCGCACGCGCACACGCACACGCGCACGCGCACGCGCACACGCACACGCGCACGCGCACGCACACGCACACAACACTCGCGGACCCGGAGCCTCGCAGCGGTATGGATGTAGCTTGTCTTCTCCTTATTTTGTGATTAAGTTCTCACCGCCCATGAATAAAGCTACGCTGGCTGCTAAGGCTGTGGGCGGTAAACCACGAAATCTTTCCCGAAACAAACCCAGTCGGGTCTTAAAGTTCCAACCTAATGTCGCTTGAGTAGCGCTTGACAACTTCCGCCAGATGGGCCATCCGGTACTGCGTGAGGTAGATGGCGGACTGCATCAGCTCTACGGTCCTCTCCTTCAAATCATTGAGGTTAGGCTCATGAAAGCGCCAGTTTCTCCTAGCGCTCGCTTCTGAAGATATAAAGAGTAAAGTCAATATATAGCCTATAACTATCCCACTGCTGGGCCTTTGCCCACTTTTCAAACTGTTACAGCAAGTACCTATTTAAAATTCGTTTCGTTTCTTGTTTTAGTTCTTTATTGTTTTTGGAACACGCTGTAGATAAATAGCCTAAGACTGTCCCAGTGCTGGGTAAAGGCCTCTATCTTTAAAATCGAGTCAACGCTACAATTGATGGATAATGGCTACACCACGCTTGCCAAGTGCGGGCTTGTGATCACAAAATCACAACCCGGGCTATGTACTTATCGAAATATCCGAAACATAATTTGCGAGACCTGGAAACTGAACCGCGAACCTCCGGTCCGGTACCCGAGCCCGGAACCCGGTGCCGAGCGCTTTGCGACTCGACCACCGAACCTAGAAGATGTATCTGAATGAATCTGAACGTATCTACATACATCTGAGCATGTACGACATGTACTACGTCTCACAATGAACCATGTCTGGTTGTGATGTGTTTATTTGTTACTGTCACACTTCAGGGTGCCATCCGTATTCATTCGATTACGTTTACGAAAACGAAAATTAGTATGGCGAAATGTTAACTGTTCTCGTATGCCATGCCACCAGGAGGCGCTGTTTCAATGTTATAGGTACTAATTATCGTTTTCGTAAACGTAATCGAATGAATACGGAGAGTAAACGAAACTGAGTCGTTCGGTTTAGGACAGGTCCTGTGCAGGGCAGACGACAGTTTTCCGTACAAACTTCTCTCCCCTATTACACCTCTCTCTCTAAGGAATCTTTTTCAAAAAATGCTAAAACATTCTTATTTTTATTATATAATCTAATTATCGATTAAAATAATTCGTTTCATTGTTCTAGCTTTAAAATAATAAATAATTAATTATAAATTTTATTCAGAACTTTTACAGGGTACAATACAATGAGTGTACGATAACAGCCACAATGGTTTCTCAACCTGTGTCGCAGCTGTTAGCGCCCACCTCCAAAAATTTTAGAGGCATCAGAACGTTCCGAATGTAACAGAGATTAAATTAAATTTTAAACATTTTTACAAAATCAGTAAAATTTAGGTATCTAAGTATGTAAGTATGTTTGTGTGAGTGTGTGTGTGTGGTGAGAATGTTTGTGTGTGTGCGGTGAGAATGTTTGTGTGTGTGTGGTGAGAATGCTTGTGTGTGTGGTGTATTTATAGTGTGAGTGTAGTGTGAAAGGGGGGGAGTGTATTATAGGAATTAGGGAGTGGATTTAAACACAAAATGAGCCTCTTCGCCCTACGATGTTAGTCTTGGGATCGGTGAGCAAACCACTAAGAGGATCAGTAGGTATGTGTCGTTATAAAATAAATATTCTAAGAATAAAGTCAGCCAGCGAGTTTCTGTTGTCTAACAAATGCTCAGACAACAGAAACTCGCTGGCTGATCTCTCGCTCGCTGGCTGAAAGATAAAGATTTCCCCAAAAAAAGCCTTCTTTTCCTTTTTTAACCATTTAAAAAAAAACAGAATTCCTGAGACACGTCATTCTTGATTTCTTTTCAAAAAACCAAATACCAATTTTCATGTATTTTACTTCAAAATTGACCGACTTTCATACAACTATTACCCTTTATTCTATTTGACCCCCTTAGTTAATCATCCCGATTTCCATAAAATCCTTTCTTAGAAGCTGGTTACGTCACTCAATTAACCTACATTCCAAATTTCGTCTTATTAACTTCAGCGGTTTCGGCTTGGCGATGATGAATTAGTTAGTCAGGACAATTATGTATAGATGTGATAGTGAGTAGGTATGTTTAAAATCCCTTATAGTTACCTTACTGGACAATTTCACTGTATTTGTATATAAAAATATGCAGTGTGATATATATTTTATTATTTATAATATTATTATGGGCCCTGCCTGAAATAAACTATTATTATTATTATTATTATCTCCTTTATTTTTTTATTTTTTCTTAAAACTAGATTTTTACAATATTTTAAAATAAAAACAATAAAACATTATAAAAACCTAATCCTAGAGTACCACCAGCAGCGGGGCAGGGCCCAAGCTACCGGTGGTCAGGGCTGCAGAGTGAGGAACCTTCTGACAATACGTGCCGTGTCTAGGAGTACTGCCTTTTGCATCTGACCCTTAACCCAACCTTTCAGCGAGAGCCTCTCTAGGTGTTGATCGAGGCTCTTCGCTATCAGACCGTTTGCCGAAACGACTATCGGTACAATAATGGTTGAATCCACATCCCACATGGCGGTAATCTCGTGAGCCAAGTCAAGGTACTTACTGAGCTTGTCCTTCTCGGCTTTCACAAGGTTCTCATCATGAGGTATGGTGATATCTACCAGTATTGCCCGGCGCTGGGATCGGTCGACCACCACGATATCAGGTTTATTGGCGACAATAGTCCTGTCCGTAATGATAGAGCGATCCCAGTAAAGCGTTGCATGACCATTTTCGAGTACTGGCGCAGGTGCGTACTTATAGTACGGCACTTCCGATTCAACAAGGCCATATCCAAGAGCAAGTTGCTGGTGAATTATTCTGGCTACTTGGTTGTGTCTGTGCAAATACTCTCCGTTAGCAAGATGAGTACAACCAGAAATAATATGTCGGAGTGATTCACCTGGACGGCGGCATGCCCGACAAATGTCGACCGTGCCGTCCCTCATAATATATTTCCGGTAGTTATTCGTCTTGATAACTTCATCTTCAATGGACAGACAGACAAAACCTTCGGTTTCCCCAAAGAGGTCACCGAAACGTAGCCAGTTCACCGAGGCAGGCAAATCTACATCAGGCCCAGTTAGAGCCCGATAGTAGCGCCCGTGTAGCACCTTGGTCTTCCATATTTCCTTGCGATCGAGAGTGCTTAGCACCACTGGTTTGCGCCAATTTTCTGTTGCCAAGGACAGCGGCGTAAAGTGTCTATCAACAGCCACGACATCCAAATGCATCCCGCACGCACTGTTAAGAAAATAATCCCTGAGACTGCACACCTCACGGTTATGTAGGTCCTTGGCATTTAAAAAGCCGCGGCCCCCACATCTCCGCGGGATGTACAGCCTCATAACAGATGAGCGCGGGTGTAGCATTCTGGAAGTCGTGAGCATTTGACGGACTCTTCTATCCAAGGCGTCCAATTCGGTCTGAGTCCATCTTAGTATGCCAAAGGAGTATGTTAGCAAAGGCATAACCCAACCATTAAAGGCACGCGTCTTATTGCCACCCGATAAAAGACTGTTAAGTACTTTTCTCAGGCGGCAAAAGAATCGCTCCCGCAATGACTGTTTTATGTCCCCGTCATCAACACCCAAAGACTGTGACATACCAAGATATTTATATGTTTCAACTTCAGAAAGAGATCTGATGTTTATCGTATCGGAGAGTTGTAAATTGGTTGAATTTACTACTCTCCCACACTGTACATGCATAACCGCACACTTATCCACCCCAAACTCCATCTTGATGGCACTGCTGAAGGTCTCAGTAATTTTCAGCAGTTTCATCAAGTCTTGGCGGTTTGGTGCAAATAACTTGAGGTCATCCATGTACAACAAATGCGACATAACTTCACCCCCTCTCCGTAATCGACAACCTAACCTTGAATTTCTCAACAAAGTACTGAGAGAATTCAAGGCTAGACAAAACCATAAATATAATAATAATAATAATTATTATTATTATTATTATATAATTACACAAACAAACACTAATAATAACATACCTTAAAAATAATTGCATTTGATTTTTGAATTTACTTGTATTTATGTCTTAAACCGAATCTCTCCTTAACCGAACAACATACAAAACTCACCCCGAAGGCGCTCCGACTCCGAACAAAGGAAAGCAACCGTGTCCTATTTGGGCTCAGTCGCGCCCGAGCTAGGAGACCGGCTCCGAGCCCTTTCACAGTTTTACAAAAACCCCTTTCCCCAAATTCGAATTTAAAATTTTGTAGCATTTTTTGTGGTGGTTTTGTATGCATATTAATATCATAATTAATTACCATTGTAAAATACAAACATTGTTTAAATACATCAATTGCATGCTTAGACCATTTGCAATAAGTATAATTGAGAGTAATTTCCTTAAAAAAAAAACAAATGTTGAAAAAATTTTTTCAACATTTGTGTTTTTGTAATTTGTTCGCAATCAAATTTGTGTTAAAAATTATTTTAACATTTATTAATAGCTTGCTTACTTCTTAACTGATCTTTCATATTTGTAAAAATATTATGATCGGATGTTAGTGACGGTAGTTGTTGACATTGAATGGGCGCCTTTGGCTTTCAAAGTAAAAAGTGTTGAATAATTTCGGCGGTATTAGAACCACGATAGCTCAATTGGAAGAGCACCTGACCTGGAATGTCAGAAGGGTGCAGGTTCAAATCCTGCTCGTGGAATTTTTTTCAACATTTGTTTTTTTGTAATTTGTTCGCAACAAAATTTGCGTTAAAAATTATTTTAACATTTATAATTTCCTTAAATTACTCAACAACAAATCGCATTCTAGTTTTTAGGGTGCCCTCTGACTTGCATATTAACCACAATATGGTGTGGCACAATGGGTATCGCATAAAGTTTATTTACACAGTAATAAACTCATAAGTCACAATCACACGGTCAGTCAGTGCAGCCGCCCGGATTGCGGAAGACACAGTTTCGATTCCTGGCTGGGTCGCGTAGGCATTTAATTTTTTCACTGTATTTTATAAATATTTTATTCACACAATTTAATTTTAGCATAGCTATTACTAATCTAATTTTCTTTAGAAATTATCTTTGCGTCAGCTGCATCATCATCTCAGCCAAAAGACGTCCACTGCTGGACAAAGGCCTCCACCAAGGATCTCTACAACGACAGGTGCATAGTGTCCGGTAATATCTATAGACCTTTTTCGATTTTTTATAATAATAATTCCAAAATTATGTTCTTACTTTTCTACTGTGTATACTGTCAACAAAGTTTTTTAAAGAAATATAATGCGATACTCACATGACATGGGGTTAGAAGGAATCGTTGATTACTTACGCATCAACGAATCAACTCACAGAGTTGGCAGGGCCCCACTGCGCGGAACAGCATGCATGCAGCAGCTCCCCTACTCCCAGCAAGTGAGCACAATGCCTCACCTAAGCTCTGTTTGATATTTTTGTAGATCCGCGCGTTGTCGTGGTACTGCTTGGGCAGCTGGACCTGGGTCAGCTTGAGGCCGCCATAGCTGGTCCTCCGCTTCAGCAGCATGGCCAGCTGCATATCCTCCCCCACCAGGTCTCTCTCTTTCAGCTGGATCAGATGCTGGCCCATGGCACTCTTCAACACTGACAAAAAAGGTGGTATCGAAACCGCAACATACTAATCGACTTTTGGCAATTTTGTTTCCTTTTTCGTGATTTAAGTGTTAATACTGCTCTGCAGGCCGAGTGATGTGCCTTGAAGACAGGGAAGGGGTAGGAATGGCGACTTTTTTGCCGTGAACGCGCATACTTGTGTTTTCTTGGCATTGAACTCAACAAGATTATTGGAGCCCCATTTAGATATGAATTCCAATACCCGATTGAGCTCAATGACAAGATTTACTCGTTTCACTTCAGTCTCGACCTGCCCAGCCGCTGGGTGACCGTTATACCCACCGTGCACTGTATTATCATCTGCATAGCAATGAATATTTCCAAGTGGAAGCATATCATTGTTATGCAGAAGGCACAGCGTGTTCGATAGAACGGACCCCTGAGGGACACCGGCGTTCACTGACTTGAATCGCGAAGCGCTTTCGTCTGCGAGTACTCGGATTCTACGCTTACGTAGGAAGCCAGCGACCCAGTTGCAGAACTGAGCAGGCAGACCGTATGCCGGGAGCTTGGAGAGAAGGGCTTTGTGCCAGACCCGATCAAAAGCCTTGGCTATGTCAAGGCTAACAGCCACCGGCTCGCCACGCTTATCAATAGCCTCACCCCAGAGATGTGTAATGAACGCTAGAAGATCACCCGTTGACCGTTTCGGGCGAAACCCGTATTGACGATTGTGAATTAAGGAGTGTTCTTTTAGGTAGCGGATAAGCTGTTTGATTAGAATCCGCTCCATGACTTTACACAAAACTGAATAGCCGTTCTATTGGGCGGTAGTTAGTCGGATCTGACCTATCAAGAGATAGGAAAAAGGATTGTTCAGAATCGGTTGCACATTAGCATCTCTCCAAGTTTCCGGAACACAACCTGAAGAAAGCGAGAGACGGTAAAGACGAGTTAACACGGGGGAAAACTCCGCTGCACACATTTTTAAAACTATTTCTGGGATGCCATCATGGCTATTAGCTTTCCGAACATCGACTGCAGCTCCGCACGTACATCACACTGTCTGATTTTAATATCAGGCATTGTGTGGCCACAGTGAGGATTTTAGGTGGCTGTGCATTGCAGTCTTCGATTCGGGAGTTAGCCGCAAAGAGTCCGGCCAGGAGATCGGCCTTTTCCTGTGGCTTGTGAGCTAAAGATCCGTCAGGACATCTCAATGGTGGCAGCGATTGTTGGCTGAAATTAGATTGCACGGCCTTGGCTAAACGCCAGTAGCTACGGCTGCCCGTAGGATGCGTCAGTAATTCTTGGTCAACCCGTGCAACGCGCTGGGCATCCGCTCTAATGTAAACCTTCTTGCAGTACAGGAAAGATGGTCATCTACAGCGACAGCCAAGCGGCGCTGAAGGCACTAAGCAGAGAAGAGACGACATCAGCAATCGTCAAAGAATGCAAGGAATCACTGAAAAGGCTGGCAGAAAGAGCGGACCTGACGATAGCGTGGGTCATAGGACACGAGGGAAACACGGGAAACGAACAGGCCGACGAACTAGCTAGAAAGGGAGCAGAGGAAAGCTTGGTGGGACCGGAACCCCAGTTGCCAATAGCGCACAACATTAGCAAGGGAGTAATCAGCCATAGTATTACAGCAGAAACCATCCGAAGATGGAGGTCCTCGACGGAAATGAGACAGTCGAAGATCTTCATCAAGGGAATGGACAAGAAAAAGACTAGCAAACTGATGGGACTCTTCAGAGAGAACATGAGGCTAGTCATAGAGATCATAACAGGACACTGTCGACTGAACAGACATCTGACAGTGATAGGAGTGAAAACCGACCCCATAAGCCCGGAGTGCACGGAAAGTGAAGAGACCAGCCTCCACCTACTCGCTGAGTGCCCTATGTACTCATGGATAAGACGGGAGCTATGGGGGTCGGATACACTAGACATAGAGGACCTGAAGGATTTGAAGGTGGAGCAGATTACCAAAAAGACAAAAAGATTCGACGGGGCGCCGTGAAGGCTGGATCAAACTCCCTCAAAGGGGAGAATGGGGAAAAGGACGAAATGGCCCGCAGAAAACGCGGGTGGATCGTCCGTTCGGCCAGCGACGTCCCCACCAGAAATAATAATAAGGGTCTCCCTGGTCGGCGGCATAACAAAGTCTTCCTGACACTGGTTTGGCGGAAGCCTCAACAGACCAAATGCGTCGCAGTAACATCCACTCGAGCTCTGGTTATACGCTGGCTGATCCCGAAACGCCGACAAGCGGTAATTTGACGGGTTTTACACCATGCGTACGGTGGTCACTAACAAGACGGGCCAAGCCCTACCACGCAGTGGAGCATATGGAAGCTCGAAAAACCGTTAGTCGCCTCTTACGACACCCACCCACCCTCTCCTTCACCACACGGATATAAAAATAACTAATTTTAAGAATTGCAGATATGAAAGCAATTCTTGGATCAAAAATATTTTCTGGCTAAACGTAAGATGGCGAAAAGAACACTGAAAACATTCAGTGTTTCTTTTTATCTTGCAGTGCCTTCATCTCAGCTGATGTTAAGTAATAATAAGGCCAATGGTGGAGGCGTCACCCGGGAACGTTAACTGTAACTACTGAGGTACTGGCTATCTCATTTTTAGCTGCCAATGCTGAAACACAATAATGCTACAAACATCACATTACAGTAATGTTATGGTGACATATTTAGATAAGATGGTGGCAGCTAGCCAGGCGGACAAACAAGCCCAATCATCAAACAAACCGAGTACACAACCATGTACCCCCCACTGGGAATCGAACCCGGGACCTCTGGGTCTAAGATCGGTGGTTTTAACCATTGGACCACAGAGGCAGTTAATACGGACTTACGGTTACAGTGGAGTACTTACGCAGGACGAGGAGGAGCCACATGGCGCGGCGGTGGCGCGGGCGCGGCTCTGCGGCCGCCTCTCAACCGCTGCTTTTACTGCCTATTAACAATTAACGATATCGCAGTTCGTAAATAACTCGTTACGAACAGGGCTGAGCTTTCGCCCCGGGCCGGAGTTTGTTTGTGCCCAGACTACTGAGAACATTATGTTAACTATACAACGTCTTAAATAGCGCAAAACATTATGTTAACTGTAAACGTGTTAAATAGCGTAAAACATTATGTTAACTATACACGTGTTAAATAGAGCAAAACATTATGTTAGATAGTGCAAAACCTCAGACAACCTCATTTATTTTAATTTTAAAAGAATTATAAAAAAAAATACGCGGATTATTTAAGAAAATGTACCTACCTTTTATTTTTTACCTTTGCATTTTTTGTTTTCTTGCAAATTTTCAAACTCATAGCGCAAGATGAATGTTACATTTTTAGCGTTGCTTTGTCGATGTCACTTTGGCGATAAACATAAGTTGCATTTTGTCTCAGCTGTGTTCAGCTGAGATGCAACTTATAGTACAATGGTTGGTATTTGGTGTTCAGCTGAGACAAAATGCAATTCTGTGACGGTCTCTAATAGCGTTTATTAAAGACTTTTAAAGTTCATAGTTAAGTATACTTTTATCCTCAGTAACAGATTTTTTACTTAAGCAACAATGGAACAATTTTGTCAACCAGAAAAATTGCATTTATATTATTTTTTGGCGACGAAAACTGTCTAATTATTTTGTAGCGGTAAGAAGTCCGCCGGGTCAGCTAGTTCAGAAATAAAGATAATAAAGATAAGATAAAAGATAATAAAGGTAATGAGTCGTCCAAAACAAAGAGCCAGAGCGAATATCCGTCCGTGGTCGAGGTATGCTGTTACGAAGGGCGCGTAAATGCGACGATTGTATTGTGTTGTGCTCGAGAATAACAATGATCAAATAGGTACAAGTTTTTATCCACTTCAGTGTTTCATTGAGCTGAAATTTTCCATGCAGTTTTGGTATAACTATATGTTATAGTGAATAATAATGACCATGTAAGTTTAAAATATTATTTAATTTGGTTTTTGTTTTGGATAACAATACACACGCAAATACACATTTCAACTACAATACACAAATACACATTTCAACTGGTTAACTGTTACTGCCGCCCTGGTAAATGTTTTTGAAAACTTGAATATTTTATTATTTATTTTTTCTTTTTTGTGTTTTTTTTTTACATGTTGTGAGTGTCCTTTATATTAGTTTGTGATGGAAAGTGTCCTTTTATGATAGGGAATTTCCCAATATTTTTGACGCTGTAAGGGAGAAAAGATCTGGACACTTGCTGATTTTCTTGCCGGTTCTTCTCAGTACAAGATCTGTAGACTTACGAACCGATGGCATAATGACGTTCATAAGAGCTATTTGTAGCCTAAACTGAAAAAATGATTTTGAATTTTTTTAATTTTGCCAGCCGCCGCCGGGGTGACGGGCCCACGAGACCCGTCTCCTTTAAATCAGCTATTAATTATCAGATAACATCAAATACAAATTTATTTATTTTACTACTTACAATTATCATTGCAGGAATACCTTTAATGATAGTAGTTTCCTAATGCGACAGCGAAGCCAATTACAATGAAATAAAATAATATAATAAAAATATTCATATTATTGACTATTCATGCATGGCACCCTTGATTTACTTAAAACTGTGCAAAGGAAACGAACAATTTATAGCATTTTAAATCAATTACTTTTATCAAAGCTAATTAAAATACTATAATTCGATTAACACATGGCTAGTTTCATATTAAAATTATCTCAAACTAACCTCCTAGCCAGCGTAGGGCACAGGCTTTCACCCAGCCGTTTTAACCGCCTATGGTCCAGGGTGCCAAGTATGAATTTCTTTCGACAATCGTTAACGTTAACGATAACGAGAATTTGTGGCAAATTTTAACTCTTCTCGTTTGTTGCCAGGAAGCGCTGCTAAAATTTTAACTCTTCTCGTATGCCGCCAGGAGGCGCTGCTTCAATGCCATACAATTTTTCCACCATTGCATTGGCCTTATCGTCACTTAGCATCAGGTGGCACTGTGCTTACCCATATATTTTTTTTGAGCTGTTTGTTCAGTAGGTTTCGGGTCACAAGGCCAAGTAAAGAATAGTTTGGTTTTCCAAGGTCCAGGCACTGCCTAGTTTGGGGCCACTGCCTAATCTGCGTATGCACATTGTAAATTATGTATTTTTAATACTTGTACTGCTTACTTTAGTGCAATAAAAATTATTGTTCGGATCGATCGGCGGGCATATCAATATTTACAGCTGTATGCGGCAGTTCATCATCATCATCATCATCATCAGCTCATTTTATGTCCCCACTGCTGGGGCACGAGCCTTCCCTATGGATGGATAGGGAGAACGGGCCATAAATCACCACGCGGGCCCAGTGCGGATTGGTGGTTGCTAACGACTGCTAATGCAGCCGGGACCAACGGCTTTACGTGCCTTCCGAAGCACGGAGGAGCTCGAGATGATAAATGTTTGGTCACCCATCCGATGACCGGCCTTTGCGAAAGTTGCTTAACCTCAGCACTCGCGGACCGAACGCGTTAACCACTGCGCCATCGAGCTCAGCGCATGCGGCAGTTGTTTAATATGTTTTTTTCTGGAGAAATCCTCTAACATTCTACTGTGTATTGCATTGCAGGTGGTGCGACTGGTACCTATGTAAGCGGCGCCCCGGCGCCGACAGCCACGCGTTCAGTAAATCGTCTCACATTCTACTGTGTATTGCAGGTGGTGCGAGTGGTACCTATGTAAACGGCGCCGGCGCCGACAGCCGCGCGTTCAGTAAATCCTCTAACATTCTGCTGTGTATTGCAGGTGGTGCGAGTGGTTCCTATGTAAGCGGCTCCGGCGCACACTGGCTCGTCTCCATACAAACAGTTGGACTTTGCCTTTTATAACTAAGGTTGAAATCTATGTTTACACTTAGTTAATAATAAATGGTTACTTACTATACTATTGTAAACTACTCATTTTTTAATTTATAAAAATATATTTCATAGAAAAGTAGAGACTTCAATCTAATACAATGAATCTGTGCAAAAGTTGATAAGGTTTCAAGTCTTAATGTATTAAGATATAAGCTTTATTAATGTATTTCTTTTACATTATGTGACAGAATATAATGCATTTATTTAAAAGACAGCATTTGAACCAAACATAGCATTGTTTTCTATATTATGATTACTTTTTCAAGTACAGTTCAGTTTTACCTAAACGTTGACTTATAAAGAAATCCCCAGAAAACCCCAAAGTGCTACTGTTTTAAATATTAAAGTTATATTTTGAGTAACTTCTCTATGAAGTAATATTGATCTCATGTGACCGCATTTTAGAGAAAATGACAATAATAGTTTTGCCCCTAAAGAAATCCTGAAGAAGAAGGATTATAAAATTGTGCATATGTTTTTTTTGTATTAACTAAACTGTGGCTGATAATAAAATATTTTGTATTTACTTATTTGAACTACTACCTACTAGTATTTTTAATGAAATAAGTACAAAAAAATATTTTTATTAAATTTTTTACATCAATTATATATAAGGTCACATTTTATCAACTGCAAATATTTTGTCAAAACATCTAATTATATCAGAGAAATAAGGCCCTAGCATTTAAAAAAAATTAGGCTAGTTTTTTTTTTACTTTTCCTGACACAAAAATTGTAATATTTTTAAGAGCGGCCTTTGTCGGCTCTTTTGAATGAAACTAGGGGCATGTGTAAGCGGTGAAGGCATTGCGGCCTCTTTGTTTCGGCTCCTTTTTGAATTGAAACTACCGAAAGTGCTTTATTTTTTTAATCGAAATGTCTTTTGGTGTTTTTCTTGAAAATTAGCGTATAAAAATTGAAGATTTTTTCATAAAAATAGTTTATATATGTTATTGAATTTATTCTCAAAATATTTGCAGTTGATAAAATGTGACCCTATATAAGTGTTCATGGAATTACGTTTTTCCATATTTTTCAGTATACATTTTATTTTGATATAATTTTCAAACGATCTTACGGTACTTACAGTCACCGTGACTTACAGTAAACGTCATTTCACGTCACGTCATGCAAACATGGAATAACTATTCGGATCTTATTGTTGTTTATTTGTAAGGCACACAGAGTCTAGAGTGCCATAGATAGACTGTGTCACCCATCATGTAGGTACATAATGGCGTACCTACCCATCCATACCCACCGGCCCACCACACGTGCACAAAATAAGGAGACTACAGAAGTCAAGCTTAATACATACCGCGCTCGAGCAACGCACACACTGACCATAGACGAAATCTCGCAACAGCTGCGCTCGGACCTCGGACTCTCTGACTGGTAGGCTACTCTTGACGCAAACTCAATATCAATACAATTTCAATGCGATTAATATGTATATTGGGATAAGTTTCGCAATTTCGGAACGCCCCATCTCGGTAGTAATTTGTTCACTCAATTTCCACGCAATTTAATTCCAATGTAGCGCTATTATCGCTTTTAAGAGTGCTATTTGAATTTTTTAGATTTGGGTTTGGAAATTGATTATTGCAATTGTGTTTCAAGAGTAACCCACCTGTGCCGAGATCCGAGTCCGTGAGAGGTTGCCTATGTGTGCGTTGCTTGAGCACATTTGTATGAAGCTTACCCTCTGCAGTCTGCTCATTTTGTGACTATGGCCTATAGCATTTATGTGACTAGTGTCATAGTGTTGTGGTGCAACCGGCGGCCGGCCACTCCAGCGATACCTAGTGTACAAATCTTTCTTTATTATGGGAAGGTCGGCACCAACATTAATTTGTTTACTATTGTATGTAATTATTATTATGCGTGTGTTTGTCGTATAAGTTTGTACAGACGCCTGCACATCAACCTATCCGAAACTGTCAAATTATTTCAATACATTTTCAACAATATCATAATGGCATAAAGTTAAAAGTCTATTGAGGAAAAAAAAACACAAATGTTGAAAAAATTTCTAGGAGCAGGATTTGAACCTGCACCTTTCTGACATTCGGGGTCAGGTGCTCTTCCAATTGAGCTATCGTGGTTCTAACCAGCCCGCCGAAATTATTCAACACTTTTTACTTTGAAAGCCAAAGGCGCCCATTCAATGTCAACAACTAACACTAACATCCGATCATTATATTTTTACAAATATTAAAGATCAGTTAAGAAGTAAGCAAGCTATTTATAAAATGTTCAAATAATTTTTAACGCAAATTTTGTTGCGAACAAATTACCAGAATTAGAAGGGTGCAGGTTCAAATCCTGCTCGTGGAATTTTTTTCAACATTTGTGTTTTTATAATTTGTTCACAACAAAATTTGCGTTAAAAATTATTTGAACAGTCTATTGAGGAAATTTGACAGTTTGTGGGTTGATGCGCAGGCGCGTGTACTTTAAGTTTTTACTATATTTATTTTATTTAAGTATACACGCCGCACACAATTGATTTTGAACTTTAACTACATGGCACAAGGTTATATATTTATTGAAGAAATTTGACAGTGTTGGATAGGTTGATGTGCAAGCGACTGTTCCTATGTTCATTCAAGGTAGGGATGTTGTATTGTAAAGTGTACTTTTTGTGCCTTCCTTCTGGGGGCCTGTTAGAAGAAATTTTATTCTGAAACAAGTATTGCCTTTGTAGGTTGATACCTACTTACTATACCTATAATATGATGTCTCTTATGTGTTTGTGTATATAAAAAAATGTAAACATTTCGCACATGAAAATCAAGACAGTTTCCAAAATATTGGAAACTGGCCCATACAGTGCCGATTTTGAAATCGGGTGATACTTACAGTGATTCACTCTGTGATAATAACAGACCTATCAGCATTTTATGATGTTTTGCCAAAATCTTTGAAAAGGTACGAGTATCATCACCTTTAGATTTTACTGACACCCCAGCAGCACGGCTTTCTGAAGAATAAATCAACGATATCAAATTTGTTGGAATATAAAAATTTTCTTTGCATTCGAAGTCAAAGTCAAATATATTTTTTTATTCAAATAAAGTGCTCAGGTGTTATCGCTCTGGAATTTGTGTCCGCCAGTTGACATATAATGATCTACTACAGAAATTCAATGACCATCGAGGTAACGTCATTCGAAGTAGAGTATCAAACTCATTCAAATTACCTAGTCTTCGTCTGCGACGTCTGCACCTCGGACCTTCTGTATCTCTATAAAATTATTAATTCTCTGATGAACTCTCCCAATTTACTGTCAGCCATTAGCATAAACACAAGATATTATAGCCGTCATCCTAAGGTTCGTCATCCTAATCGTGCGTATGTGCAGAGTCTACAACGAGACGGTTGCCAAACACCCAGAGATTGACATTTTTGGGCAACAATTTCTATCATATAAAAAAATTGTCACATTTAATATTTTGAGCTGTGAGTTACTACTCGCTCGCGCGGAATTTCGAAATTTTACGTGTTTTTAAGTCACTGGTGCTAGTCGCTGAATAGGTCATATACATTAAAAGGACTAGTGTAGGTTAGCTTGATCCTTTCACAAGGCCATGGTTGTCTTGGAATTTGAAACAAATACCCAGAAACTGGATAAACAATACGTAAAAGTATTCTATCTAAAAACTTATTTCTTCAGAAACTTTGTAAATATAGAACAATGAAACAATGATCCGACATCAAAATGTTTGTATTGATATTTCGCAGGCCACTGTTGTCTTATTTTTCAATTAAAAAATATGAATATGAAAATATTAAGACTTTTTATTTTTTACCCAAACACCTATGATTTTACGAAAGTAAACATTGCTCTAATTAAATCACCAGCCTACTCTGTACAGATATTAGTGTGCGTGCGTATTCTTGTCGTGCCCCGTTGTCACACCACTGCCACGCGCCGCTCGCTCGCTATCATAAAGTTGAAACTCGCAGTTTTGCGTCCGCGCTGCACCCCCTTAAGTTTATTTCCATAGTGTCTCCCTTTTTTATAATGTGACGTAATGTTATGTACCTATATATTTTAAAAATGTAATGTTATTTTTTTCTTATTTTTGTCGAATTTGGTCAAATTATGTATATTGTTTGGAGATGCATCCCAGTTTAATATATTCCATATTGATTGTTGTTATGTAATTTTGGATGTGACCTGTTAATGGTAAATAAATAAAAATAAAAATAAAGACAGGATCCAGCTATATAATTTTTTTCCTTCAATCATTAAAATTAGAGGTTGACAACTTTTTTTACTTCAACAACAATCATACAACACCTCTCCCTAGCTGTCATCCAGAAATATTTCAGAGACATTTAATTTGATTTTTTCTTAAGGTTTTTTTATGTAAATAATATCATGTATACGTAGGTATATGCTGAGTTTTATTTTTAAACATGACAGTTAATTTAAACAAAGACAACCAGTAACATAATAATATTATAAAAACAAAAACGTATTGAGTACCTGGGTAGGTATTTGGGTTTTGATTCTCTTGTATTTTTGAGTAATTCGTTATGTCCGTCTGTGTATCCCATGTAAGAGGTGAAGTGCACTCCGTAAGCAAAGTGGTTGTGCTGTTCTAACCAGTTTACTCCAGTAGTACCTACAAAGATAACTTTATCTGTTACTTACTAACCGTGGCCAGCGGGCTAGGGTTGTGCCAAACATTTTATGATTTTTAAACGTACTTTTTAATGATACGTAACAAATATTCTAATGAAGCGTTGTTTACGATACCTACGTGTGATGGGAGGACCTAATTTGGTTATATAAAAAATAGGGCATATTACTTGATATATTTTAGATTATCAAATGTTCTATATTGCGAACTTCGGAGGAAATAAACAGCGGTGATAGTGTAGATATATATTTAACTCTTACTTTCGAACTAACTTAATAAATTAAATAACAATGTTTATATAATACAAAAATAGTGGCGGGAGTGAATGCTATATTTTTGGAAATGTCACGGATTAGGAAATCGATCAGAAATTGTTTACACAGCAATCACATCACGTTCTGATGATTCCCAATGTTCCCTACGAGTGGCACGTTACCTACGTGATACTATGTTGTGCTTTCGGCACATTCTAACCACTCCGTCATCATATCGGAACATTCAGAACACATTAGAGTATACCCCGCGCTCGTAGTGTAAGTATTGTAAAAGTTAGTTAAAAAAACATAATATAGCTATAGCAGAAGTCGAAAGTGCTACGCAATGTAGTAAGCAGTATCCACACTAAGCTTGGCAACCCTAACCCCACCCCCCTCTCCCGAGCCTGCGGAGCGGAGGTGCCGCCTCCTGGGTGGTATAAATATCCGACCTCGCTCACTGCCAAGGTCGCGTGCTGCGAGTCACCGTGACTGGAATCTGCGCCTTCGCAGTTGATAATACGACTCAATATCGATGTAGGTCAATCACAATGTACTACACACAACGAGAATACTATAAGTCTAGCTAACTTTTTCAGCAATATTGCACGCACAGCTTACGTGTCTGAAACATAGAGAGCAGCTACTTTATGGAGCAGTTAACGTTGAGAAAAGGGAATAGAATCATCCAATTGGACTATTTGTTTTAGATCGTATCGTGCGTACCAATAACAGTTATTTTTATTTACCATATCAATACGAATTCATAACAGAAACAAGCCACTATTATTATAACTTTTTATGACTTGTTTATCATAGAAAATATCATATGATTAATGAATGCTGTGTATGGGCCATAAGCCATAATAAAGGGTCGAACGTACCACTCTGTAGCTAATCGCAGCCGATAGTTCTCCGGAAGCGAATAAAGGCAGCCACGTTATAAAAGTAAATTACTATATTTATATATTTCTCGCTAAAGAAATGTTTTATTGTAGATTCTTATCGTATAAGAATGATAACTTTATATACCTAGATAAACAACGTGTATCAGATACCTAGGTGTGATAGCTGACCTCGGACTGTTGCGAACTGTTCCGAGATTCCGTGTCCCTGAGCGGTTGTCTATGTGTGCGTTGCTTGAGAGCGTTTGCTTACCTTCTGCAGTCTTGTTATTGTGTTATTTTGTGGTGATGCGCTCTCATCGCGAGGCCTCGCTATACCTACTCAAGTGCTCGTACTCCACTAAGCTTTGAGCCTAAGGCACAAGAGACAGTTTGAACACTGAATTTCATATTGAGCTGAATATTGGCAGCGTAACCTTAATCTCGGTACACGGTCGCGGCCGCGCTTGGAGCAGGTTGCTCTGTGCCGGCCGGCCGGATCAAAACAAACGACAATCATAATGCCATAGATTGCGTTTAACAGTATTATTAGTTTCATTTGTGTAGTACCTACACATTTGAAACAGAGACAAAAAATGGTAATGAGGAAGGATAGAGATAGGATGATGACAAAATTGGTGTCAAACATTTTAATTCTGTATATTCTTCTTTCGGTTTTTCATTCATTTATTAACAAAATAAAATTTTCGGTGTCAGAATAACAAAATTAATTATTGTTCGCATAAGATTTATCACATCAAACGCAGTGGAATCAATGAGGCAGTACATGACTTTGCTCAATGGAAAATAATGCGTAGTGAGCAATTAGTGAGATTTCCAAATCCCGCGGTCATTAAAGCCAAGTGTTTACGCTGAAATAAGACAAACCGCTGATTGTTTTCCAAACAGCGCGGCGGCGGAGCGATGCTGCGGTGCGGCAGCGCACAAAATAAACTGATTGTTTGCAAACAATCAAGTATTTGGCAAACACAGACCGTTATTTGTTGCCGCTGTCAGCCGCAAACGCTCGATCTGACGTCGATGTATTGCAAAAAATTGGAACAACTCCATGAATTAATAGCTGTTTCTTTATATAAAAACATCATCTCTGTATGCCTTTTATGAACACATATTTAAATTCCCCAAGTGAAGTTAGGCAAACTCCAAAAATAAATTTGTTAAATTTTTCTAATAAATCAAAATACACGAATAAATCAGCTCCTAATTGAGTTGCGGGGCATTCATTCGGGCGGTTTAGATTAACACTCCGACCCTTCGTATCGGCTTCAATTTTAACCCTTCGCATTTCGTCCCTTCCATATCAAGGTGGCCCTAAAAGTTTTTATTGTCCGTTTTTGTTTCAACTTGCTCGTTCTCGAATTCATCTTCGACCCTAAGGAGGACGTCGAGGACTTGTCTCTTAATGGTGTTTTGGAGTTTCTTTGGGAGGCGTTTGGTGCTCTGGCAGACGCTGGCGAAGAACAGGTCGAGGGAGTCCTGGTCGGGTGCGTGGCCCGGCTCCCACGGCTCCGACTCCTGGTCCGACGGCTGCGCGACGTCGTCTGCTCCGTCCAGCTTTATGTCCACGTCATTATCTTTCATGTGTCTTTGGTTTCTGTTAAACAAAATAATGTAAAAGGTTAATAGATTTACAATTAATTGCATATCAAGTTTGAAACGTGCATGTCTTATTCCGTTTCGTAATATCAATAAATATAATTTACCTAAGGTTAAATAAATACCCTACAAAGGAAGTTAAACCTAGGAAGAACCCTAGCTAAACTCGCACTGGTTTCAAACTTTGTGCTAACTAATGTGTTTTAAAATTCTTAAAAGTGAATAAAATTGTTTTCGATGTATTTGAACGAGTTATTTCTTTCAAAGTGCGGCGTGCGTGAGACATGACTTTGAGCTATATCACATAATGACAAAAGCTTTGAACCGCCTCTGCGGTCCATTAGTTAAACCACTGTTCTCAGACCAACAAGATTCCAACTACCCAATATTATACGTAATCTAGGAGGAGTAGTACATAGTTACTGTGATCGGTTTGGTTGGTGGAAAGTAGGTAAGTAAGTGGTTTTGTATTTTTGTATATTTTTAAACTATGTCGCCGTTACAACAATTGTATTAAAAAGATAGCAGGTTCCTCAGTAGTCGAGGGTTCCGGTTGAAGCGCGCGTTTATCTTCAGCCTTATCGTGACTAGTTATTACCAAGCGAGATGAAGTCCAAGCGCTTTCCTGTTGTAGAATTAGGAAACAATTTGGAAGGTTTACCTCCTCATGGTCATGTGCGGCAGGATGAAGGCCATGCGGCTCTGGAAGCGCCACTTCTTGCAGGGCGCGCCGGCCTTGGTGGAGCTCTTGTTCCGCTTCAGCGCCTGCCGCATGGAGTCGCGCAGGATCTTCCATTCCCTCTTCAGCACCTCACCTGGCGAAAGCGGAGTACTATGGTTTTATTAGATATCGAGACAAATTACGGTTGAGATCGTAATGTAAAAAGGCAATAATATATACAACGAAATAGGTTTTTGCTGAGATTTTTAATGCAAATCGTCTCTCACGACCTATAAAAAAATGTATAGGTAGATACTATGGCAACTAAAACGATTTTCTATAAGTTAGGGCAGTGTTACCTGTCTATTGTCGTTACATTCCATTGTCGACCTTTGAATTACAGATATTATCAATACGATGATTTATGGTTAATATCGATATTCTGTCAATTACTGTGTGGCAACACTTGTTGGAACAGCAGGGACTAACGTTTGTTGTAATTTATAGGATTTTGGTTTGAAATTAACGACATTTCACCAACTACAAGGCCGAGGGGATTGATGCAATGATAAAAATAAGTTGTATGTGACTGCCTGCGATTGCGAGACCTACTCACAACTGTAAGTTTTAAGTACCTAAATAACTCTTTTAACTTTTAGGTACTTAAAACTAATTAAGGGTATAATTATTGTAACGCCTAATTAATTTTGTATTATGATTATCGAAATAAAATGCACAAATTTCTAGCATCCCTCATTTATCGAAAGATTAAGAAAAAGTTAAAAAGTCGTTAGAAAAAATGGAACCAGACTATTGGATATTCCCAATGCTTTGAAAAGATAACTGAAACCGTACATCTTGTGTGCGTTTGTGATTTACTTAAGTCGGGCGTCTAGTAAGTAACAGAGCGAAGTGAATCGATGAATGCCAACCAACGCTGCGCTGCGGCACCGCGTTGTGTAACTCACTGACAAACCGGAGCCACACAATAAGGGGACCAGAAGGTAAGCTTATACATACCTCGCTCCAACAACGCACACAGACGCTCCGATCCGATCCGAACCACTCGGAAAATCTAGTAGGGAACGGAGACACGCATGCACTAGTGATGCCTTTCCCTCTAGAAAACCTCTGACGGTGCTTCGTTTCCCACGGCTTGAGGAACCCTTTAAGTTTCTCGCCGCTCCAAAAAAGTCCGGTAACGCTGAAAATGCCGCCTGAAGCAATCAGCAAACTCTCTCCAAAAAAAAACCTAGACACCCTCTCACTGACACGGATGGACGGTTTGTATGAAGCTTACCTTCTGCAATCTCCTTATTTTGTGCCGGAGCGGAGCTCGCGAACGCGGTTCACTTACGGTCAAGTTCACGGCACGCGCGCGACCAATACTACACTCTATTACCACGCCGGCAAGGCACACCCGCCACATCGCAACGCGACAGATAAAACAAGTCTATAAACGGTGCAGCACTCACTGTTCGCGCCGAGTTTGTCGGATATCTCCGACCAGCAGCGGTCCCTAAAGTCGATGTCCCTGTGGTTCTCGTGCCGCGTGTCGTATAGAACTGGATATTTCTTCACTTCGTCTATCAACTTCTCTCTGTATTGGCGGCTGGTCATTTTGGTCATAGTTGTGAGCGAGCGAAACGCGGCCTCACCAAGCGACGCCGAAGCGATACTGAGCGAGAGGAAGCTATAGACTATAGAGCGAGGCTGCCGCTCCGCCGCCCGCCGCGCCGCGCCGCCGCGCGCCCCATCGCCTCGCGCGCGGTGGGCGCGGTGGCTTAGCGTACGCTATGCTGCCTCGGGCCTTGCGTAATGAATGGCACAAAATAATGGGAAGCAAGTAACCCTGGTCACGTGAAGCAAAAACTTTGTATCCGTTTTTACGAAAATTGCGCGGACGAAGGAACATGAAAACAAAGAAGGTTATCCGAATGTTAATATTTAGCGACCGACATCTGTCAACGCCCATCTAAACCAAACTCACGTTCTTTTTTTTTTAATTTTTCATTGCTTAGGATACAATCCGTGCAGCCTTAATAAAATTACGGTCTCGACCACTGGGCGACCACTAGTTTACCTAAAGCTTTCATTAGTCCTACATTTAGCGGTGTTCAGTGGTTAGTATATTATTCTAGTGCTGTAGCTTGTGGTAATACAATGGGAACAAATTTTTTAAACATTCGAGAGGTTATTATGATCAGTTGAAAAAAAGAATGGGCAGTTATTTTATTTATCGGCTGTTGGTAAATTAGTGCGACAGTAAAACATAGACAACCCACTCAACACTACTTTAAAGTTTATACTGACACCCCCTACCAACCATCCGGTTACAAAGTAGGTGTCAGACATCCTTGTGCAAGCACAAGGGACCATCTACGTCAGGTCATAACGCCAGATCAGGACGCACCGAGGCGCATTCTTCATCCGGTACTTTTAAGACTAGTGTCTCAAGCTAGTCGCCCCGTGGACACGTATAGTCCACTACCTATTATCCAGATAGGTTACCGGAGCTGTAAGCTCGCTCACTTCTCGTTGCACTAGAGCACAACTCGCAGATTCCTCTGCTCGGGTCGTCAACTCTAAGTTGACTACCAATTATCCTCTTTGGTGGCGGAGTTGTAAGCCCACTCACTTCTCAGTACCTATCCAGGCACCTTGCCGATTTCAACATCCTACGCGGCTGGCTCAACCGGAGGTATTGCATCTAGCGGGCACCTCTACTAGTTATCCAGACTAGTGCCGGAGATGTTGGAGCTCTGCTCAGTGAAAACCACCGAGCATGACAACCAACTATGGGCAACTCACGTGCCCCGCAAGTCTTTTCGCCTCGGGCCCCTCGAGACCGCTACTTGGACCTGCTCGCTGTGCACGAAATGGAAGCCTGGCCACATCAACCAGGCAGACGAACATTCCCACTTCTACAGCTAACCACGCGCCACCACGAGTCCAACCCATGTCCGGAACCTGTCGGAGACGCCCGCGAAGGCATAACCGACAGGGGGCTTAGGATCCGGAACTCCCGTGGTACCCTTGAAAAGACAGCCGGACCCGTAGTTCCAGCTGCCATACCCTACCTATCAGGGTCAGTAGATAGGGAGTAAAACATAGACAGTAATAATAAAACAATTGGTCGGTTATTTCATCATACAATATCAGTAGGTACTAAAAATACGTAAGCAGTCTAATAAATAAATCGCCAGTAAAAATGATGGAATGGGCAGTTAGATAAATAGTTCGTCAGTTCACACTCAGGGAGCGAGACACCAGAACCCGAACCGATTGATAAGAGAGGTAAATTTTCGTTAGAAGGGGGCGTTATTTTGCGTTACAGTAATTACTTTTAGATTGTTTTAACCCTTATTTAATATTTATTTATTATTATCCAAACTTAATACATAAATCCTTTCTGTTGGTTAGGTTAAGTTAAGTTTGTTTTCCCGAGCGAAGCGCAGCGTAGCGAGGGCCAGTCAGAGTCACGGAAGGGGGGAGCGGCATAAGATTGTGGTGTGTGGTGCTCAAAAACTAAACTAATAATAAACTTGACGACCTCCTTGGTCGAGTGGCTTGCACATCGGTTTTCATGGTGTCGCTATCTCTGAGGTCCCGGGTTCGATCCCCGGTCGGATCAATTTAGAAATACCTATTTTTCTATATTGTTTCGGGTCTGGGTGTTTCCTATGTATAATAAGTATGTATTTAAGTATATTAAGTATGTTTATCCGTTGTCTAGTTAACCATATAACGAGTTTCTTAAGGAAGCTTTTCTTGGGGCTAGATAATTGGTGTGAGTGTGGGAAACATTTATTATTTATTTTATTATTAATATACGAGGAAAACATTTTACCACCTCATTGGCTTACAATGAGATTTCTTACCGACTAATTTCGATTTCTTACCTCCCCTACGTAATTGACTGCCCATTTAGTTAGTTTACTGCTCAATATTTAATCAATGATACATTTTATTATTTTTTATGACTCATTTTTGTTTATTTTAATACTAAGTTTTAACTGCCGAACTTGTTAATAAATATGCCAAACTACTAATACAACTGCTGCTTTAAATCAGTGCCTTATTTGTATAGGGCAAGTTATGTTTGTAATGATTATACTATCTTGTAATTGTCAGTATTTCTAAAATACCGTTACAATATACAGCACCTACATTGCTTTAGTTTAGCCATATCTACTTGGGTTTACACAATTTAGGTATAACATAGAATTATTTTTTCCATACTTAATAAAAAGTTTAGCCTAGGGCAGTTTTAGGTTGTAGTTGGTACTTGGTATACAAAGTACAAAAAGCACAATGAACTGCATGCAGCACCGGTTCTAACAAAAATAGGTACCGAAAAGATAAAGAAACAAGTAAAAACCTTTTCGCGTTTATACTTACTTATCTCATTTAGTTAGGTTAGGTGGGGGCCGGGCGAGCGCCGCACAGTGTCCGGCGTAGAACAAGCCAGGTGGACAAAAGTCATTATCAAATTACCGGAAATAGGTACTTTCTACCTGTAAACAACACCCCTAAATTCCTGATTCCAAGAATTGTTTACGTCTAACATTCCATACTGATGAGTCATCGCTTATCAAAGTAAGCTATAAAGGTAAGTGCAATTAAAGAAATGGGTCAGTTGCATTTTAGCGACACTTGCACTAACATCTCATGGTGGCAGTTCCTAATTTTGTGGAAAGTTTAGTGATGGATTTTACTTCTGAAGGTATGTATAATATATTTTTCTTATTACAATCTTTTAATGTGTCATAAATATTCATTAAGTAGACTATCTATGAATACACAAAAAAATACAATGTTTTTCTTTGTTTTCGAACTTATCGAGCTTGGAAAAGCCATGTATCCTCTTGTATCCAGGCTAAATTTTTGATATGCTTTAGCTGCATGGCTATTAATGATTATGACATATATTTTATGTAGCACACTTGAGTACAACCATTTTTTTTTTTTTTTGCAGAAAAGTGTTACTCGGTTAACAAAATAGAGTTTTTCGAAGAGTGGCTTAAGCACGAAAAAGACGTAAGAAATGAACGTCTATTTGAGTTTCTTTCGTCTAAATTTGATTTCTCTGACATCACTGAAGACTGTCAAAGGGAAATTAAGGTGAAATTGGCCAGCATTTCATCGAAAATTGCTACCAAATGGGTGTCCTCGGGAAAGTCGAAAGAGCGTTTCCTTGATAAGAATAAGTTGTGGCTGGAAGGCGAAGATATACAATTCTGCAAACGATCGACTCAACCGCAACCTTCTACCTCATCCGCTGACTTTTCTCGACCCGGAAGACCTAAAAAAGTCTTCGAAGAATCGTCTTTTAAAACTAAGAAACGTAGAGTTGAAGATCTAGTTCAATCGCGGAGTGTTGGGGAATTAATGACTGCTGCAGAGGTAGCTGCACGGTCAACTGGGCATAAGAACGTTGCCAGAGTTATAAAAGACATTGCCGAAAATCCAGCTTCTGCAAATGCATGCATTAGCTTCCAACAAGCAAGTGCTGTGCAAAGTGATAGACCGCTAAGTAGTGACGAGGCATTAGCGTATTATATAGATTCAAAATCAACAACTCACACATACAAACAGACTAGGAAGTGGACTATGAAAGTTGGACATCACGTGTTTCCATCATATGAATGCGTTGTAAAATCAAAAAAAGCATGTTATCCATCCGAGGAGCATATTGTTGTGACACAATCTCGAGTAGAAATTGAGCTACAAGCTATTTTAAATAAAACAACAGAACGTTTAGTGGAAGCTCAGAGAGATGTTGTCACAAGTGTGCTACCCAATTCATCGTTTACTCTTGTAAGTAAATGGGGGTGTGATGGAAGTTCCGGCCATAGCACTTACAAACAGAGATTTGAGAATAGCGAAGACACTGATGAGTTCCTTTTTGTTTATTCGTTTGTTCCTCTTAGGTTAATCGACGAAGGTAATAACATTATCTGGCAAAATCCTCGACCATCATCGACGATGTTTTGCCGTCCAATTAAATTCATTTTTGCCAAAGAAACTACGGAGTTGACAAAAATCGAGACGAATAAGGTTTTGGAACAAATAAACAACTTGGAGCCTACATCTTGTGATCTTGGTGGTTCTGAAATTTCTGTTAAGCACAAGTTACTACTGACAATGACCGATGGAAAAGTATGCAATGCTTTGACAGAGACACATTCATCGCAGAAATGCTATATTTGTGGGGCTACTCCCAGAATGATGAATGATGAAGGAAGGCATGTTGATAGCAACCAGGATAATTTTGGCTTTGGTTTGTCAACATTACATGCTTGGATTCGTTCGTTTGAGTGCTTTTTACACATTAGTTATAAGTTAGATATTAAGAAATGGCAAGCTAGGTCTTCAGAGGAAAAAGAAAGTGTAAAACAACGATCAGACGAAATCAAACAACGATTCAAGAATCAAATGGGATTAATTGTGGACAAGCCAAAGCCAGGATTTGGTTCCACAAATGATGGAAACACAGCTCGACGTTTTTTCGGGAACCCCGAAGTGAGTGCTCAGATCACAGGATTGGATGTTACAATCATCAAAAACTTTGATACATTATTGAGGACATTGTCTTCTGGTTTCGAGATAAATCTTGTTGAATTCAACAAGCTTTGTCTCGAGACAAGAAGACTTTATTTAAGTCTTTACTCGTGGTACTACATGCCTGCTACTGTGCATAAATTGCTTGTTCATAGTACAGAGGTAATTAAGACAGCAATAGTTCCAATAGGGCAGCTTTCAGAGGAAGCGCAAGAAGCGAGAAACAAAGATTGCCGGAGGTTTAGAGAGCACAACACCAGAAAGTGCTCTCGTCTTGCCACGAATAGAGACTTGCTCAATATGTTGATTATAACTTCTGATCCTCTGATCAACAGCCTCCGGGAAGTACCAAAAAAAAAGTCGAATAAATTGAGCGCGGAGGTCTTAAAGCTCATCATAGCTCCCACTATAGAGCCTCGACTCCAACTCCAACCAAGACCTCCACAAGCTCGGGAAGACTATCTTCTATCGGAATCATCGGATTCTGCATCCGATGATTCTGATATTGAGAATTAGTTTAAATGTAAATAGATACCTACCTCTAGCGTTAGATTTATAATTTTTGTATATAATATATTAGTCTAAGGTTGTGTATATATAATTAGCGTCGATATTTGTAGCGATTAAGATAATTATTTTATTCTTATTTTTTTCCTGTACCTTTCATTTCTAATAGAAATCGTGTTTACATGAAATAAAATATTTGTATACAATTTCTTTGCATTTTATTTATAAAAATATATTATAGTACTTTATAATTAACTAATTCATAGATATAGTTCCAAAACCATGAAAATATATTTTTGTCCACCTGGCTTGTTCTACGCCGGACACTGTGCGCCGCCGCGCCTGAGCGTCGCCGTCGTCCGCTCGACGCAACACTCGCCTCGCCCCACGTTGTTCTCATAACTGTTTAGTTTAATTTAATTAATCCTAACTTGTTTGTGGTTTTCTGTTTGTCTGTGCCAATGGATTGGTTATCTTGGTGATACATTACCTATTATGCGACTTGTAAATAAATGTGCAAATTTTACTCAAAATATGTTGCAAACAGTAATCATCCGCAGTAATCCGCTAACATATTTTATCCCAAAATCCTTGGTATCTTTTCTGAAAAATCTTCAAATCCTGGTGAAAACGTTCGCCATGCTCATCCATCACTTACGCTTCCCAGGTTCTCAGGAAAAAATCCAGGTGAGAATGTAAAAAAATAATTTTTAACGACATATTCACTCCCATTCTTTTCTCTATAAATTGAAACTAGAAAAAAAATCAAAATGGTTTTTAAATACGTAAAAGCTTGTCCATCTTTGTCAAGTGCTTTGACAAAGTTTTTCATTAATCCCAGTATGATGTGAAGCGGTGTTTACCATCACGTTTTTTGGATCAATCAGAGGATTGTTTTTAACATTCATTTTGTTAGGTATATTCATTACGTATAGGTCAATCTTTTTTAACGTAGTTGTCTTTCTTAGCTCTACTGTCCCATAAGCATAAAAAGCAGTAATACTCGGTATAACCACCTTGCAAACCAAGAAGTAGCCCTACAATTTTGAGATCTCCACATATTCTCCAATTGTGTTCTTCATATTTTATAAGCTTTATTAATGTTGTCACCGACTTATATGATTTCTTGGAATTTACCGCATGCCCTATGGAAATGGGTTATTAGTTGCCATTATGAAGCAATACTGCTTTCAAAATTATTTTTGAAGAATCTTTAAATAAACGCCATTCTTCAGGGTTGTATGACTGGTTCATTGGAGCGAAAAGTTCACGAATATCTTCACAATATTCATACCCCTCCTTTGATGCAAAATACTTCGTGAATTGATCACTCCTACTGCGGTAAAAAGTCACTTTGGTATCAGAGGTCAACAAATTCCATTGCTGAAGTCGTGACGCAAGCAATTCAGATTTGATTTTTGAAAGCTGTAAGTCTCTTACAAAGTCGTTTAATTCATCCTGTGATATTAAATGTGGTTCACAATTTGATTCTAACCCGGGAAGAGCTTCGAAATGAATGTCCTGGCTCGAAACCGCCTCATCTACTCCATGAGCTGTGGTTCATTTCCCTTACTGGAACTGCTGGGTAATGAGCTTTCGGTTTTTGTTGTTAAAAACGTGCAGTTTCAGTGAGGCAGAAGTAACAGTCAGTACTATGATTTGTTGGTTCTCTCCATATCATTGGGATGCCGAATCGTAAATGTTTTCTTTTTTCTGCAGCCCAGTTCAATAATATACTTCTGCAATTTTCGCACACTACACCAGGAAATCATTTTTTATCAAGGTTTGTTAACGAGATTTGAAAGTAATGGAAATAGACTCGTTTTACGACCGTAGTGATTAGTCTCTTTTTTTTTGACAAAATAATTTGACCACAAACATAGCAAAAGCTATTTGGGTTTAATTTACACTGCCTTGATGACAATTTAAAACAAATGAAAATGTTTAAATAATACTTAAACGCAATAAAAACAAACTATAAACTCAGACACGGTAACAAGATAGCTTTTTTGTTTTGATGTGGGTATATCAAAAACTTGACGTGTTAAAAATATGAGACATATATTTTTGTAGTCAGGGGGTAGGTAGAAAATACACCCAATATGAATTATCTTTGGGTAAAAGAAAATTTTTTTTTTGTAAAATAGTGTTATTATTATTGTTGTTGCAATGCCCTTGCAGGGCCATGTTTGGGACTTAATACTGTTTTGTTAAATCTTTGTACAACATGATGCACTAAATGTATGGCTATGACTATGTTACAACCATATTTCAGGCAAATGCTTTTTTTCAAGGATCGCTATTAGCTTTAAGTTGCCTTTACAGCGTAACCGGGTCTTAGGGGCAGTGAGAGACCTAAAGTTCCTCTAGCCTAATCGTAAATCACCCGGAAGGATGGTTCTAATGATGTAAGTCACGGCTATCATAAAACTAGTTATAAAAATAATTAAAGTTAGAAAGGCGCCTGCAACATTTCAAGGTTTATTTTGATCATTGGCCGAAAATAATGAGCCAAAAATTCCATAAAAAAACAATATGATTCAGTTAGCGATCGTATCGGCAATTTTATTGTTCACAAACGTAATACTCGTAGATACCTACCTACCTAGCTAGTGGACGATATCGCGGGTATTGAAGCGAAGCGAAGTTATCAACGTCGACGTCAAGCATAGGCGCGAAAATAAGTCTGCAGTATGCGAACATGCCCTAGAGGGGCCCAACCACTACATCAGATTTGATAAACCACAAATACTCGCTAGAGAACAACGATTCATCATGCGCGTGTGCATTTATGATACGCGAGGCTATTGAAATTAAAAAACATCCAAATTTTAATAGAGAAGATGGTTGGAATCTACCACCAGCCTGGGATCCCATCATACAAAATATTAAATCCCTGCACCAACACAATACTGCCAGACCAAAAGATACTGTAAGCTCTTTCTGCGTAAAACGGAACGCACCTGATTTAAATGAGGGTATACAAGCTACTAACTAATTATAAGACGACCAACACCTCAGTCACCCTGTGACCACGGACCC
Organism: Eudonia mercurella; assembly: GCA_963082485.1. NCBI lineage: Eukaryota > Metazoa > Arthropoda > Insecta > Lepidoptera > Crambidae > Eudonia > Eudonia mercurella. The sequence continues at coordinate 18,688,257 of OY720038.1, read as the reverse complement.
TGCAAAGGGTTCAAAACGTCAAGATAAACAGTAATGTGCAAAATAAACGCGAGTAGATCCGTAAAAGTTGTTTCATTTAAATCGAAGGTATCAAGTTACAAAAAGAGATACTTACTTAAAACTGAAAATGTGACGTATTCCTGTTAGGACGTTATAGATGAAGTCAAAAGCAACAGATTTTGTCATAAAATGCTGTGCCCTAAACATAATGGTTTCTGAGTTATTCGAGATTTTGTATTTTTTTAACAGTAATCCAGATTTGTCCTCTTAAAATGGAAAATTACCTAAAATACCATATTTATTCCAGCTATTTAAATAATACTTCATAGAAAACAATCTGTGTAAACAAAATAAATAATAATTTGGCCAGAAACTACAACACATTTCATAAAAATTATCTTTAAATGACTTAATTAAATAATTTTTTTACATCTTAAAAAGTTACCACATTTTTTTTAAATTTTCTAAGGCAATAAATGTGCCTCGTAGAATCGCCATATGATAAAAAACATATCATTATTATTATTATCATCACCATCATCACCAGCTCATTTTATGTCCCCAGTGTCCCCACTGCTAATCTAATAAACCATCATTTTATGTCCCCACTGCAAGCCATAAACCATCATTTTATGTCCCCACTGCTAGTCACTTCACTCACTTGTTATTGTCTTTGTTTGTAAATAAATTCATTTATTTTCTTTTAGTTTTATAATGTTTGCACTAAATTGACATAACTATGAAGTTAAGACCAGCAAAGTTTAAAACTCATAATATTACATGTGTAGATAGTGGTCAAGTTATGCACATAGTTAATAGATGTAGTGCCTTATAAATAAACAAAGAATAATGGTCCGAATAGTTGTTCCGTGTTTTATTCCTGTCATGTAAACGTCACTTTAAGTTAGAGTAAAAGAGACAAAACACGGAATAACTATTCGAAGCTTATTCCTTGTTTATTTCTAATAAAGAAGGAATAATTAATGTTTCTTTCAACATTGTATTGGTGTCTTAGTCACAATAAACTTTAGGACGTTCCGAGTACATTGAAATAAAAAAAAGGGGAAAAATTAAACATTTTGGAATAAGCCGGCATTCATGATAGGCCGGGATTCGTGAGACAGGGTCACGTTCTTGTATAAAAAAAACTTTTTTTTTGTTAAAAATCGCGTTTTATCATATAAAATGTAGATCTGTTCAGTACTTGCCCCCTTTCTACTTTTGCCTACTAAGTGTAAGGCCCATACTATTTGTAGATATTGGCCCCTTTTTTGGAAATCCCCTATTTTTATTCTTAATTCGCCCCCTTTTCCGCCTTTTATTCTTTTTTGTACAATTTTTTTTTTTTTTTTTTGAGAGAGTTTGCTGATTGCCTCAGACGGCATTTTCAGCTTCACCGGGCTTTTTTGGGGGCGGCGAGGAACGTAAAGGGTCCCTCAAGCCGTGTGAAACGAATCACCTTGGAGGTTTTCTAGAGGGAACGGCATCGCGCACTAGTGCGCGTCCCCGTGCCCTACTAGATTCTCCGAAGGGTTCGGATCGGATCGGGGGGCGGAACCACCCGAGGGCGCCTCTAAAGGCTCGGACCTCGGCTCGGGTAGACCGGGCCGTGGAGGAGGAGAGAAGCGCCCAGGTACATGTCTGTACCTGGTATAGAGCGCGTGTGAACCGGTTCTTCGTACCCTTGTTCTACGAGTACGGTGTCTTGGACCTAAGCTAGTGTGCATGTTTGGTGTATTCTGTAAATGTGTAGTGACATTTAGAGGATCGGGCGGGGGGGCGTTCGCAACTGTTATGGGGTCGTCGGGGTCGTCTAAGACGTGTTTAGGACGCCTAGATGAGAACCGTCTTGTTGGTGGAAAGGCACCAACGTTATAGTTGGCGGCCGCCACAACAAGCGGGTTGGGGTGGTGGGGGGCGTTATCAAAGTAACGTCTGGAAACGTCTTTGATGAAATCTTTGATAGTGGGAAGATCAAGATCACGGTGGAGATCTACATTGCGATAGTACCACGGGCAGCCCGTGGCACCACGCATGAAACGGTTTTGGAGGGTTTGTAGGGGATACAGGTAGGAGGGCGCGGTATGCGCGAAAACTACGCTAGCGTAAGTCATGACCGGGCGAATGCAGGCTTTGTAAATTGTCGTCTTATGTCTAAGAGACATTTTACTTCGTCTGCCTATAAGGTGAAAGAGCCGGCCTAATATAAACGCGGCCCTGTTACGGACGATTTTAAGATGAGGCGCAAACGTCAATCTTCTATCGAGGGTGACACCGAGATATTTTACTTGCTTTACCCAAGGGATAGCACGGTCAAATAAACGGATGGGAGGGCAACGATCGTCGTTACCCCGAGAAAAGAACACAGCGGCGCTTTTCTCGGGGTTAACTTCGATCCGCCATTTGCGAAACCAAACGCCGAGGGTGTTAGCGGCTTTTTGGAGTCGGTTGGAAACCGCGGCTCTGTCTCTACCGGACGAAAATAGCGCGGTGTCATCCGCGAATAGAGCTAGGTCTACGCGTGGGGTCTTGGGGATGTCATTTGCGTAAAGCGCAAAAAGGATTGGGGAGAGCACGGATCCCTGCGGGACGCCGGCGCGAATAGGACGAGGGGTGGAGAGCGTTCCTTCGACGCGGAAGCGAAAAGTGCGATTTGACAGATAGTCTCGTATGATGTGCACGAGTCTGTCTGGCACGCCAAATTGGTAAAGCTTATAAATTAAGCCGTTGTGCCAGACTTTGTCAAATGCTTTCGCGACGTCGAAGAAAAGCGCTCCGGTTCCCACGGGACGTTTTTTATTGAGACCGGTAAGGATATGCTCCGTGAGGCGGTGCAATTGGTGGGTACACGAGTGTTTGGGGCGGAACCCAAACTGCTCGTTGATAAGGATGTTGTTAGCGGAGACGTATTCCCTTAAACGGGATACTAGAACGCGTTCATACAGTTTTCCCAACGATTTGAGAAGACTGATGGGGCGATAACTAGAGGGGGCGTTACGCGGTTTACCGGGTTTATGAATACCTATGACAACCGCATCCTTCCACTCAGCGGGAAAGATTGCGTTTGCCATGGCGCTATTAAAGATAGCTACGATTAAAACGATAAGTTGGGCGGGTAAGATCTTAAGGATCTTGTTTGAGATGCCGTCTGCCCCGGGGGCACTACGGGGTTTGAGACGCCTAATTAGAGTTTGCACCTCATCCTCCGTAACAGGCGGGAGGGTAGCGGTGGGGGGGAGGGACGAGAGTCTATCGACTTCGCTATCTACCATATCGACATGGTCCTGAGGGACTGGGAGGGTGCTAGGCGAGCATTGAGACTCGAGGCTGTCGGCGAGGCATTCGGCTTTGTCGTCGTCGTCAAAGGCGATCGAGTTGTCGGGTTTGTTGAGCGGGGGCATGGACGTGACCGTGTCCGACTTAAAGGCTCTCGCCAACTTCCAATAAGCTTGGTGGTGAGGCGAGATCTCTTTAAGTAGGCCATCCCAGTTCGCACCGCGGAGCTCTTTTATGCGTTCCTTAGCAGCGCGCTGCAAAGAACGCATACGAACTCGGTTGTCCGAAGTGGGATAAGAGTCGTACGCGCGCGTGGCGGCGTTCTTAGCCCTCAACAGTTGCCTCACATCGTCCGGTAGTTTGAAGCGATGGTCGCCCGTCGCTACAACCCGCCGGGTCGATACGCTTATAGCGTTAGTGAGATGACTATTGAGGGCCTCGACCGCGGCCACTGTCTCGTGAGGCGAGGCAATGACATCGGGGATTTGGTTTAATGACTCACTGGAGGTAGGCTCGAGAGATTTCTCAAGCTTATCCCAGTCAGTCACAACCTTAATAACGGGGGTGGGGTCGGTGGGGGGGCCTAACTGTAAAACAACCGGCCTATGATCGGAGGAGAGCGCGTGGATCGTTTCTATGGAACGCAACCGTAAAGTTACGTTCCTTAGCAACGCCATATCTAACGGGTTGGGGGTGTGGTTATCAACTAACGGATAGTGGGTGGGCTCCATAGGCACAACGATATCGAAGAGCAGCGACTCAGCGAGGTGGCTCATCACCCGACCATTACGGTTGGTTGAGTTGCAACCCCATTGAGCGTGTTTGCTATTGAAATCGCCGGCAATAATGACGGCGTTATCCATAGCAAACAGCGCCTCGAGATCGGGTTGTGTAAGAAGCTTGTTGGGGGACAAGTACGCGGACGCGATAGTAATCGACGGGTGGCCCGTCATGCCTAGCCGACAGACCGAAGCCTCTAAGTCGGATAGCTGTGGGGGATCGAGCGGGACACAGTGAAGCGACCGCTTGTAATAGATAAGAGTGCCGCCACCGCGGCCAACTCTATCATTACGGACAAGGTTGTAGTTTGCCAAACGCGGGTCTCGGATGGAAGGTTTTAGGAAAGTTTCCTGTACGAGAAAAACATCGACGGCGTGTTCGACTAGAAAGCCGAACACCTCGTCGCGTTGACTACTGAGACCGTTCGCGTTGAAAAACGAAACCGTAAGGGAGCGGGGCTTTATTCTTTGTGGGGGCGTATTATTCATTTTGAGTCTTTAAGAGAGTCAATGAGGGACGTGATCTTGTCTAGGAGGGGACCGTGATCAGAAAAGATTGTCGCTATAATCATAGCGGGGCAAGCGTTGGGGGCAGAGGCGGCTTCGCGCAACTTCCTATCCACCTCCACGATCTCGTCCTTGTAACGATAGATCTTTACAAGTTCGACAACCGTAGAGATGGATGAGAAGGTGATTGGGAGGGAACCTACGGTCGCGGCGAACGGGTGTTGCGGGCGATCGTTGGATTTGGGTTTAGGGGCAGCCTTAGGGGCGGGGGTTTGCCGTTTTGGCTTACGGGACTGGGTCTTAGTAGCCTTGGCCTTAGTGGCTTTAGCTTTGGGGGCTTTGGCCTTAGGGGCCGTGGCCTGAGGGGCCTCGGGAGGGCTTTGCTCCATTGGAGTTTCAGCCGGAAGCGGTTGTGGGGCACGAGCCGGGCCAGTCGCAGGAAAGTCGACAAGCGAGTCTGTCGCGGGGGCTTGAGCCGCGGGCTGGGAAGCCCGCGGGGTGGCCCACGGGTTGCGGGGCGGTGGTAAGGGGGCCGCGGGGCGGAGCGAGACTTTCGCGATCTGTGAAGGCGGAGGGGCGCGAGTCGCGGGGTTGCGTCGCGGTCCCGACCCGCGGTTGGCGTTACTACGCGGCGCTTTGGGGCAGCCGCGATAGTTCGCGGTGTGTCCCAAAGTGACGCAGTTTACGCAACCGGGCGGGTCGTCGGGAACCGGCACTTTAGGCCTTGCACACGTTTCAGTGCCATGGTCACCCAGGCACTTAACGCAACGGGGACGGCCGAAGCAGTTACGGGCGGCATGCCCGTAACGTTGGCATTTGTGGCATTGACCTACAATGCCACGCTTGTGAGGGGCCTCGATCGATAGGCCATCGAAGCCTACAATGGACTTTACGTCGAAAATGGATTTACCCTCGGGGGTATTTTCTAGCTGTGCCTTTAGGAGGCGTAAAGGGGCTTTGTCCTTGCCGAGCATCCGGGTCACTTCAAGGACGGGGTAGCCTTGCGACTTAAGGTCGTCCAGCACTACCTTAGGGTCCCAATCCGTGGGAAGACCGCGGATAACTACGGAGAGTACTCGCTCCTCGGGGAGCGAGAACGTGTGGAAAGGCACGTTCATTGAGCGGAAAAACGCCGTGCATTGGCGGAATTCGGTCGAGGTAGCTAGCTGTACCTTGATCATCTCGGTTTCGCCTTTAATGAGGCGAATTTTTAAAGGGATAATGTTGTGCCGCGCCTTCAGAGAACGCGAAAGTTCAACCCAGTCCTTGGTGGTCTGGATATAGAGCGGAGGGGGCTTCTTCTCCTTGCGCGGCTGGCTCGGCTCGGGCCTCGGGGAGCAAGGACGGGATGAGGGCGCGCTGTTGGATTTAGCGGCCTTAGGCGGAGGGACAGAGGGAGGGGCGGCCTTACGGGCCCGCTTCCCTTTGCGGGTGACGGTTTCGTAGTCCGAGTCCGACGTGACAACATCGTCGGGCTCGGAGTCCGAGACGGGAGGGATAGTTTTGGAGGCGGAGGGACAGACCTCCATCTCCATTTCGGGATCGGACGGGGACGCGGGTTGATCCATCCGAATGATGGGCCTAATGTTTAGATGCGCGGTGGGCGTGGGGACAAAGTGCCCGGAAGGCACTTGTATGGGCTTCGCGTAGGGCGAGGGGCGCGGGGTGGACGCGGGGGAGGACAACTTATTGTGGTGGGCAGTCTTAAGGACTGCAAACGCCTCGGGGTGACTTTGCCCTAGCAAGAGCTCTATCACCTCGAGCTCCATCTTAGCCGGAGTGCAATGGCTAAGATGCGTGAGTTGGTGTCAGACCCTCCCCGCCACAGGCAGGGAGGCGTGTGTTTGAAAAGGACCTACTGCCTGAATGGCCCTAGGTGTGTCCTTCGGTGAAAATCAATTCACCGTAGGGTGTGTTTGTCCCTAAACTGAGAGTGTAGCTAATAGTTCTGAGTTGACTAGGAGATCCCCCAAGGCCAACTTTGCCAGAACTCTTCCGGAGTGTTTTCCCCCCAGGAGGGTCAGGAGGGCAGCCGGGTCAGTGCCCCAACTGGTTTAGTTGTCACCGTTAGGTATCCACCAGTCGGCTACTAAGCGTAGTCTTTCGATGACAGTTATCGCTGTGAAACGGCGAAGGGTAGCGCTCCCGCAATGAAAATTGCGTCGAGAACGCTATAACGCGACGTACTGTGCACCGGAGCCTTACCGGTACACAGTAAAAAGGGACCGAGTAAAAAACAAACGGAACAGGCCGAGCGCGCGACGGAGCACGAGCGTACGTGCGTCCTGCGCGGCGAACGAACTGAGACTGCGCCTTTTTTGTACAAAATTGGGGCGGCACTTTTAAAATTTCGTTGTATGCCTGTATATTTGTACCGTTAGCACGTTTGTTACTAATGGGACAAAAATATTCCAATTATTTCAACTTTGTAATTAATTTTAAAAGTTGAACTAACTGGACAAAATTGATCCTTTGTTAAAGGCTCCAAATATTCGCCAGGACTTCAACCAAGCATACACTCAAGATACCTATTGTTCGCATTATGCGTCAAGCTATTATGTTTATAAATTCTACAGTGTCATCTGTACATATACTTTATTTACATGAATCTGCATTTTGTTACTATTTTGTCTCCTCGTACGTTAGTGTTTTTTAAAGGCAATCTTTGGACCTCGCGTAAAAACTCCCGAAACTCCCGAGGTAATCAAAAACGGGGGAAATCGGAAATAAGCCGAAATTGAAAACTTGAATTCATTTCGCCTACTGGTAAACGATAAGGCCCAACAACGGTCGAAGCACACTTTACCAGGAATCATAAACCACCGAGGAACTGACTATCTTGTCCCTACCTCTCCGTACCATAACGACTTCACCACGGCGGCGGCGGCGTGCACACTGATTGAGTAACGCCAACGTCGCCTCCATCCCCGGGGGGCGACCGTTCCGTCAGCCTACGCAGCCCTTACAAGGCTATAGGCAACCCCAGGAGGTGTTTAGTCAGTAGGAAGGAGTCTGACATATCTCAACCGCTGGAGTTATTATAGGTGGGGTGCCCTTCTCATTGCGCAAAAAACACGATACTACTTGCGTTATTGTTTTGGCGACGTACTTACATAAGATGGCCTACCCAGGAGGACCTAAACAGTCAAACCGAGTAACCAAGATCTCATAGCCGATTTAAATTTCTTTAGTATGCAAGTAATATAAGGCAGAGTGTACAAGGTTTCGCTAACAAAGTGTAACAGTTATTTGTTTCTACATTCATTGCAAATAAATATAATCTATTATATTCTATTCTTCAACCGTTGGGAGTGAAACCAGTCGGAGCCTGGTGGGTTAGCTTACCTCCAGTAGAACACTCGGCGAGCACCGAACCGGTGACTTATAAAAACATGACTTTACATAACATTTCATTACATTTTGTCTATATTAATTTATTTAGTTAATCTTTCGAAACCATTCAAAACGAAAAGCAAAAGAACTGTATTTAACATTGCAAACCGGCGCGCGATCCGTAGAGGCATTAAATATAACTAATTGAACTAACTTATCCTTAAACCAGTTTTGATTTTGGGCCAACAAAAAGTCCATGCATGATGTAATCGACACCTGTACTTACGCTGCAAAAAGTCGCGTAACTCATGCCGCGGCCATATAGCGAAGGGGACTAGGACTACAGAAGGTAAGCTTCACAGAAGTCAGAAACGCGACACACATACACAACTTGTCGCGAACACGGGATGTCGCAACAGCTGCGCTCGGACTGTGCGCGCGCCGCGCTGTTCCGAGGTTCGTGTTGTGAGAGCATCGCCAGCACAGAACACAGAAAGAGGTCTGGTGTTCTGTGATCGCCAGCCATATACTTGCACGAAGCGGCGGGCGGCGGCGGCCGGCCGCACGCGTCTTTTATGTCGCTCCGTCGTCGCTCGTCGTCGTCGCTTGTGTTAATATAGGTACTTTGAGTAGCGTCATGTTTGTGTTAGCTCGAGCGCGGTATGTATAAGCTTAGCTTCTGTAGGTGTTCTTATTTTGTGGCCGCGGTATGATTAAGTATTTTTAATTACAACACCTCCAAGGTCAAGCATCAAAGGGAAAGATGAGCAAAAAAATGGAAGCTCCCGTCTGCTCCAACCACGTGTGTTCGTGGGCGTGGGCATGCGGTGGACGGTGGAGACTCGGCGGAACTGTCACTTGTGCGCTCTCTATAGCTCCAACTAAACATGCGGAGTATAGAAGCGTGGAAGATGGGATTATGAAAACTGTGAGCCCTGAATGAAGTTACCTGCGAAATCGGTTTATTTTTTTATTGATGCACAATTATGCGAGGGCCCTGCCCTTCGTCGACAAACAGGATCATAGAATCCCCACACAAGGTCCTTGGCACCAACAGGCGCCTGTTGTGTTAATCTTGAAAGAGTTACCTGAGGCGCCCCCACTCGCTCACTCACTCCTTTAATGCCAAAGTGCTTTGCTTACTACAGCAAATAATATTTTATGATTTGGACAAAAAACAAGCATCTTCGTTTTAATTATATCATTATTGTTTTATTATTTCATAATTTGCTTCATATAACAGAGTTGCATTGGTATGCGGCTCTGATCGCATATGCTAACAATACGCTAAGCAATAATAAACACAAATACCTAATTAATTTTAAAAATAATCAAAATTAATTAAATTAATCCAATAAAATAATTTAAAATGCAGGTACGCTCGGGGTCAACTTTTACTCTATTTGGATGATAGTAGGACTGGCTCTAGATCTGTCTGGCTAGCTACCACCACCTGATCTGAGTCAGTCAGTCTATGCCAGTAGCGTTGTTTTACGATATTATTAATACAAGAAAGTCAGTTCTTTAATAATTAAACAAAATAAAATTAGTAGTTAAATGTTGTGTGCAATGCGTTGCCACATTCAGGTCATCATCCTGAACATCACTACCATCAGGTGATCGCAACCAGCAAGTGCTTCTACGTTGTTGAATGAAATAAGTATGTCTACAGAAGCTCGCCGAGTGGTACAACCTGACTACTGAGTACGTACAACTTTTGCGAGCCGCAACGTCACGGCCCCAGGTAGCTATAATGATAGCTGACCTCCGATAGGAGATGGCACATGAAGAAGATGTCTATATAGTTATACAGGATGTGCCTCGGAACAAGTATTAGTACTACACGTTCATTAAGTTATTTTTGACCAATGATTTCAGATTGATTTCTTATCTTGCTCTTTTATCTTCTCTTACCATACTGGCTCCTTTGGTTTTAATGTTTTTAGTGTTTAAAACCACCGGTTTCAGACCGAGAAACCCCAAATTCGATTCCCAGGGGTTGGTGGCAGGGCTTGTTTTAAATCCGCCTGGCTAGTTACTACCGCCTAAATATGTCACCATAACATACATTTTAGTAAAATTGTTGTTTTCCGACAGTTGATTATACATGAAAACACAGTGTATCTCACTTTACTCAAAAAATATGTACCAAAATGTAATCTTTCTTTTCAATTTAAATACACTGATTCAATTAATATTATTAAAACATTCAAATCACTTAGAATGAAAAACACGAGTGATTTATGGGGTATATCTGTTAAAACAATTAAGGATATTATTCATTTTATTGCACCGTATCTCGCTGAAATTTTTAATAACTGTGTCGATAAAGGAATCTTTCCTGACCTTATGAAGTTTAGTAAAGTTGTACCTTTATTCAAATCAGGAAACAAAGAAGACCCCAGTAACTATCGGCCCATTTCAATATTACCGGCGCTAAGTAAAATCTATGAAAAAATTATACTCGAACAGTTGATGACATATTTTAACACAAACAACCTTTTACATAGTAAGCAATATGGCTTTACTAAGGGTCGTTCTACTACTGATGCAGGTGTTGCTCTAATAAAACATATATTTGATGCCTGGGAGAAGTCTCAAAACGCTCTTGGAGTTTTTTGCGACTTATCCAAGGCTTTCGATTGCGTTGAGCACCGGACTCTGGTGATGAAGCTACATTATTACGGTCTTAAAGATTTTGCTCTAAAATTAATACAGTCATATCTTTGCTCTAGAACACAAACTGTCGATATAAATGGTACTAAATCATCTGGTTCTAATGTAAAAATGGGAGTTCCACAAGGGTCGATTCTTGGTCCTTTTCTATTCTTGATTTATGTTAATGACTTGCCATTCTTTGTAGAGAACTTCTGTGAAATCGTATTGTTTGCAGATGATACTTCACTCATTTTTAATGTAACTAGGTGTAGGACTAATTATGAAAATGTAAATAAAGCTCTTTCGGAGGTACTCCGTTGGTTTACTATTAAAAATTTACAGCTTAACGCTAAGAAAACAAAATGTATTAAATTTATATTACCAAATGTCAGAAATGAACCAATTGATATTAGAATAAACGGTGATCAATTAGAATTGGTGGATTCTACAGTCTTTTTAGGCATAACCCTTGACTCAAAACTTCAATGGAATCCTCATATATCGAAATTGGCCGGTAAACTCAGTTCTGCTGCTTATGCCATTAGAAAAATTAGGCAGTTAACAGACGTTGAAACTGCTAGAACAGTTTATTTTAGTTATTTTCATAGTGTCATGTCGTATGGCGTCCTACTGTGGGGAACAGCGGCTGATATTGAAACTATATTTATTCTACAGAAACGAGCAATAAGAACAATCTATAAACTAGGATCACGAACTTCCTTAAGAAATCTTTTTAGAGAGATTGGTGTCCTGACAGTTGCATCTCAGTATATTTATAATTGTATAGTTTTTGTACGTTGCAATATCAACTCCTTTACTAAACATGGTGACGTACACAATTTCAATACTAGAAATAAGACAAAACTTGTAATGCCACTGTTCAGGTTACAAAAGGTTCTTGGTTCTTTCTTGGGGCAAGGTATACACTATTACAATAAAATACCAAGTACTGTACTAGATTTACCTTTAGATAAGTTTAAAAAACATGTGAAATCTTTATTACTCATAAAAGGTTATTATACAGTCAAAGAATATTTAGATGATAAAACAGCCTGGTTATAATAAAAACAACATTATACTCTAGAATCATCATAATAAAATTAATTTATATAATTTGTATACTGATATGATAGCCTTTATCAACAGTGTCCTACAGATAACAAACAGCGTTGCGTTAAATAGATCACTAAGTTTTCTTTTTATTTAGAGTATCTTGAGTGTGTCATGCTCTCTTTACTGTCTCTACGGTGGTGGCGTGTGCGTCGGGTCGTTACGTTCCCTAAAATATGGTTGAGCGAAGCGATGGCTGATTCATATGTCATACTCGTGAACGGGTGCCGCCTGTGGAGGCTGGTCTGCTCACGCTTACTTATCTTATTTTTAGTATTTTTCACTATAATTTGACTTTGTTTTTCTTAAACAATTTTTGACTTCTACGATAGTACTGTAGTGGTACTGTATGACATTGTGGAAATTGTAACTTTTACCTGATGTAAATTTATTAGCGTAGATTTTTTATTTTGTGTTTATTTATTTTTTTACATGTTGTGGTTGTCTTCTATATTTTTGTGTTTATTGTAATGGAAAGTGTCCTGCTATGATAGGGCATTTTCCAATATTTTTGACGCTGTAAGGGAGAAAAGAGCTGGACACTTGCTGAGTTTCTTGCCGGTTCTTCTCAGTACAAGATCTCCCGCCCAGAGTAGACTTACGAACCGATGGCATAGTGACATTCATAAGAGCTACTTGTAGCCTAAACTGAATAAATGATTTTGAATTTTGAATTTTTTGAAGTAATACATATATTATATTAAATTTTAGTGCGATTGCCAAGTCAATCTATTTATTTAAAACATAATGTTGTAGAAATATTCTCCTTACCCTTGCGCTTTCTTCTGTTCTCTGGCTTGGGATTGGAATCCATTTGATTAATAATTTGATAATTTGATAATTTTAATAAATACTCTCACAATCACTTGATCATAATTTAATAAACATTTATTTATTTATTGTTAAAGGTAGGTACAATAACAGAATACAAATTGTTACATTGCAATTTACATCAAACCAACACTTTTTAAAATGTTCAAAATGATTTTTAAAGCAAATTTTGTTGCGAACAAATTACAAAAACACAAATGTTGAAAAAAAAATTTCCACGAGCAGGATTTGAACCTGCACCCTTCTGACATTCCGGGTCAGGTGCTCCTCCAATTGAGCTATCGTGGTTCTAACCAGCCCGCCGAAATTATTCAACACTTTTTACTTTGTAAGCCAAAGGCGCCTATTCAATGTCAACAACTACCGTCAATAACATCCGATCATAATATTTTTACAAATATTAAAGATCAGTTAAGAAATAAGCAAGCTATTTCATAAAATGTTCAAAATGATTTTTAAAGCAAATTTTGTTGCGAACAAATTACAAAAACACAAATGTTGAAAAAATTTAAAAGTAAAAAGTGTTGAATAATTTCGGCGGGCTGGTTAGAACCACGATAGCTCAATTGGAGGAGCACCTGACCCGGAATGTCAGAAGGGTGCAGGTTCAAATCCTGCTCGTGGAAATTTTTTCAACATTTGTGTTTTTGTAACACTTTTTAAATTTGTATCCCAATCAAAATTGTACACAGCATTGACCCAAAACAACAGTAAACAAAATATTCAATTAACTACGTAATTTAAACTAATCTAAAATACAAAGTTAACAATTTGGAAAATAAAAAGAACAATTGAAGCAAAACAATAAGTGAGTGTTACGAACAAATTCGAACAGAAAAAAGGAGAACAATTTAAATATCACGTAACAGTGATACTTTAAATGAACTTAAACTACAACATAACATAACATGCATATATGTAATTTAATACTTTAACCAAACATCATTAGTAAAATACACACGGCAATAAGTATAACATTATGTAAAACCACGCCTAAAACCTGACTGCAACTCAAGGAGAACATTACTATGAAACCAATAACCAATGAAAACAAATTAACCAATGACGTGACACTGCCTCAGCTCTTCTTGATGTACTTGACCACGTCTGCGTCTTAACCGCTCAGGATCGGGGTGATGTCACTGTCCTGACATTATTGGATTATTCTCGCGCTTTTGACTCGCTAAATATTTCTTTATTGTTATCAAAATTGTCTTACTGTGTTTGACAGCTACTTGAATAACCGATCTCAAAAGGTAGTGACATATGATTCAAGTGGTACCCGCTTAGAATCAGATCTACGACCTGTAACGCGAGGGGTCCTTCAGGGATCCATTCTTGGCCCTCTGTTATTTATCATGTACACGTTTGATCTACCGGACATAATAAGACACTGTAAATATCACTTATATGCAGATGATCATCAAAGTTATACCTCTTTTAATGTAAGTAACATGAATGAGCGTATCGCGTGTCTAAACGATAATTTAGATCTAATAACATCTTGGTCCTTAAATAATTCACTTGTATTAAATCCATCAAAAACTAAATATCTTTTAATGGGTCCTAAAGGTAAAATATCTTGTATAATTAGTGAACGTAATCCGATCAGCGTAAGTGTAATGAGGGAAAGCATTGAAAGAGTATCTGAGGTGCGTAATCTAGGACTTCATATGGACGAGTCTCTCCGTTTTGAGAAACATATTCTCGAATGTGTTAGGTCCTGTTTCTACCGGTTGAAGATTCTCTACAGGATACGAGACTTTATATCTATTGACCTTCGCATGAAACTGTGCGTCAGCTTAGTGCTCTCTAAATTCAACTATTGCATTACTGTATATGGCCCCTGTATCCTGGAAAGGTCTCAGCGTCTTATTCAGAATCAGAATCCGGAATCCAGAATCCAGAATGCGTGTGCAAGGTATTGCTTCGTTGTTTCACCCAGAACACATGTAACACCATACATGAATAGATTTAATATCCTAAAAATGAAGGAGCATTAAAAACTTTACCTGGCTTGCACGCTGTTTGATATTATTAAGAAACAATATCCTTGACTACTCAGTCCATAAGTGGTTAGTTTTTTTTAACAAATTGACAAAATTTTATTTAATAGTTACGCTTACTATAGCGTAACTTTTGATCATACAACGTTTGATTGTCATTTTTAACTATTTGTTGTGTGTACGTGCATTCGTACAATTTCACCATACCATTCGTTCTTGCACCCTTGTTACAGATATTAGTTCTGTGTCTTCAATAAACTGTAGTGTTTTACCATAAACAGTGTCTTTTCATGTACCATTTCCTTTACATAGCATAATTTTAAAAAAGGGACGTATGTACCTACCGGTAGGTACGTCACTTTTTTTAATTACTACCCTACCTCAAACTGCGTTGGTACCTTGTTAAATTTTATGTAAAATTTTATTTTTATCCCCACTTAATACACTATAGCTTCAATAATATAAGATTTAAGTTTTAATTTATCTATCTAGCCTATGTTACTCAGCGCTAATGTAGCATTCTAATGGTAAAATATTTTTTTAAATTGGTCCACTAGTTTGTGAGTTTATTCGTTGCAAACATACATACAAAAGTACAAAGGTTTCCTCTTTATAATATTAGTATAGATAATAATGCACGCTGGGGTTACCTGTTATTGGTAAAGACAGTTAGTTATAAGTAACTCTGTATTTTATATTTCATCATCTTCATCATTATCTCAGCCAAAAGAAGTCCACTACTAGACAAAGGCCTTCCCCGAGGATCTCCACAGCGACCGGTTTTGTGCTGCTCGCATCCAGCGGCTTCCGGCGACCTTTACCAGATCGTCGGTCCACCTTGTCTTGTTGGAGGCCTGCCCACACAGCGCAGGCATTTTATATAATATAAAAATTGTACCTTATGTTGGTGATCCTAATAAATAAATAAAAAATTAATTATCTAATTAAAAATCAGAACTATTATCAACGCAACACAAAGTTATTTGTATTGCGTTGATAATAGTTCTGTGTTTGTCCTGTGGTTTTTGTTGTTTTTAAGTCGCAGATTAGTCCAAGGTTGCAGTCTTACAATAAAATTACAAAGATGATGGCTGTTGTCATAGGTAGTCATAGAAAATAAAAATTCCTCAGTTTCATGTAAAGATTTGAAGCGTAATTTGCAATACATTTTAAAGATAGAATCTTTCTTTATTTGTAGTACTCTACGCGCACACATTACAGGCTCTTCAAGTGATGACCTAATCACCCTAAGTACCTACATTTTTTTTTCATAGCATGAGTCACTGCTTGACAACAACATACGGTGTTTGTGTCTCTTTCTTTAACCTTCGAATGTGTCCGTGGGAGAGGGACGCCGAACCCTGACGCCGTTTTGGTGCTGTGGGCGCAGCTATCTGTCCTTGTCCCACTCGCCGGCGTCACCCGTTGGCATATTAGAACGTTGGTTGGTTTCGCTCGCCGGCGCGGGCGCTGGCAGACGGGCTGTCGCCGGCTCGCGGGGGCGCGGGCGGCCCGCATAGGCTGCCTGTCCATTGAAGCGAAGCGAGGCTTCGGTGTGGAGAAGCGAAGAAATATTAACCAATAGGATTGCATTAAATCTCCTCTCTATCATCCTATTGGTTAATAATTCTTCGCTTCTCCGCACCGCTCGCTCCGCTTTAATGGACAGGCAGCCTATTACTTGTCCGAAATTTACTTGTCATAATTTAATTTGACCGGAAACGGTTGACCGACATCTTTTTCGTTATACTAGCTGTCCCGGCTAGGGTTTATGAATTCCCGGACTATTTTCATTCCCGGGATCCAGGAGCTTATTTTTTTCGTTCCCGGGAATTCTCGATTCCCTGGATTTTGTTATTCCTAGATTCTCACTGTTCATCTTCTTATATTATGGGATGTATGGATGATGGATAAAGGATTTAAGGAAATATTTTATAAAAAAAAGGTTTGTCCATTTCTTTCTAAAAAAAATATTAAATATTTACAGCGAGGGCTAATAATAATAATAATAATAATAAATATTTAGAACACGATTAATTAAAATTTACAATACAAACGCTCTTTATCTAACTATTAGTGATCGAAAATAATAATTTAGTACAGACAGAACTTTATCCAGTACAAACAATTATCCTAACTGCAATTGAACATAAATAGAAAATAGAACATAGAAATATAGTACATTATTTACGTTTACTTACACCCACCTTATAACTTCCAACGATTTGTTAAGTACAATTTTGCTTTAATTATCTTAAATACACAACACAGTAAGCATCTAACCTCAAAACCAAATCAAAACAATATGTTTTTTTCGACGGCGTGTTAAATTCCCGACTACCCGGGATTCCCGACCAAAATTACCCGGGTAGAGGAAAGGTAGTTTTTCCGGGAGTTCCCGTACCCGGGTAGACGGGAAATAAACCCTAGTCCCGGCAGACCTTGTTCTGCCCTATTTCTCTAAAACAAAGTGATATTGATTTTTTTTTGTTAATACGTAGCTGCCCCGACAGATTCCGTCCTGTCGCAGTCTAATAGAAATATTACGCGCCTTTGTTTTGTTTTGATTGACGTCAAATGTTTGACAGCTGGGGACAGAGTGGTTTGTATAGGAAAAGAAAATTGTTGTTTTTACTATTTTCCCTCGTATTTTTTACGTTTTTTCTCTCCATAAGTACCTTCCTCAGACTTCATCAAACACAACAAAAAATAAATCAGCCAAATCGGTTCAGCCGTTCTCCAGTTTTGCGATTAGCAACACATTTAGCGATTCATTTTTATTTACATTTGTCAATAAGACGTAAGTGTGGATCTGAGACCATCACGTCGTCTAATGATGGGAACGAGGACAGAGGCAGTACAATCTGGCGTCGCCGGCGCCCGCAGCGCTACCGTCATAAAATATTCACGGCACCATTCTTCAAAAAGACCAATGGACCCCTAAAACGTTTCGTTTATCTCTAGACCTCAACCGGTCCTCTCGGCTGCCGTCCCGCTCTGCCCAGGGAGGTGCAAGCGGGACCGCGACAGGCAAGGGTCACCTCCTGAGGGAGATAGCTTAAAGCATAAACTTTATAGCGACGCGACGTATGAACAGCGATAAGGTTTACATTTGTCTTTTAGTGTGTTTGCTTTTGAGATAATAATACATATTTTGAGAGGAAAAAGTGGACTTGATTTTTGTATTCTTTCGGGTTGTGTAAGCTCCGTGGTCTGGCGTACTACAATATTAGGTACGGTAGTTCCAGTAGCGCCAGAGTTCGACAGGAACCATCGATCGACATCCATTAGGGGTCAGTAACTGAATTGAATGTTTAGTAACCATGTTACCTACCACCTGCTTATAGCTGTCATTCCGTGAAATTTAAATGAAAATCTAATGTTTTTTTGGCGACGGAAACTGTATTGAAAACGTCGCTTAAAGTGTCGAACACTGCACTGGTGGGACTGCGATACTTACAGGTACGAATAAGAGCACCACAATACTTATTTTTCTAAGCTCTTTCTACTGGTAAAATCGGCTAAGCAGTACGATGACCCGTTTCTCTATTGTCAAAAATGGCCAAATACAGTAAATTGGCCGATATTTATAGATATGGCTAGATTTTATTAGCTAAAATAACATAAATGCTTTCTTATATTTATGAATGCAAATGAATTGTCTCTGAAACAAAGAATAAGCATACACTTTTATTAAGATGATATGATGATAGCAATTTTAAAAATATTGCGGGTTTGTGAAAACAGTTTTTTGATTGAGGCATCCGTTTGTGAACTAATTTTGTTAGAGTCAAGTGTAGCCCCCCCCCCCCCCCTACCAGCCAAATGGTTGTTTTTGGATACGTGAAAAAATTTATGGTAGTTGTATACATGACGGAGTTAAAAGAAAAACTATCATAGCTAAGCAGGTTTTACAAGTTTAGGAGTAACAGTCGACCAATTTATAAAATGTACTTGGCGCAGTGCAATGAATGAATGAAATGGGGAAGAATCTCTAATATTATAATTTAACGTAAAAGTTGATTTGTACGTAAAACTTAGTTGTTCAGCAATAACTAACTATATAATAATATTAGTTTAAACACCTAAAATATTAATAATCTCGTCAAAACGGAATTTAAGCAATTTACAAGCAAAACCGGCTAACCGTACGACCTGCTCTTAAATTTTGTTATTTCAAGATCTCTGTCCTGCTTTTTTGAAAATATGAAATACAAATTCTTAAAGGTTTGTTCCAACTAATGACTAGTATAACATATTATAAGACCTACTGACGTTTTAGAGATTTAATTAAACACAAACTTTTAAGACTCATTATCTCTAAACTAGGTTTGTAACATTTAGCCGTTTTTCGCAGTAAATTTTTGTAATTAAAACACAAAAGTCTCTCTACTCTTCCTCATCTCACGTAGGGAAATGTGAGCTGATGTGAGTGAGATGATTATTTAAAGCGCTCTTTGATGGGCGTCAAAGACAAAGAACGCTTTAAATCATCATTGTTGGTCAATGGGTAAAGAAGGCCACTAAAAATCCACTTTATTATTTTTAACGGAACAAATAAGTAAGGATAAGGTTTAAGAATCCGTTTGAGTAATGTTATTGTGAATTTAAAAATAATACGACTTGAACTTTATTTTTTTACGGCACAAAAGCATAATAGGAGGAGTAGCTCGATGGCGCAGTGGTAACGCGCCCGGTCTGCGATTGCTGACGTTAAGCAACTTTCGCAAAGGCCAGTCATTGGATGGGTGACCAAAAATTTATCGTCTTGAGCTCTGCTTCGGAAGGCACGTTAAGCTGTTGGTTCAGGTTGCATAAGCAGTCGTTAACAACCACCAATCCGCACTGGGCCCGCGTGGTGGTAATAGCCCATTCTCCCTATCCACCCACAGGGAGGCTCGTGCCCCTGCAGTGGGGACATATAATGAGCCGATGATGATGATGAATAGCATAATAGGCGATGTTATTTTTAGGCAATCTCCTTTTCGGTCACCCATCCGATGACCAGCCTTTGCGGTAGTTGCCGAATCTCACCAATCTCTACCGTTATCCTACTCTACTTGTACCACCCGCATTCGTTACTATCACCATATTATATTTGAGGATCTGTTCTCTGTTGAGTAAGACAAGAGCTATCTCGTTTTCAAGTATCAATGTTTGTGAAAACTGGCTCTGACATCCGTTGTGAACAGGACGCGCTTATGCCTTTCCCACAAGCCAGAAAGGGATGGATGTACTAATAGTTTCATAACTTCATACGCAACTTAACTGTGAAAACGACTTTGGAAATGGAACTCTCTTTGTATATTGCTATAATAACTTTTCGATTGCACTGCCTGCTCGGATATAGGCTTTTGGATTGGTCCGATCCGATGCCTGGTCAGGAACTCGAAAAACCAGTCGTGTTTGGAGGCTTGCCACCAGTTTCCAGGGTCATCAACTAACTTATAATGTAATTTCGTTATAGGTATTGATTGTCTATGCTTCCACGATATGCGTGGTAATAAGAGAAATAATTCTTCTATCTCTGGCTGGTTTACGTATTAAAAGTAAAGTAAGGTTATTAGCCTACGATTATACTGACCCAATGCTGGGCAAAAGCCTCCATCATTGAAATCACGTCATGGAAGGGTGGGTGTGGGTACAAGCTGAATGCGGTGATCACAAACCATGGAAAATATCTGAAACACGCTGCCCTACCTGGGAATTAAACTTGAATTGAGCGCTTTGCTACTGGGCCACCTAGGTGTTACTTGTTAATAACAATGCAGTACGTATCCAGAAAAAAAATCTTGTACCGAAAGTTATTTTTTACATTATAGAATGTACAAAAACCTATAATTACAGTTTGAGAGAATTGTCAAGCATCAGACAGACGACATGCTACCTTAACATATGAAACTCTCCGTCTTACATATTATTGAATGGTTTGTTTTATAAACCCACGGCAATGACTAAATGACACGACTATAACTTTGTCTTTGTGATTAACTTTTCTTAAAAGGCGAAAACTTAAAGTTTGAAGTTTTTAAATATAAACAGGTAAGCGGCAGCCCTGCGGCAGGTTCGCTACCGGCTTACGCTCCTGTTCCGCATAAGGCGATGGTTGCCGACTGGTTTGCGCGCGTGTGTGCGCCTGCGCATGTGTGCACTACACGAGCCACGCTCATTACAGCCTCGGGCAGTAGTTTATTAAATGTTTTGGCCATTTTAAAATTTAGTCACGGTTGTTAAGTCTCACAACCAAAAATGAGGCTATTTAAAAAAATGTTACGTCGTTTTAAAAGGAAAGAATGTTGCGTGCTGGGCTACATTTAGAATTTGTTACTAGGTGGTTAGTTACCATTATGATTATGATGGTTATGTAATAATAATATAATTTTACGCAAATATTGTTGCGAACAAATTACAATTTGAAAAGGACAGTGTTGAAAAAATCCATAAGCGGGATTCGAGCCCGCACCTCATTACATGCCGGGTCAGATGCACTACCAACTATGCTATCGTGGCTCAATCCTCCTTAAGAATAGGGCCCCTTTGCCTTACAAAGTAAGAATATATAGTGTTGATTAATTTCGGCGAGTTGGATTTAGCCACGTAGTGCATCTGATCTTAAAATCGAAGCCGTTCGCTTTCAAGTCATCCACACCGGCTTCTGCGAGCATGGCAGACGCACTGCAGTATCTGGGGAGCCCCATCAGCATCTTGAAGGCATTAATATACTGAACGTGGAGTGCATTCATAGTCTTTTACATTTTAGGAATTCAACCTTATGGTCCTGGAGGGACCCGGCATGTCATGGGGTGAGGGTTCGAATCCCACTCGTGGAATTTTTCAACACTTTGTCTTTTTTCAAATAAGTACCATTACTTTGGTGATTTCCTAAATTGCTTAACATCTCGTTCTGATGAGTTGTTTTTGGATCTGTGACTAATTAAACATTATTACATATATGTATAATATACAATGTGTAACAGAAATCAAGAAAAGATCCATGGAATATCCAATCTAGATCTTGAATGTGTTGTTATTGAGACAAAATTATTAACTTTACTTTGGCAAGCAATTGTAAATTTAAATATTTAAATAAGTGAAGTCATGCGCGTAGGGGCGTATAAGCAAGCAGCAGTGAGTGTCTTTAGTAACTCTGCATGCAACATCTAAATCGGATACATTTTGGATCTTTTAATTTTACCACACCTTTCTGTTACACGTTGTATACATATATCATATATAATATATGAAATATATGAAATAGCAATTGACCACAAAGTTGTATACATATATCTAAAAATCGATGTATAACAAAAAGATTTTCGGCTTTCTCAAAGTAAGCGTTGACTTTCCCTTAGTCGGCCGGCGCCTGCGCAGCGCCGCCGCCACCGCCGCTGCTTGATTATGCCAACCACAGCCTGAACTCTGTGTTTTTTTGGCTAAACTTAACAGTTTATTTTGGTTAGCATTTGCTTCATCGTGCTTTGGAAAGCACGTAAAGCCGTTGGCCCCGGCTGTATTAGCAGTCGTTAACAACCACCAATCCGCACTGCGCCCTCTCGTGGTGGTTTTTGACTCGTTCTCCCTATTCATCCATGGAAAGCTTGTGCCATAGTCCTAGTGATGGTGATAGTGATTAAGCATTTGCTGTGTTCCTCCTAATGATAATACTGCTTATCCGTGTTTAATTTAAAGTAGCTTTTGTTTACTTAAAATGATAAATGACAAGTTTGGATCTCCATGACTCCTAAGATTATTAAAACTTACGTAAATGAAGATGGAAATATGCAGTTTGAGCACTATTTGCTGCAAGAAGTACTTAATACCAGAAACATAGGACATTGCTGCTGAGATTGCAGAAGGGGCTTTGACAAGGATTCTAGAAAACTTAACCGAAATGAAGAAAGAAAGATACATCTAGACCAAGTAACATTGGAAAGTTAACAGAGTTTGTAATAGATAAGTTCCCTAGAAAAACTGCAAATGTGTCCCAATGTACTCGTTTAGGAAAAGAAGACTAAGAAGATTGAGGCACTTAGATTATTTTTGGGAGATTCATGTCTTGATTGGTATAGTTCTATGCTAATAAAATACACAATGGATTTTTGATTTGAAGACTTTTGTTAAACATATACAGACAGAGGTTGGTCGCCAGTCAGGTATGCAATGTTATTCAAATATAGACAGAACTCACCTTTGGAATATACTGTAAAAAAGAAAAGATTTTTATTGGAGGTTAATAAATTAATAGAGAAACCCACCTTAATATAATATTATGAGGCAGAACTATCATATCTCAGGAAGTCTATATTCAGAATCATCTTTTAGCATACTTTTCATCAATACTAGCATCCACCCTGCACGCATGCAGCATGCAAGCAACAGGCAGCATGCAAGCAACAGGCAGCAAGCAAGCATGCAGCATACAAGCAAGCATGCAGCATGCAAGGTTTCTGTCACGGCTCCGCGCTGCGGGGCTCTGGCGGTCCCACGCGAACTTATCGTCGCAGATGGTTTTCGCTCACCACTGCGCTTACGCAAGCTTGAATTACACTCAAGGGGTAGGGCAGACAAGACTACTTGGAGTCAATTTTGAAGCGATTCGTTTCGGGAATGGGAATTCGGACATATAAACATTCGACCAAATAATAATTATACTAAATAATTTTTATGCATTGAACATATTCGTTTAAAGAAAATTATGCCAAGTGTGTAATGCCAAATAAAATTCGGAGCAACAAAATTCTGCCAGATAGAGGGAACCAAAACATAATATTGAAAAGAAAGTAATAGGTTTTGATAATAAAATAAAAGAAAAAGAAGAAGATACAGACCATGCAGGATTTGTGAAAAAATCAAGGGAACCGATATCATTCTGTATCCTTATGCTGGTTCAAAAACAAAAGTATTGATAGACCAAAAAGAGAACAGATAATGTAGCATTGTGAATGCTAAATTCAAAATAGTTAATAAAAATATTTAAAAGGAATTAGCAAAAGTGTTCTTTCGTCTGCGAGGGTAACTTCACAGTGACGTAATACCGCTGGCTTGCAGCGTCAATCACAAACTACTAGAAAAATTCAACGAGTCTTCTGGGGCCTCGGTGGCTCAGCGGTGAGAGCATTGGGCCGGTTATCCAAAGGTCGTGGGTTCGATTCCCACTCGAGCTGGTTGATTTTTTCTAGTAAAATTTTATCGTGAGACTCTTAAGTAACTTTGACATGGAAAAGGTATAAACTGTCATTACACAACTTACTTTCTTTTTACTTTTACCAAAAGTTTAGTGGCAAACTTTTCAGTTGGTGTACCTATTTTAAATGTTTATTTTATTATTATTTTAAGTATTTTATTTTATTGTGATAAAAACGACATAAATCAACAACATTTATCACTCGAATACAAGTTTAAATTTACAATGATATTAAAATATATACTTAATTATACATTACAATACGTACGTCATTCACTGTCTTCATCGTCAGAGTTACATACATTACTTTATTAAATACTGATAAAAGTTACGACTTACATTAGCCACCTGCTAATCCCAGAAATCACCGGTTTGCGCAAACCGGTCGGCGGCGGGCGGCGGGCGCGGCGGCGGGCGGCGGGCGGCGCGGCGGTTCCTCCACACATCAATATTACACTCAACACCGTCGACTAACTGTTTTATTAACTAGGTATTACTTGCGAAATAAAATTAAAACCACTTCCTGCGAGTGCTTGAAGTGACTAGGAGCACTATGTTTTACAGAGATTTGTGGATTTTTCTTAAGAAATCGATGCATACATCATTATAATTATTGTACTTTAATCAGTATCTGCGATCCCTCCGAGTGGGAATGAGGTGCTAACAATGCCCGATTGAGACTGTCATAACTATGAACGGTATGGTGAAACGCATGTAATTACATTTTTAATAACTTTCGTTTATATTATTTTAGAAAGTTTTATCGTCGAGCAAGCATACATTAAATCACAGACATAGACGTATTCTATCCTCTTAGAATAATACCACGTGCTGCTGTGCTTACCAAAAAGAGTTCTTTTAATTTTTAAAAACGTATCCGTCTTAGAACATTTGTTTCTCAATACTCCACTTTCCAAAAAAAAGATAAGAATTGATTTAACTTCTGTTAGGTCTTAATCTTTTCCTTAAACTTTTTCCTGAAACTTTTTTCGCCAGAAAATTGAGTTTACATAATTTACGTAGCTGATCTCTAGATTAGGCATTATAAATGAAGTATGTCGAAATTTTCCAGAAGGCACATTAATCCTTGAGTAAGATGGTAATCGTTAACTTCCACCATTGCTTGCGTGATTTTCCGTAGAGCTATTTACATACCGGAAGAATTTGAGCTGGTTCAATAAATATTGGCAAATAAGTGGAAAATAGCACCAAGACATCCTTTTTATATGGCGGCGAGGACCGTCTCGATATATTCGGAGAAAAGGTCACTCTCGCGTAGGTAGGAAGCTGGGCGAGTGAGGACCGGTCCGGCAGGGCATCTCCGTTTTTGTTACTGCTCTGCTGGTCCCCGAGGGGGGCGCGGTAACTCAGGAATCGTTGATAATTAAATACAGGCTTTGTATCGAGGTTCAAACTTAATAATGAAAGAGTTTTGCATGATGAATAATTATTTTCAATCACTACCTACGAATCGAGATGACATTAATTTTTAATAGTGTGTATTTCAATTTCAATTGATTTTAATGATGGAGGCGTTTGCCTGGCAGTGGGACAGTTATAGTCTTAGGCTCACCTTAATATTTGCAAACCAATCTACGCTCACGGAGTACCCATCTCTATTCAAAAGTTAAACATAGGGGCGCTTCGAGGAATAAAACTTTAATATTTTTAAATGATGTGAAGCGCTCCTTATTAGCAGTTATTAAAAGGAGCGCTTCGAGGAATAGTTTTGGGGCTCTTCGTTGGGAGCGCTTCGAGGAATACTTACCTCTATTTATTAACTTACTAAGTTTTTCAAATTCGATAACCTTTATTGTGTAATTTGAAAATCTGTTAAACGCATAATACTCGTACCTACATTTATTTATTATACCCCAACACCATTTAAACCACATTACAATAGATAGATATGGAATGGCTATACATACGGCTATTATAGGTATACACAAAGGTAGGTCATTACTGGACTAGACAGTCTATATATCTTCGTAGCTCCTGTTCCACAGCAAGTGCGTCTAGCCGTAAGAAAACCGTATATTGTGCTAGAATTAAAATAAGTCTAAACACTTCAATCAATAATACTTAGTAAGTACTAGATTAAGGATCCGGAACAAAAGGCATCACGAAAATTGCCGCGATTGCTCATTAAATATCTTATTACATATTGTAAAAAGGAGCTTAAGCAACTTTCGCAAAGGCCGGTCATCGGATGGGTGACCAAAAATGTATCCTCTCTAGCTCCTCCGTGCTTCGGAAGGCACGTAAAGCCGTTGGTCCCGGCTGCATTAGTAGTCGATAATAACCACCAATCCGCACTGGGCCCGCGTGGTGGTTTATGGCCCGTTCTCCCTATCCGGACATAAAATGGGCTGATGATGATGATGATGATGATGATGATGATGATGATGATATTGTGAAAAAAGTTACAAAGCATCAACAGCTTATTATAAACCTTAAGTCTTGAACATAAAGGTCAATAAAGCTTTCAAATGTTTGTACTTATTACTGTAATCGACCTCCCTCATTTGAAATAAGACCACAAAAGAGTAAGTATGTGGTAAAATGTCTTATAAGCTATGTCTGTTTTTGAAGCGTTTATCGGGAATCTAATACTATTATTGGTCGTAATGTACTGTAATGTAATAGCTTCCATCAAAATCCCATTACATAAAAGACAAAAGGCAGATACGATAAATAAAAGGATTGCATAAACTTTCATCCCCGGGGCGCGGCCAGGAACTTAACTAGTTTAAGTTGACGGAACTGCCGCGGACCCTCGGAGGGGCCGAGCCTCCGGCCTCCGGGCTCCACGACGACTGCCTCGCAATGTAAGCAATGGAAATAGCGACTTCACACTGTCTTCTATATTATATTATACGGGCGGCTACGTTCGTATAAAAATCGGTTTATCAAGATATATCTACACTCTCCAAGAAAAAGTATATCTATATCGAAGTCAAACGAAAAGAACATCTTACATTAACGCCCATTGGAGAAAGTGACAGAAGTTAAAAATTAGACATCTAGAAGGTAAATTAGAAATGGAGGAGTATTAAATAGAAGTTCCTAACAAGATTATAAAATTGAGTTGTGTTGAAAAAGTTCCACGAGCGGGATTCGAACCCGCACCCCATGACATGCCGGGTCAGGTGCACTACCAACTATGCTATCGTGGCTCAATCCAACTCGCCGAAATTAATCAACACTATCTACTCTTACTCTGTAATGAATAAGATCGGATGTTGATAACATCATTTATTCGTATCAAATGCTGTACATTCTAGTGATGGTAAGTGTCAGGTTGAGAATCGCACTGTCTGTCTGTGGCATCGTAGCTCCTGAACGGATGAATCGATTTTGATTTTGATTTTTTTTGTTTGAAAGGTGAATTAGTCAATGAAGGGGCTTCAATTCAAATTCAAAATTCAAAATTCAAAAACATTTATTCAGTTTAGGCTACAAGTAGCTCTTATGAATGTCACTATGCCATCGGTTCGTAAGTCTACTCTGGGCGGGAGATTTTGTACTGATTGCTTGACTAGTAGAATACTATACACTGACAAATTTCAAATCCAAGACGGCCGTCACCACAAAATGGCGAATTACATTTCATAATTCCCTCAATATGAGTAAGAATGAAATGGAAGAGCTTGACTATTAGAATATACTTACAGTATATTGAAAGGGAATGAGGAATAGTAACTAACGAAATGAAAACTAAAAACTTGAAAATTATTTTTTTGTCTGATCAATGCCCTAGATTGATAAGGAAAGTGGTGTGATGAGGGTACTTATCTATTGAAAGTGTGAAATTATTTGACGGTTTAGCAGCTTCTCAGTCTGTGCAATTCTGCCAGAGAAAATTTGTCATGAGGATTATTAAACAGCTTCCTTTGGTCGAGCTCACAAATAGCGACACCATTTAAACTTTTTACACGGCTTACAACCACGTAGGCTTGGCCTTTTACAAAAGATTTTTTGCCCAAATATACTACAGCCTTTTCAACTGTATGGTTCCTTGCAACTTATAAACAGTAACAGCCCAACTTAAAATAATCAAAACAATCATCAAAACGAAACACTGTCCTCTCAAAAAAAAATTAAGGAGTCCCTACTATAAGCATGAAATAAAAAAGTAAAAAAATTTAAAAAGCCCCCGACACAAAATAAGAAAAATAGTATGAACGTAAAAAGCGAAAGACAAGTAAAAAAATATTTAAAAAAATATCCAAGAAATAGAACAAAAGGTATAAACGTGAAACTGTATAAAAAGAAAAAAATTACCTTATAAATATGACCTTACGTAAGTACGTATGAAATTTTTTTAATAAACGGTGTCGCGTCGGGGATCCGTGTATTTGTTACACACGCACAGAAGATATCTATACTTATATTATAAAGAGGAAACCTTTGTATTTTTTGCCTTTGTCCAGCAGTGGACGTCTTTTGGCTGAGATGATGATGATGATGATACATACAAAAATACAAAGATTTCCTCTTACATACATATGTATGTATGTATGTATGTATGTATGTATGTATGTATGTATGTATGTATATACATATGTATGTATGTTTGCAACGAATAAACTCACAAACTACTGGACCGATTTAATTCACCATTAGAATGCTACATTAGCACTGAGTAACATAGACTATATTAAAAAAAGCACTAAAAACGACAATTTAATTTTCCAATACAAAATTATTTGTTTGTTTTGTTGTCATGGAAACCATTGATTATATATTTAACTCAATGATGGAAACTGTCAAAGCGGTACGAAGTCCGCCGGGTCAGCTATATAATATAAAGATTAGTGAAATTCAAGGAGCTTCTTGATAATAGCTACGTTGTTGTACGTAATTATTAAATAAGTACCTGCCTCCATAGGGAGAGCCTCTATAGAGAATAGAATAGAATACATTTTGTTGCATAACTGTTACATTGTATAATGACTGGGTGAAATTGTAATTGGTAGTCCAAACAGTTACCCTAGTCGGGCATTACAATAAGGTTTTTATATAATTGGCATGGCAATATTATTTAATTTTACATTCAATATAATTTACAATAATAAAACTTAAAATGTTAATAATTTAATAATCGATTATAAAAATAAAATAAAAATAATACATTAGGATTGACAATTAATTAATTATTAATAAAAATAAGCATGTCAAACTATACTATACAACAAAATATTCGTGCAGGTCATAGTACACAAAAATCATTCTTTCAACGTTTTTTTTAAATTTATGATCAGTAACTTCTTTAATACTTAAAGGTAATTTATTGTAGATACGTACAGCAGACACGTAGGCACTCCTCTCAAAAATTTCCGATTTCCAAACTCGTGGCAAACATAGGTCGTCAAACTGTTTTCTTGAAGTTTTTCTGACTTTTGCTTCCGACATCTTTGGAAATATATTTTTATTAAATCTCACAAATAGGCAAATAGGCAACTACTTACTGTTTTATCAGTTTTTTACTTATTATAAGACTTTTCCTTTTTAACATTGGAACAATTCGCGATGCTGTATGGGAGGTTATTTTCCACTACTTTAGCATCAGGTAATGTTCCGCATTAAGCCTCGCCCAAACAGAGGCGGTGGCGGTAGCGGGCACGGCCGCGGTCACGTAGTCCACACTAGCGCGGTGGCGATGGCGGTCCAGGGACCGATCAGGATCAGGATCCGATTCAAACCGCTCGGAGGGAACGAGGACACTATTAACGTGATGCTATTCCCTCTAGAAAACCTCTGACGGTGTTTCGATCACAAGGCTTGAGGAACTCCTTCAGTTTTATCGCCGCCCCTAAAAGTCGGGTGACGCTGAAAATGCTGCCTGAGGCATTCAGCAAACTCTCTAAAAAGAAAAAAAGGGACGGTGGCGGTCGCAAAACAGAGGAGCTGGCGGGACGGTCGCGCTCGCGGTCTGCCCGCGCGGGCATGGCTGGCGATGTGGCGATGCTGTCAAATGGTCAATATCTTCTTCTTCTTCTTTTATTTATAGCATGTTTTGTGTTTACAGCCGTACACAATTCCGCCAATAGGTAGGTAGCCAATACACGGAAGGATTCATATGGAATAAATTATAATTTTGCGTTATTAAGCAAATTTATCAAGAACAAGGACAGCACCACATGCTTCAGATTAGTTATTAAATAAATATAATACACACGCACACACACACACACACACACACACACACACACAAACACACACACACACAATTTTGAACAGTTAAAAAATATGTGGTCAGTTGAGCCTTCATCTAACCCACAATCACAAAGGGAGCTATCCCGTACCCTGATCTTCGCAAAATGAACTGGTGTGCAAGCGTATCCAATTCTTAGGCGACTGTGGTAGAATCAGTATGCTTATTGTAAAGTTT
This sequence comes from Eudonia mercurella, assembly GCA_963082485.1. Lineage (NCBI taxonomy): Eukaryota > Metazoa > Arthropoda > Insecta > Lepidoptera > Crambidae > Eudonia > Eudonia mercurella. Next base: position 18,658,179 of record OY720038.1, on the reverse strand, counting down.
CTGCTTAAAATGGTCAATGTCAATGTAAGTCAAGTCAACTGTCAATTTTGAAGTCGCGAGCGCCCGCCTTTATAGATCGTGGCCAGCCCGAGCTTATTTGATATACTTCTTGTAAATTGAGTACCACATCTGACCGCGACCGCTTTTTAGGAGGCAGTTTGCTGATTGTCTCAGGCGATCTCTTTTGGGGGCAGCGAGAAACTTAAAGGGTTTCTCAAGAAATGTGATCTAAACACTTTCGAAGGGTTTCTAGAGAGAATCACGGAAGAGTGTCCTCTTACCCTAGTAGCCCTAGTACCCTAGTCTCCGAGTGATTCGGATCGGATTGGGAACAGCGATCGGAGACCACCTCTGTTTGGGCGAGGCTGTACTCTCTGTCATGGCACACCGCCGCCGCCGCGCCGGGCGGGGCTGACCGGTTATGGGCGCAGGCTTTTAGTCCGACGAGCTTCCTAATGCCGTAATTGTTCTACCCTCGACTTACAGTTTGTAAAAGCAACGATCTTGAGAGCTGGTATAATGTAAATTGCTAAGTAGGTACAAAGTGAAAGGCAGGAGGAGTTGTGTCAGTAATAGCTTATGTTTAATGGCATATACATATTAATCAAATAATATTAGAAAAATTATGGTTTATTTTTACAATTACATATATACAGTAGAAATTGAGTTAGATTTGAAGTGGATCTGAACTGCTTCTAAGATCTCGCCCAGTTTCTGAGTACTTATGGTTACCATAGAAGCAATACCGGAGCAAGCTATGCAAATCTATACTAATATTATAAAGAGGATACCTTTGTATTTTTTATGTAAGTATGTTTGCAACGAATAAACTCTAAAACTACTGGAGCCATTTTAAAAATTATTTCACCATTAGAATGCTACATTAGCATAGTAACATGGACTATATTTAAAAAAAAAATTAGGCACGAAGTCCGCCAGGTCAGGTAGTATTAAAAAAATGTATTATATCTTATGAGATTGAAAAGCATAGAAAAATTACATATTGACTTATACAATAAGGAATTAAGAGCGTCAAATATTTTTTTACGGTTGTGAAGCACTATTTGTTCTTCAATACAGGAATTTGGATCAAAATCTATTACACATTAGCCAATTGCGACCGCTGCTTATGTACACAATCTATTGAACTCCGATTAAAGTGGTGACTGATTCAGTTTCTTTAATTACCTATATCCTAATCAACCGTAGAGACTCTGCTTTTAGAATTGCCATTGTATTTCCGTGAACGAGCTCGTCAGACATTAGGTCTAAAGTGAAGCACCTGACAACGAGTTGTCGCGTCGCGTCGTATGGCTCGAACCTATTTTAGGCTTATCATCTGAAGCACCATGAGATCTGACTGGGCGTGCTCGTGTCAAACCACAGTAGAAGAATTGATAGTAAGTATGATACTTTTCTCTTCAGTAACCAAGTGGCAAAGCGCTCGGCCAGATATCCAGAGTTCCTGAGTTCGATAACCGGAGCGAACTAAATTTCTGATTTTTCGATACATAGCACGGGTTTGTGGTGGTCAACCTGTATTTGGCAAGCGTGGTGATTCCAAGTCAAAATCAAATCATTTATGCAGTTTAAAAATTTAAATAATAGTGAATAGTATAGGCTGATGATGATGATGATGATGATGATGATGATGATGATGATGATGATGATGATGATGATGATGATGACGATGATGATGATGATGATTATGATGATGAACTAGTTTAACTAACTAACTATAACTATCAGCCAAAAGACAAAGGGCTCCCCCAAGGACCGGTTTTGTGCTGCTCGCATCCAGCGGCTTTAGTTGCCAATTTTTTTTAGATCAAATATAGTATTTTTGGATTCAGTAGCCATAAAAATGTAGTAGATAGGGGAATTAATTAAAAAAATATAGTATATTAAAAATATTTCTTTTATTTCTTTTAAGTAAAAAATATGAGAAATATATAAGTTATCATAATAAGGGCATGTTCCATTTTAGATAACAGAGACTGATTTTAGCGACTTTGCTAATAAAATATAGTAGTTTCGCCTACTATAAAATATTTTTAAAATAATAGTAGTTAAGATACTATATTATATAGTAGGGTTGGCAACCCTAAGCGGCTTCCCGCGACCTTTACCTTGTTATGAAGATCGTGATGAAACAGAATCTACCACCAGTTCGGATTTATGGGATAGTCTTCGGCCAATTTAGCAAACACATCAATTGTAACGATGGCTCGATTTCAATGATAAAATACTTTGACAAGCAGTGAGCTAATGTAATGTAATGCACAGTTCATGGGCCAATAAAAAAATAAAGAAATCCAAGTTGTGATTGGGCATGGGAAACCTCCTGCGATTATTAATAATTTTAATAAAATTCAAAATTCAAAATCATTTATTCAGTTTAGGCTACAAATAGCTCTTATGAACGTCACTATGCCATCAGTTCGTAAGTCTACTCCGGGCGGGAGACCTTGTACTGAGAAGAACCGGCAAGAAACTCAGCAAGTGTCAAGCTCTTTCCTCCCTTACAGCGTCAAAAATATTTAAAAATGCCCTATCATAAAAGAACACTTTTCATCACAAACAAACACACAAAAAAAGAAGGACAATCTCAACACTCAAAAATACAACAAAATAAAAAACATATCTAAGTTTGCAAAAATTACATCAGGTATAGGTCGCGCCAAACTTCTAGTCCCCTCTGAAGTTGCTTCGTTGCGCAGCTGTAAGTCAGGCCCTACCGCTCGTCCCCGCCTTCGCCCTACTGACGCCTATTTTTTACTACTGCGACGCGAATCGCGCCAACTTCAGAGGGGACTAGAAGTTTGGCGCGACCTACCTAACTAAAGTAAATAAAGTGGTAAGACGGTATGGAAAGTAGTTATACGGATAATGTGGGAATCATGGCTCATAATTCTAACGAACCAAATGGCTAAAGTCGGGAGAAAGAAAGTGAATTAGTGGTATGAATTGTGTAAAAAATGTAATATACTGTATGGACGCCTACTATGCGGGCATGATAATCTTGTCTGGACATTAAGTGGCACTTAGACATGGATGATAATACGATTGTGTTCAAAATCAGTAACACTTTGCATGATTGCATGACGGACCAGCCATGACACGTGCAAGTGAAGTGGTCGGGCCAGGCTCTCAGCGCGCTCATACATACATAAACTTTTTTTCCAAGAGTATAAACAATTCCAAGTTTGGGGTAAGGGTTGGACCAATGATTCAAAAGGAGACTAGCTAGAAAATGACATCAATGCTAACGATACCATCATCGGCCAACTCCTGCCCACTGCTGCCCATAGGCCTGAGAGGAGGCGGCTGCCGCCTGCGGAGGCTGGTCTGCTCTTGCATACTTGTTTTATTTTTAATATTAATTAGCTGACCCGGCGGACTTCGTAGCGCTTTGACCGTTTCTATGACAACAAAAAAAAACAAATCGTTAAATAGTTTACGCGTGAAAGGAAAAGAGGAGAAAAAACAAACTCACTTTTTAACAATAAGTCTTTGATTATACTCTTGGGAATATTTGTACAGAATTTCATGATGATCGGTTGAATGGTAGGATACCTACGCGTGAAAGCGTAACAAATAACAAACAAACTCACTTTCGCATATTAAGTCAGGTTACACCTGCTTATAACGTAAGTACACCACTATTGTGACCCTGTAAAGGCCATCCCAATCCTATCCAAACTACTCGGAGAACCTAGCAGAGTGCGGGAGCACGCTTGCGTGATGCCATTCCCTCTAGAAACCTTCTGACGTTAACTGCTTGATCGTGATCAAGCGGTGTGGCTTGTGGAACCCTTTCTGGAAAGTTGTGGTCTGGAACCCTGTGGAAGTTTCTCGCCGCCTCCAAAAAAGTCCGGTGACGCTGTGAAGGCCGATTACAGATAACAACAAACTCTCTCCTAAAAATATTTGAGCTTATCAGCGAAATCGATCTTTTTTTATTTTTGATTCAACCTTTTTTGAATAAAATTGGATTGAGTTTTCAAACGTGTGTCAAAATAAAATGTAATTTAAATCAAAAGCACTCTTTTATCTTATCTTAGTGGAGCCTGCTGAGGTTTCCCTCTTGCAGTAGCACTTCGACCCATCGGGATCTTTTGTGCAACCCCGTCCTTTCACTCTTTTTCGTCTGTAAAGATGGATGCCATAAGTTTGGCCACGTCCTTAAGAGCGAAGAGTCTGAAGTCCTCCGGTTTCGGAAAAGCCGACCTCAGGAGTCCCATTCTTTTTCTAGCCAGAGTTGCAGTCACACAATAGGTGCTGCATTGACTCCGTTTCCTTTCCACGTGCACTACACAAGCTATTTGTTGATAGATGCATTCTGTGGAGCATTTGTTTTGTGGCATAGTGCCCTGTCAAGGCACCGATGGTTAATCGGGCCTGCCTTCTACTGCCTCCGCATATGAACTTACTCCGTCCTAAGGCGTTTTCACCTAAGGAGGATTTGGAGTGTTTCATACCCGGCTGCTCTTTCCATTCGATGCCGTGCCTGTTTTCGATGTAATCTTTTAAGGCCTTGTTGATGGTACTTGGTGCAAGTGCCACGAACGGCTCAGGACCAATAAGCTGGGTCTCTGAGCCCTCCCTGGCAAGTGCATCCGCCATCTCGTTGCCGTGGATTCCCATATGGCCTAGGACCCAGATCAATCGCACCTTGTTATGTCCACCTAGCTTGTTTAGAGCTTTAGTAGTTTCTAGAACAAGGCCAGAGTCGATTCGGGGCGTAATGAGCGGCTTGAGCGCTGCTTGGCTGTCACTCAGGATGAATATATTGCGCTTTTTCATAGCTAACTCTATATTCTGCTTTGCACATAGGAGAATTGCGAAAGTTTCGGCTTGGTAAACAGTGGGGGATATTTTATCGCACCCCATTTCCATGATCCTGTCAGGAATGTCACTTGTTTCCCATTTTGTGTGTCTAGTCAGAGGTTTAGATGCGTCTTTAGTCTAAAAGCACTCTCAGTATTAATATCAACTTCGAAGCAAATCACCGCCAAAATAACTTTCTACCCCTTTTTAGACCCCCCGTTAGGGGATGAATTTCAATAAAATACGAAACACGTCTTCCATCAATTCTGTTAAAGAAGGTTTATGCAAAATTTTAAGTAGATTGGACCAAGGAATCACATTGTCCCATACAAACTTTTCACCCCCTTAGGGGTAGAATTTCGGAAAATCCTTTCTTAGCGGATGCCTACGTCATACAAAGAACACACCCTCTAAGTTTCAGGTCTCTACGATCAACGGTTTAGGCTGTGCGTTGATCCGTTAGTCAGTCATTCAGGACAAAGCATTTTATACGTATAGATTTTCTTTTTTACGACAAACTGACACTTTTACACTTTTTTTATTTCTGAAACAGAACTGTTTTGGATTCCAACAAAACCTTAGTAGTCTGAAATAAAAAGATTTGATTTGATTGACTTCACTTTTACTAGAGTACTGTAGTGGTATGAGTACTGTATGACATTGTGGAAATTGAAACTGGTACTTGATGTAAAGGACATCATCCATTTTGGTCCACAATCAAAAGTGCCGGCCAAAAAAAAGTGCTGTATTCTGATAGAACACGTCGGCCTTAGCATTTGTTCATATATGGCACCACTAATAGTGGTACTATAAGCTTTGGTGCTATATTAAGAAATGATGATGAAATGTCACATTTCTTCAACATAAATACCTGATTATCTGACATTACATATATTTTTCGATACAATCTTAGAAAATTTTTGACTAGTACTGTATGACATTGTGAAAATTGAAAATGGTACCTGATGTAATTTTTGCAAATTTAGATATTTTTTTATTTTGTTGTATTTTTGAGTGTTGTGATTGTCCTTTATTTTTTTGTGTGTTTATTTGTGATGGAAAGTGTCCTTTTATGATAGGATAGGGCATTTTCCAATATTTTTGACGCTGTAAGGGAGAAAAGAGCTTGACACTTGCTGACGCTGAGTTTCTTGCTGGTTCAGTAAAAGGTCTCCCGCCCAGAAGACTTACGAACCGATGGCATAATGGCGTTCATAAGAGCTATTTGTAGCCTAAACTGAATAAATGATTTTGAAATTTGAATTTTGAATTTTGATCAAATGAATTAACCAAAACAATGAGGTGTCATAATATTTTTGATTAAATGCATAACAAACCGTAAATAAAATGTTCTGTTATGGCAGAGTCCATTTATTTAAAACGCCATGTTCTCGCAACAAGATACACCATTTTAATAGTTAATTCGAAAATGTATAAAAATACGGACTTTTAGAACTCAAATACTACGAAGCACAGTGGTGCTACAGCTTTGGTGCCATAGTAACAAATGCTAAGGCGGACGGACGTGTTCTATCAGGATACAGCACATTTTTTTTTGCCAGCACTTTTGATTTTGGACCAAAAATTTATGAAACGTGGATGAAGTCCTTTGCTAACTTAGATTTTTTATTTTGTTTTTTACATGTTGTGGTTGTCTTTTATTTTTTATGTGTTTATTTGTAATGGAAAGTGTCCTGCTGCGATAGGGCATTTTTGCAAGGGAGGAAACAAACGCCCTTGCTGAGTTAGTTGCCGGTTCTTCTCAGTACAACGTCTCCCAGCCCTGGAGACTTACGAACCGACGATGGTAAAGTAACATTCATAAAAGCTACTTGTAGCCTAAACTATATAAATGATTTTGAGAAAGTTCTCTATGGATTTTTTTTTATTTTTTATTTATTATGGCAACTGCAGCCTCAGTGCTGATGTTTCTGTAGCAATACCTGCAAACGGAAGCAGTTTTGTTAACCATCTTAATTTCAAGGCACTACTTAACCTATGGTTTTCTAAAGTTAACGCGGACACTACACTTTAAAATAAAACACTTAAATACAGATTTATACTATTTAATCTTGGTATTTCGAACCCTTTGGCGTGGTAATTTTTTTGGTCGTCTCAGAACTTATATTTTAATCATTTGGAGTCTTTAAATTTCAGTTACAGTTAACATAACATTTCTGTTTATCATATATAGGGCGCAGCTGTGATATCGTGCCATTGCATAACAGGCCAGCCCTACCTCCTGCCAGCCGCAAATATTGACGGTTCGAGCATGTGCTAATTGTATCGCGTACTATCAGCACCTATCAGTGCAAATAATGAGGCTGGCCGACGCGCGGTGTGTGTTTACCTTCCTTTACGACTTTGGCCTTGACAATTTATGATTATTTACATAAAAATTTACGCAAATATTGTTGCGAACAAATTACAATATGAAAAATTTTAACAAAAAATAAAACCGAATCTCTATTTTTGGAGACGGTGCCAGTCCGCGTCTGTAGTCAAAATTTCATGCATAAGATTTAATGTACTATTATGATTATATTATAGTAAGTATGTCGTTAAATATTATTGTTAAAGTTACCTTGCCTGGCACCGACTCCAAAAATAACAATAATTGTACCTATATATTTTCCTAAGAAAGAATATAAGATTGAGTATAATATAGTTTAATTGCAAGTAAATTGAACAAACTAAACTACGCAATTATTTTTTACTTTTCAGTGTAATTTTTTCAGTTAAATTTTTTGGAGTCGGTTTTATTTTTTGTTAAAATTTTGTTTATTTCTCGCTTTTTAGTGATATGTTTTGTTTTCGAGCTATTTATCAAAAGCGAATATGGGAAGACCTACTAAACGCGCTGCTCGTATGAGACAGCGCCGTTTAAATGAGACAAACGAAGAAAAAGAGAAACTACATCACAAATGAAACATTGTTGCGGTGACATTGTTAATGAAATTCCATCAGTGTAGATAGATATATAGACTCTTGTGTGATAGAATGTTTCCGTGTGCAAACACGGAAACATCAAATACACGAAAAGTCTTACATTTGTTGTACTCAAAGGCGGCCTTATCGCTTAAAGCGATATCTTCCAGGCAACAGTGGAAGACGGACAAACAAACTAACAAGCTTTCGCATTTACAATATTAGTTCTGAAGGATTTATAGCCGGAGTGGATATGCCTACAATATTTGAGGAATTCCCTCAATTCCTCAAGGGTTCCATCATCAGAACTGAGTTCCGATGCCTGCCTTCTTTTGCTTCGTCATAGTTGCTTAACTATCTTAATCGAGATATGATATCGCCACCCGTGAAATACTTATCATTAAGGAGTTCCGGTTATCATCAGTTACACTTCATCAAATGATACTTTCTGAATGCAAATGCTTGACTTATTGCTGAAAATACCAAAATCGCTATAGGTATGCCTACAATATTTGAGGAGTTCCCTCAATTCCTTAAGGATTCCATCATCAGAACTAGATTTTGATAAAAATGGGACCAATCTGGAAGTAAATCCTTTCAAGTGAAAAAAGAATTTTCCAAATCGGAGTATAAATGACGGAGTTCTGAGGTAACAAACATTAAAAAAAAAACATACAACCGAATTGAGAACCTCCTCCTTTTTTTGAAGTCGGTTAAAAAAGAAAAAGTGTTGAAACAATTCCACGAGCCGGATTCGGACCCGCACCTCATGACATGCAGGGACAGGTGCACTATGCTACCACGCCACGATACACGAGCCACGATAGCATAGTTGGTAGTGCACCTGACTCGGCATTCCATGGGGTGCGGGTTCGAATCCCGCTCGTGGAATTTTTTCAACACCTTGTCTTTCTTGACAACTTATGTCTGAATTCCTCAATGTTTGACCCAGTGAAGGAAGATGCAGTCACCATTTTTTTATTAGCTTAAACTGACTCGTTTAGAACATTAATGTTTGGTAATGGCTGGTTGGCCGTGCCACTAACAAGTAAAGTTGTTTTATTTATTTTGTTAACTGTTATTTTTTATATAGTTGTGTATTTAACACCTTAGTGACCTTAATAATAGTTTTAACTAACATTATTACTAAGACAATTGGGAGGGAGTGGCTCCATATCAATCATTATTATTCTTTTTAGCCCGTACCTACCCACTGTGGGGCGTAAGCCTCCTCCATGTTACGCCATTCCCTTCTGTTTTGAGCTGATCGATGATTGATGAGCATTCAGGTTTTTCCAGCGACACACTCTATAGGTATCGATTGCAGAGAGTATTTACGATTTCTGCATTGCCGATAATGCGTTCAGCGGTACTTTGCGTAACCAGATGTGCGAGCAATACTCCACGCAAGACCGTACCCTCCGGTCCATTAATAGTAGGACATAAATAGTGGCAATATGGATGAACCAGTAACAATTCCTCGCTGTGGCGATATCTTCAAGAACTTCAATTCCACAGCAATGTTGTCGACCAGTGTCATCAACCAGTTATCTGTTATCATCATCAGTTCACCTCACTTTGCCGGCCCACAAGGTGCTTCTTCACGCTTCTTTTGAAGGACTTTGTGTTACATTTTGGTTTAATCTTTCCATCAAAATCTTAATTGGTTTGTTATATCAAAACATTGTTTGTAATACTAATAAATATATCTTTACTTTATATATATAAATCTTCTGTGCGTGTGTATGATATTGTACTCCTTCTAAACGGCTGGACCGATTTAGATGAAATTTTCCGTGTGTGTTCAAAGTAGATTCGAGAATGGTTTAGATTTACAATTGGACCCGGTAGGTGGCGCTGCTGTAGGGGTTCATCATGGGATACGGGTGTTCTTAAGCGGACGAATGATTCGTTTGTTTTGTTGTCATGGAAACTGTCAACGTTTTGTTTGTTTTGTTGTCATGGAAACTGTCAAAGCGGTACAAAGTCCGCCGGTCAGCTAGTAAAAAGTGAAAATGTAAATTATTTCCTTCTTTTTTTTTAATAACAGGTGCACAGGTGAACAGTTGCAGCACGGTAATGTTATATGTGTCACTTGCCCCTTGCTGAGCATCACTAGGCATGATTTACTTAAATCACACATCAAAGACGACACTAGTTTTCTTTAAAGCGTCTCCCGGTCCCCACATTGCACCTTGAATAAGTGAAAAGTGAGCACACGTAATCGTTATCATAGCGTGAGAATTAGAGAAATGGCAAAAGAATTAAACGTCCTCATCAAACCGCATTTGGCAGCGTGGTGATGAAGCCATTACCCATCAAATGTAGTGATGACTTGATTTCAATGACGGAGACTTTTGCCCAGCATTGGGACAAATAGGCTGTTTGCTTAACTTTACTTTAACGTCCGATAGTCAGACTACAAGACTATAGAGTTGGACAAATACCAGATGCAAGTACACGTGGCGTGTACCTGTAAATAGGAAACACAAATGTTATCCTTAGCTGTTGGCATTGTGAGATAATAAGGCTCTCAAGGACGCCGCGTCTTACGCAACCAAACGTCGTCGCCGATAAAGGAGCCGCCCGCCGCCCGCCGCCGGCCGCCATTGACGACGCGCCATTTGTGCAACCCACTCGTGATTTAAATGCCCGCTTAGTTATCTGTTCACTGTCATATAAACTACCTATTAATAAAGAGGTAAAGTTTGTTTGTTTGTTTGCGGAAAGTAATCTCTGGAACAACTGGTCCAATTCCAAAAATTATTTTACTAATAAAATGCTACCTATTTCTTGCGGGAAACATATAATATACCATATATCATTTTGAAAAAAAGGCTTTTTTTAATTTTATAAAACAATTTATTTATTTCACTTTTTTATTTTCCTTTTTGTATGTAAGTATGTTTGCAACGAATAAACCCAAAAACTACTGTACCGATTTAAAAAAATATTTCACCATTAGAATGCAACATTAGCGCTGAGTAACATATTAAAAATAAATGAGGTACGAAGTCCGCCGGGTCAGTTAGTAAGTATATTATACAATCATTGAAATCAATAATAATACGAGTACTTTTATTATATTAAAGACTTGGTAAATTATTGCTATGCCTGTTACGCAGAAGCAGAGTCCAGAGAGTGAGGACAGCTGTTAGTGGAGCTGGTGTGTGCACCTTGACGACCTTCCTTCTTCACACTCGTTTTAAGGATCCCGTGTTGTAGGAAGGAGGAACTGGAAGAATCGGAGGAAATCATTCACCACTTCATTTGCGATGTCAATGTTGCCACAGTTAATAATTTTTATTCTTTACAGGTTTTTTTATATTAGAAGGAGGCAAACGAGCAGGCGGGTCACCTGATGGGAAGCAATCACCGCCGCCCATGGACACCCGCAAGACCAGAGGAATCGCAGATGCATTGCCGGCCTTTAAGGAAGGAATAGGCTCGTTTCTTGAAGATCCCTAAGTCGTAATGGTCCGGAAATACTGCCACTGAGAGTTAGTTCCACAGCACTGTAGTTCGTGGTAAAAAAATACGTGAGAAACGTACAGTAGTAGACCGCCACCCATCAATATGTTATGGATGGAAAGACAGTCGATTGCGTATAGTATGGAAATCAGCGGCAGGGATCAAACCCAACAATTCCTCAGAGCACTCCCCATGATAAAGGCGATAAAATATACAGAGAGACGCAACGTCTCTTCGAAGGGCCAGTGGATCAAGCCGACCAGAGGTTACCACATCGTCGACAACTCGAGCAGCTCTGCGTTGAATGCGGTAAATTGGGAGGAGTGTGGCGCTCCAGCCCAAAGATGGGAACAGTATTCCATATGAGGAGGTAAGCACTTGGCCTCCATCTCACCTGATGTTAAGTGATGATAAGGCCGAAGGTGGAAGCGCACTTCACTCGAAATCTTCAACCTCCTCATCCTCAACCTTCTCAACCTCAATCCTCAATTGCGAAAGTTTCCTAACATTTACAATCCTAATCAAAAAGAGTTACATCTTTCCTAGTAAATAAAATTGTAAATAGGCAATTAAAGGCTTCCAAAAGAAGATTCTCGAAATAATTAGTTTGGATCATCCATATTGCCCGCAGTCGGCAACGATTAACTGTTATGAAGTTGATCGAGCTAACTAGCGTCTCGAAATAAGATCGTGACATAGGAATATGCATGTACTTACTACATACGCCGCCACGCCGCCGCCGCCACGCCGTCTCCGCGTGCTCGCTGCATGGTTGACTTGTAATCATACTAATTTTATAAAGCTGAGGAGTTTGTTTGTTTGTTTGGTTGAACGCGCTAATCTCAGGAACTACTAATTCGAATTGAAAAAAAAATGTGTTGAATAGTTCATTTATTGAGGAAGGCTATAGACGATATAACATCACGCTATGACTAATAGGAGTGGAGCAGCATTAAAAAATGTTGCAAAAACGGGAAAATATTTTTTAACGCGGGTGAAACCGCGTGGCACCGTTCTAGTATAAAATAAGAAGACGAAGACATATCGCGCTCGAACAACGCACACATAAACCCTCTCCCGGACACAGAATCTCACAACAGCTCAAAACAGTTCAAATGTTAGCGTTTGCATGACACCTTCTGCAGGTTCCTTATTTTGTGTATTTTGAGGTGTTATGTATGATTAATAGCGCGAAAACATGACTGTTATAGAGTTAGTACAATATTGTTAGTTTATGGAATATTTCAAACGATACTTTTAAGAGTTGAATAATTTTTTATGGTTATTCAATGACTTCAATAAATTCCATAAAATTATTTTCTAATTGTAAAGATATTTTTTTATGTAACTAAAAAGTAGACACATCTTTCTTTGTCTATAATACGTATTAAATAAATATCAAAGTAATATCTCATGTCGTCAAATGGTATTGTAAGTGCAATAAAAGAAAAGCCAGGCCGCCACTGTCAGCATCAGCAATTCAGCACCTTGTCGGGTTTATAGCTTTCGGTTGGTAGACGACAAAACGCGTGTCTCATCGACTGCGCGACAATGTTGCGATTGTTGCGACAAACCTATAAAACGCACAAACAGACAGACGCGCAAACGGCCACCAACAGATGTCAACAATTATGAACTTTACGAGGGCCCTAATAACTCAGATCTAACATTGTTGGATTTTATTAAACCTTTGTATAAAGTACGTCACCACGTCAATGCTCGGTTTTACGCGTCAAAAGCTCAGTCGACAAATGTTATTAAGTTTGTCGAATTTGTTCTTTATACCTCTAACATTAGGAGCTTTTCAAATGTTGCCAGCTGTAATGTTTGATGTCTCCTAAATTTGGCGTTGAACGTTTTTATTTTGAAAGGGCGTGGCCAATCGTGGTCCCGTTGCGGGATACGCAGTACTGAATAGGCCTCGGTGCTACGCAATCATTGTTGAAGGTAATTATCTTGATTTAGTCACCATATAGCTGTCAAGGATGGCCGAGTCGGCAGCTGCTGATAGAAAGGTCTATTGATAAAGGAAGCCGGTGGAAAGGTGTTAGATAACAGCCTAGTCAATATTTGAACACCGTTGTTGCAAGGGTGAACAGAGACTTATTATTTTTTGGGTAATGTTTAAGTATATTATGTGTAAGGAGAATCGATACAGTCCGGAACACTATACTGCGCTCAAAAACCAATATTTAATAATAATAATAATTAAAACAAAAAAAAACAACTCAGCAAGTACCTTGACTTGGCTCACGAGGTGACCGCCATGTGGAATGTTGATTCGACGATCATTGTAGTCGTTTCAGCGAACGGTCTGATAGCGAAGAGCCACGACCAACATCTTAAAAGGCTTCGCTTGATGGTTGGATCAAAGGTCAGATGATTTTGATTTTGAAAGTATTTTGATTTTGATTAATTTAATCTATTTTTTGTGCATAATTTAAAAAAAATATTAACATTTTGCAACCCTTCTCTATATAAACTATAAGTGTGCGAAATTTCATACTCCTCCGTCCGCGCAATTTTCGTAAAAAGGGGTAGGTACAAAGTTTTTGCTTCACGTATTAATATATAAATAAGACAAAGCGGTCTATGACTCACGCATTGCAGATATTTACGTGCACAGAATCTGCTATTCTGTCACAGCCTATATACCTATAAGTACTAAATACAAATTACATTAGTGATAAAAAAACGACAAGAGTTTGTTACACACTGTATAAACTAAATTAAAAATGTCTCAAAATAATGCGAAAAATAAAAGTACAATTTGATAGCTTATTAGGATATAAAATTTGATTAATGATGAATGATGTTAGTGATGTGACCGCTGGACTTAAGTGGGGCTGGGCTGAACGTCAGCCGCGTGGGCCTGGAGAGGTGGGCGAACATCACCACTGACTGGGTTCTATCCATGTGATGAACACGGAGACGCGGCAGGTCAAAACGACGACTTGACAACTTTTTGCCGGCGTGGTATGAGGTGGCCAGGATGGAAACGAGCGGAGACGCAGAGGGGAGGCCTCTGCCCAGCCGTGGGATACTTACTCAATGATCACTGAATTTATATATGATTTATTTTGATTGGTAGGTATCAAAGAGATCAGTAAGAGATGATGATGATGATGATGAAAGAGATCAGTATACCTATGTTAAAGATTAATTAATAACCTGTGAAGATCGCAGGTAGCCTTAGAGCAGCACAAAACCGGTATTTCTGGAGATCTTTCTGAGAGGATGACGATGATGATGATGAACAATATCAACAAAAGTTCAGTTTATTCATACTAATTAATAATACTTCTTCTATTTATTATACTATGTAATACTAACAGTTTGTCCAAAACGCCAGCATGCAGCATCATCATCATCCAGCTCCTTGCCTGGCTGCAACCGCACCGCACTGGCACAGATTACTTAAGCTCGTTCCACTTGTAGCGTTTCCATCCATATAGGAAAGGCTCATGCCCCAGCAGTTGGTCCATAACTAATTGCATGTACCGATGGTGATGATGATATATTGTAGATACTATACATTTGTATGAAGCTTACTTTCTGTAGACTCCTTATTTTGTGATGTACACTCTTTGTCAGCGCGTACGCGTACGCAGGCGAAATCGATGTTTACGCGCGGCGATATGCTGCCATCATTGATGCGGTTTGACATGTGGCGACCACCAGCTCCAAACACGCCAATTACTGATCAAAAAGGAACTCTATGCCGCAGACTTAACAACCAGTATTGCAAACGATGGAAAATAATTTTTATCTTTATAACAACAAGTGTAGGTATTATTTTTACAAGTGCACATTAATAAATCAAATAAGTAAGTGTTGTTTGAGGAATTTAAATCTTTTGACGTTAGATTTAAAGTGTTCTGTTCAGTAGCATTGAAGTGTGGTTTGAGACGGGATATTTATTACAAAGTGGAGAGGTTTTAAATACGATTCTGTCGTTAAATGTAACAGATGATATGGTTAAATGGTATCTGACTGAAGGATGGAGCTTTAACTTCGTCAAGTAAATGATTGCAGCATTGACTCATTCATTTAGGCAGTAGTTTAAGTTACTTACACCCGTTTGCAGTTTGCATTAAACTTATAAGTCTTTGCCTAACTACCTACCTAACTAACCTACTACCCGGTCAAGTTAAATCGGCACCTGAGTGTAAGCGACGTTTTCGAGCCAGGTGCCGAGTTAACTTGACTGGGTAATAGTTAAGCCAAGACTTAGGCGATTCATAAGTTTTGTGCAAACGGGTGTTAATAATATTTTTAGAAATGCAACTTTGCTTACAAGGTACGAAGAGTCGAAGGCAAAGACTTCTTGAGAGAATTTAAAAAGTGACGTTTGTTGTGCAGTTTCGTTTACCTTGCCAACCCTTATGACCTTCAAGAACCCTTACTGCTTTACCACAAAACGATGGCTATATTTAGACAATGCTTAAACAGATGCTGTCACTATGTAGCTAATACTTTTAGACAGAGACACAATATTGTAAACATCTTTTATATTTAGCCATTGTTTAACTTTGCGCCTCCTCCGCCGCCGTGTCGCACAGTGGCGCGTGCGCAATCACCGCTATGTCGCATGCATCAGGCACTTAAGGCACTTCTTGTGGTTTACCCAGATTTTGACGTGTTTGTGGTCAAAATAGATATTTTTATACACTTAACTATGCATTATTATGTAATTGGGTTACTCCCGTTTAATTATGTTAAACAAATAAATAAATAAACTTTAAACATTGTTTTGTAGTAAGAATAATTATAATATTTATAGTAAGAGTAATTGTCGTGTAGGAAGAAAGTTAGCGGTAGAATTTATTTATTTATTTATTTATTCTGATGCACAAAACAGGTGACAGCCACCAAAACGTTACAAAAACACATGTGATATTAAATACTTAAGGCTAGGTTGAAACCCTTAATTATGTACATACTATTTAACATCTACTGAGCAGACAATAATGTTATATAAAAACAATACGAACAATTCATTAAAAATTTTATAATTACACAAATACCAATTAATTCAATTATGCAAATTAATTACAATAAAAATAGATAAAATTAAAAATAGATACAATTAAAATAAAATAAATTAAAATAAAATTATAATAATACCTAGTTAATTCAATTAAAGGATAAAATTATAACTATTTGAGACAATTTTTTATTTTATTTTTGAATCTCAGTAGGCTACAGTCAAAAATATCGATATCAATATCCATGCAGCCACAGACGAGTTCATTATATTGACGGCACATTCGGGTTAGAGGATTAAAATAGGATGTATTATTAAGATAAACATTAAGAGTAAATAGTTTTGGTTTACGAACACGGTGATGGGTATTGAAATTTAGTTGAGACAGCAAGTGCGGTGAATCTACTTTGTGATGAATGATTTAATAGAGAAGCATTACTTCCAGTTGTTTTCTACGAGCAGCCAATGTCACCATTTGAAATTTTGCTAGTCTAACTTCATAGGAACGCAGAGTGCGATGAAGCTTCATTCTAAAGCAAAGCAGCCTAAGGAATCGCTTCTGAATTTGCTCTATCCTATCTATATGCACCTGATAAAATGGTGACCAAATTGCTGTGTTATATTCTAACAAGCTCCGAACCAATGCGAAGTAGAGAGTCAAGTAGGATGAAGTATTTTTAAAATCTTTCGTTACTCTGTAAATAAAACCTAACATACGCGACGACCTTTCCACAATGTGATCATAATGATAACGGAATGATAACTCACTATCGAAAATGACTCCCAAATCTCTGATCTCAGACTAACGAAGTAGGTTATGGTTGTTTAATGAGTAATTGAAATGAATAGAATTGATTTTTTTCGTAAATGTAACAACATAACATTTGTTTATATTTAGGGTCATGTTGTTTAATTGACACCACTCTGATACTGAGTCTAAGTCTCTTTGGAGATTCATAGCGTCATTGATACAAGAGATAGTAGTGTAGATCTTTAGGTCATCTGCATATAATAGGCAAGGGTATGATAAGCGATCCACGAGATCATTTATAAATATAATGAAGAATAAAGGCCCCAGGTGAGATCCCTGCGGGACACCAGATGGAACTATAAAAGCCTTTGAATGATCACCCTTTAAAGCCACTAATTGACTTCTTCTATCCAAATAAGATGTTACCCATCGCAACAAGTCTCCGCTAACACCGTACGTTTCCAGCTTCAAACAAAGCATTGAATGATTAACTCTATCGAATGCTTTGGAGAAATCAGTATAAACAGAGTCTACCTGTCCCCTCTTAGCGAATGCACCACATAAGTAACTTTTATATTCTAGAAGGTTACTGGAAGTTGATTTATTTTTTACAAATCCATGCTGATTCGGAGATATAAAAGGTCCGACATGGTGATAAAGAGCGTCGTATACAAAAGTTTCGAATAGTTTGGCACAACATGATAAGATACTAATCGGTCGATAGTTCTCACAGAGTGATCGGTCTCCAGACTTAAATACGGGGACGATATGAGCTGTTTTCCACTGCGTTGGGAATACTCCTAATGCCAACGATTTATTAAATAAGATGCACAATGGAACACATAAACTTTCAGAGCATCTTTTTATTAATAAAGGGGGTATGCCATCTGGGCCAGCTCCCTTAAATTCATCTAGCATTTTCATTTTGTTATAAACTTCCTGTTCAGATAATGTAATGTGTTTGTTATATGAGACAGATGGACAGAGATACGTCGTGTTTTTTGGGGAGTCGTCATAAACGGAATTAAAATATTGAGCAAAAAGTTCGCATATTTCTCTCCTATTTGATTTTTCTTGATTACGAAACCTCATAGTTCTCGGTATACTATTGGATGCCGACTTTTTGCTATGTACGTAACTCCAAAATAATTTAATACTATCGCTCAGATTATTTTCCACCGATTCTATATATTTCCTGTAGCAAGCATCCATGAGCCTTTTGCTGCGGGAGCGCAACATAGAAAAAGTGTCATAGTCCCGCGGATTCTTGTATTTTTTATATGACTTATGATATTTTAGTTTTTCTTTCAAACAATGCTTAAGGCCAGAACTAAACCATGGCGGAAAAGAACAAGAGTCATCTTTGGTTAATGGAGTATGTGTTGTTATAAATTCGTTAAGTTTATTGTAAAAAAATTCTACATCGCGATTCACATCATCAGAAGATAGCATATGGTGCCAGTCAGTTTCTTTTATGTCCTTGTTTAGGAGGGTGAAATTACATTTTTTATAATTCAATCGCCTATCTCTCTTACGCATAAGAGACTTTGTGGTATTAGACCGATTAACGTTTATAGCTAATGGAGGGTGATGAGTGTCTACTTGACTTACCGGATCAGTTACGCGTACAGTGCAGTCAAAGGAAGACAAAACAAGGTCCAGACAACGATTGTTCTGATTGGGATTACCGTTATATTGTTTGAAGTTGCATAAAGTGATAAATAAGCTCAAGCAGACTATTTGTTTTGTTATCTGGTGAACCACTTATATTCGGACTTAAATAGTTACCGGTAGTTTGCCAAATTACATTGGGTGTATTGAAATCACCAATAAAAATGAACTCGTCGTTAGGCCTTGCTTCCAGTACAGTCTTAATACAAGAGTTATAAAAAGTATTTAAAAGCTCAGAGGAAATATCTGGAGGAAGGTAACAGACACAAACATTTACAGATTTGGATGATTTAGTGCGATTATCTAGAATTTCACCATCGTACACTGAGCCATTGAGATTAGTCTCAGTTAAACATACAATGTCATAGTTATTATTCAATATATTCAAATAAACTTCGTTGGTTTTTGACCTAATCCTATTGACATTCTGATAAAAGATTTCTATCATTAAAAAAAGCAAATAAAATAACACTAATTGCAAATAACCTATATAAAAAGAGAAAGAAAAAAAAACAGAGAAAGTTAATTTAATTACGACAATTTTTTTGAAGTGATTCAGTATTTTTAATATGTATGGCGCTAGAAGAATCATCTCGTCTTACAAAGACCTTTCCGTACCGCACCCAAACGTACTTAAAATTACATTCCCTTGCTAATCTTCGAGTCTCGGCATACAAGGACTTCATAGACGGCGATAGATGTTCAGTCACAAAGATTCTCCGATGCTCGCCGCTCATTCCCAAATGAGTAGAGCCAAGGGGATCGTTACGATGAAGCTTGTTGAAACGGTATGCCGCGGATAAAATTTGATCACGTTGGTAAGTGGAAGATAAAGATACCAAGACATTGCGTGGTCGCTTGAAGGTTTTATCCATTCTAGCCACACGGTGACAACAGCGTATGGAGGAGTCATCGATAGGCACATTAAGCACGCTGCAAAGCTTTTTAAACAAGGCCAGTACGTTTTCATTATTTGTTTCCGGTACAGCTTGCAATTCTACATTGCAGGCGCGTGAAGTTTTTTCAATTACCGCTAGTTTTTCCTCTATATTGTTAATAGATGCTTGCAGTTTAATGTTTTCCGCCTCTAACTTTTTGATGACTTTATCCTTACTATCCATCTCTACTTTAAGGTTTCTCTGCTCATCACAAATAAAGTCCGTAGTGATTGTGAATTCGTCTTTGACTTTTTGGATCGCTGGAGCCATTTCTTTGTGCACGATATCAATGATGTCCTGTTTGAGTGTCGAACGAAAGCTATTAGCAAAAGCTTGGAATGATGATTCCAGTTTGGTGTCTAGCAAGCGGCTTATATTTTCTAATGTCAAGGTCTCACTTGTTTTGCTGCTATATTCTGACACATTATTAGTGTTAAGTTCGACGTTATCGCATGACATATTAAAAGACTCCATTTGCGACGGGACCTGAGTTGACCTCACTGGAGTGTTGCAGTTAGTCTTAGTGCGTCGCGTTACATTACTACAAGACGGACAGACCCACGAAGAACGGTATTCCTTCGAGAGCGACGTAAACTGCGCCGTATTGATGTTGAGGCACATGTGGTGATACCTTTGTTTGCATATTCGGCATTGCAAAAAAGTGTTTTGTTCCAAGTCATTTTTACAGGCGTTACATTGTGCCATTCTGATTCTTTGCCTTTTTATTTCCTTTTCTCTGTATTTTTATATCAATATGAAATTGTTAAAAAATACAACAAAAACAAACAAAATAATGACAATAAAAACAAAAAAAAAAAAAAATAATAATAAATAAAAAAAACAGTAGTTGGATTTGGTCTCTTGATCTTTGGTGTGTTAAGACAGACGCAAGCCGTTCAGCCAAGTAGACATTAGATGAAACAGCGAAACTAGTAGTATATTCCGGCGTTACAAAGTTCTAGTGTCTATATCATTGTCGATGGCGGTCAGTTTGGAAAAAGTTTATAAAACACAGCTTTTACTATCAAAGTACTCACAGTTTTTAACAGAATTTTTGTTATTAATGCACTTTATCACTTGAAAAAGTCTGCGATTTTTACACACTTTTAAGGCACAGTTAGTATTCACCAGCTGGTGCGATTTTCCGGCGCAACCAAAAACTTTTTACCGCTTTTAGCTATTTAATATGGAAAGAGGCACAACAATACGTCTGCTCGATGCAAGGTCGTACGACGAAAAAAATCAAAAATCATAACTATTATTATTATTATTATTTTAATTAATCTTTATTCAAGTAAACTTATTAAGTAAGCTATTTTGAATAGTCTCAAAATATTTCACCTACCCCATTCGGGACGTAATATTGTTATAAATATGCTATAAATATACAAGTTTACAATGACTTAAAAATATTTTAAACTTGAAATACCTGTCGGAGCGATGGAGCGTTTCAAACCCATACTGTTTTTATCTTCTGTGTAATCAGACACTTTATAAAAAGCTTTTCTAAAATGGTTGTTTAAAATTTATTAATATCAACATTTGAATATATTTTGGAACTTTATTGTAAAAACGGCCTCACATCTATTTATTATTCGACTCAACACAACACAAATAGACAATAAAACAAATAAGCAGATATATCAGTTCGTTACTGACTATATCTAAACTAACTAATAAACAAGACAGACAAATTTATCTAAGAAATTAAGTTAATTAAAGGATTTTATGGCGGGAAGGCAAAGAGATGTTTCTGCGGTTTTGTTTTATTGTCTATTTGTGTTCTGTTGAATATGAACTTATAGTATAAGATACAATAACTTGAATATAAGAGCATAAGCACAATTTTCAGATTGCCAAAGTGTTCAGTGAGCTTCGTTGCTGACCGTACTTTACTCATTAAAAATAAACACCTTACTGTCAGTAAAATGATGGCTCGGCTTAGCTCAAGCAGCTTTACTTATATCTGATTATGTTAAGTACGGCTCAGCCAAAATAATATTGGCTTATCTTCAAGAATAGTGTCGGGAAATCTGGTTCAACGCACTGTGTAAGAGGATTATTTTGGCACGGTAATATTATTTGGCGTTGATACTCTTACAAAACGTATGATAACACTGTGTGCCTTACAAATAAACAAAGAATAAGCTCCGAGTAGTTATTCCGTGTTTTGTCTCTTTTACTCTAATTTGAAATGACATCTACATGACAGAAACAAAACACGAAATAACTATTCCGACCTTATTTTTTGTTTATTTGTAAGGCACTTTAATTTTTTGGAGATAATTTGTTATGGCCACAGACGGCCTTATCAGCGTCACCGAACTGAATAAATAAATAAATGAATAAACAAATATTAAACAACATCACATACATTGTTCTGATCCCAAGGTAAGAAGCTAAAGCACTCGTTTTATGGAAATCAGAAACAACGACGGTACCACAACCACCCAGACCCGACACCAATTTCAAGTATTTTTTATTATTAGTAATACATAAATAAACAATATTTCTTTTCTGTATAATGATGATGAATGATAATAGAAATGAGAAGTGAGAAATGATATACCCCCAACCCCTCGAGTATCTCAGTAAAGATGTGGGGCTTTACTAAGTCCTCGGGCGGACGTCTTGAGAGAATTTGAAAAGTGACGTTGCACTGTTTTGTTTTATTTGCCAACACTCGTGCACACTCACGAACACTTAACGGTTAATAATCCACCATTATTTCACATTAATATTCGATATAACACAAATTTTCGAAAATAAAACAAAACCGCAGACATGACTCTTCACTTTCCCGCCAAGAAGTCGACAATTCAGTTAAGGTTCGCGCACATTATGTCAGGCCGCAGCGGGGCGGAGTGGGCCGCAGCGCAGCGCAAAATGCTTACATAGCACATTTGTGACAGGCCGGGTCGCAGCGCATTGACGGATTTTGAATACAGTGTACTGCAGACAGATTAGACCAGAATGCATTGCTATAGCACACTGTGTCGGGCAGCATCGCATCAATATGCTGCCCGCTGCGTCCCGGCATAGTGTGCGATACTTAATTCATATAAAATATATACAAGCGATTTGAGCGAATTTTTGCGCTGCGACTGACCCGGTGCGGCCCGACATAATGTGCGCGAACCTTTAATTGTGTTGTTATATTATTCTTATCACTGAAGGCTTGACTTGCCTTATCGCAGAATTACCAAAAGAAAAAAAAAATCTCTACCATTATTATTTTGGAAAGCGTAAGTATAGCTTAAGTCTTTAATAGCCGGCGCCGTGGTGGTCACCGGTGAGTGGTGACCGACAAACAATAAAATTTTCTATTGTGTCTGGTTTTGCGGCAGGACTATTTCCTACAATGGTAGTCAGCATATTTTCATAAAATCAGATTATAAGAAAAAGCTTATGTCAGAGATAATACGTACAGTACCTACACATTTTCTCATAAGTCCTGACCTAAAATCCTTTCTAATTTAGGCTCCAAATCAATTATGTACATAAGTTTAAAATAAGCTTAACCGGGTCGGGCCAGGGTAAATAATGTGGCCATGTTTACATAGGACGGCTTAGGGCACTCGATTTAGGGACAAGGTAGACCCGTACTTTGTTAGTCTTAAAGCCTACAACGTGTAACGGAACGCAGTTCACATTTTGCATTACTCCCGGCACATTGCTACGTAGCTATAGTCGTTTTGGAGCGTCTACGTATGTGCACGGAGCGATGTATGGCAAAACTTATTTAGTATTGTTAAATGTTTTGTTTGATCTTGTATTATAAGATTTAGTCCATTTTGACTTTGCGCAAGTTCGTTCTTAGGTCAGATAAGAAGCTTAGTGAGTATGTTCTAATCGATCGAATGTGTTTTGAAGTTTACTTTAGAGTAATTATTAGCGGGATTATTACCATGTTTATTATTTATGAGTATTCGATGTTTCGGCACAGTGGCATGCGCCATGATCACTGAGTTACTGAAGTTAATGCGGGTGAGTTTTTCATATGCAAACAAAACGAATTACCCTCTTCCTTAGTCGTTTTTTGCGCTCAATGCCCGTACGCCGTTGTCGCGCGACACACAGTGATGCAATAATTTGGCGTAATCCATCGGGATGTTGCTATTTAGTAACTTTGCTTCAACGACCTGTAAACAATCCGCTGCCGGCACGTTAGTGAAGAGTGATTCTATGTCGAAACTGACCATCAACTCATTGTGTTCAACCCTGTTTTGGCGCAGAATGTCCACGAAATGACGGGAGTCCTTTACATACGACGACGTCTGTCCTACCAATGGTTGCAATACGCTCGCTACGTGCTTCGCTAGTTCATATGTCGATGCTTATCTGGCTCACAATCGGTCTCAAGGGGCCTTTTTTTTGTGAATTTTTGGCAGATCATATACCTAGTTTAGGTGGTTGAACGTTTCTCGAATGTAGTAAATATTTAAGTGTGTCGTCACCGTATTCCTTTATTAGTGCCTGATTGGAATTAGATTGTGGTACAAACTCGTTACATTTAAAAAATTAGTTTGAAATAGTTTTAAATAATAGGCATTAATTAAGTTCGCTTTGCCACAATATATAGATCATCATCAGCCTCTAACGTAACACTGCTGATAGGTATTAGGAGCATTCCCACATAAGCAATTAGCAATACACTTTATGGGATAATAAAAACAAAATACATATTGAATAGAAGTTCTTTAACCATACAATATCAAAATTATATTTTGTTCAAAAAGTGACCTTATTAAAATAATTACTTCTAATTTGGTTGATGTAAAAAAAAGTTACGGAACAACTTTTTTTTAGGAACTTCTTTTACGGAATCCGTACCCAATTAAAAAGTGATGCCTTCAAACGAACAGAAAATACCTACACGAAATATAATTTAATAAAACACACAATACTCGATAATTAAGAAAATGATTCATTAGTCCGTATCTTTCTCTACATCTTCAAAGTGCATAATTTAAAAAGAAAAAAGCTTTTTGAAGCCGGTCTCAAGGCTACAGTTAACAAAATACCAGTGTGCAATCTCAAATAAGTTTTATGGCTACACCAGCTACAGCACAGTTTTAAGGATGTTATTTTCTTATCTATCTTATCTTTATAGTTATAGAAATTTACTCGTTTTATCGGGTATTAACATGGTATTAACTCTAAAGTAACAACTTACAAGCTGTGAGGGGAGCTAACTTTAAAAATAAACAATGACAAGTTTATTGTAAAAATAACCTATGAAAGTAAAATAAAATAAACTCGCATGAGTTCAAAACGAGTTTGATCATATCTAAGTTGGTTATATTTAGTGGTAAAAATAAATAATTACAAAATTTACTTACAACGAAGTTTTCACGTTTCTAAACTCAGACGAGCAAAATCTTTATTTGTTGCGAGGAAATCGCCCAACATCAAGACATCAATCCTGGGCAAATTTGAGTTGTTTGCCTTAACAAAGCTTGGTTCCATTGTTATAGTCGAGTGGAGTCGATAAATCACACGTAAACGAATAAAAAATCAATTCAAAAGTATTCACAACAACAAAACACAGTGAAGGACAATATTGACAGCGGAGTTCATGTATTCGTGACGTCATGCGGTGATTCAGTCAAAATGGCCGATTGCAGTATTTTAATGTGTTATTTTATTGAAAATCTTAATGATCTAATTTTTTTTAATAAAACTAAACCAGTGTTTTAAATTTTAGAATAGAATAATTGTTTATTGTTCACTGTGTACATATAAGGTCTTAAGAGTATTTTTGGACACAACAGTGTGCCCATTTCGGACATACAATATTTATTTTATAAGACATTTACTTGCTAGACAATAATTAACATTACAGAAATAGAATAAATTCACAGTGGATATACTGTTCACGTTTCTCTGTTCTGAAGAAGACGCGCTGCTAAAGGGAATAGGAAATTCAAGTTTCAGTGGCGTTACAATTAATTTCAAACAACTGAAACTGTCAACACTGAATATTTAAAGTGCCCGTATTACCGCTGCGTTGCCGTTGGTGAAGGGTCTGGAGGATTTCCTGCATTGTACTCGTGATTAAGCTTGAGCTCCGGTTTTATAAATGAAATGTATATATAGTTAGCGTGTACTGCTCTGTAAAGGCTCTGGCCCGCCGGCTCGGTTTGACAGCATATAGAGAGGAATTGGATGAAGTATTACGTATTTATTTAGGGTGTATGATTGTAGCTCCTATAGGTGCTGGCCTCGAGACACCAGTCCTGAGTTTCGAGACGGCGCTCCGTGTGGCGCGCAGTGGGCCCGCAAGGCCTGATCATCGGTCCTTTTTAATCCAGATCCGCACTTGATTTATTTACAACCTAATATTTCTGTATTTTTTATTATTTTAATTTTTGCATTTACAATGCTATATGTAACAACAACAACAACAAAAACATGAAAAAAAATATTTTGGGACTTCTTGGCGGGAAAGTGAAGAGTCATGTCTGCGGTTTTGTTTTATTTTCGAAAATTTGTGTTATTTCGAATATTAATGTGAAATAATGGTGGATTATTAACCGTTTGGCAAATGAAACAAAACAGTGCAACGTCACTTTTCAAATTCTTTCAAGAAGACTGCCCGAGGACTTAGTAAAGCCCCACATCTTTACTGAGATACTCGAGGGGTTGGGTAAATTATTTGTCACTTCTCATTTCTATTATCATTCATCATCATCATACAGGAGAAAGAAATATTGTTTATTTATGTTTGTACTACTTGTAAGAAAAAAATACTTTGACACTGGCTAAATGTGCTAATCGCACGAAGCCATCAACAAAAGAAGAAAAAAATATTATCGTATACTCGTAGGTAGTGTTCCAGTACTACAGAATTCGGCGATTGAGCGCGGCTTCAAAACGCGGCGTCTGAACACGACTTCGTTTTCCCGTGCCTTAGATACTGTAATTAAGTTTTGTTTTTAATAATTGTGTTTCTGCATAGGTATCTGTCTCACAAAAGAAATATAAATCTTCATTAACTACTCATGGCAATCGTGTTAACCGAATTGTTACAAGTAATTATGTACTTAATTGCAATCTTACTGAAAGGTTTATGGCCCATTGTGCAGGCCGTGAGAAGCGAGGCCCCGCCCTTGTTACGAATGCTAAATAAAGCTAACCCGGGAACAGAAATGCTAACGTGAAGGGCCGTCATGTCATATTTTTTCAAGTATTTACATTCCGTGCGATCAAAGCATCCTCAGTCTCAGTTTTTTGTTTTCCTTACCGTGATTTAATTTCAATTAAAACTCGCATTAGGCACTATCAAATAGCGCGGTTGTATAAAGCTGATCTTCTGCAGTGTCCTTACATTGTGGTATCTGGCTGTTATTTAGTAAACTCGTAGATATGCCGGCGATTAGTGGCCCGCGTGACGTGTTCACTGGCTTTATCTAGTTTTTAGTTAATCGAGCTTGAAGATACACTGCGGCAAATTTGATTTGCGTTTGATAAGAAGCGATAATGATCGATGATAAGTACATTCGTACCTGTGGGTAGTAACCTGGAACTAACACTATTGGTACAAAAATCACATTTATTTTGGTAGTGGTCCGAATCAGCGAAGCTAATGGTGCGAATCACAGAAGTCCAAAAAGACATTCGCTGATTCATACCATGGTATGAGCCGTGGTTCGAAACAGCCAATTCAAAAAGCGTCCTGCGATTCACACCGTGGTTCGAACCAGTCGTGGTGTGAATCGATGAAGTACCCGAAACACTTAAGTTATGTGGCACCAGTTCTCGGCACAGCAACCCAATGTTCGACACTACTTTTCGTCGCCAATAAATAACATTAAATTTTATTGTAATGCTACTGGATGAGGCAGCTAGGAAGCAGGTGGGAGGTGGTTTGTATTCAATTGTTTCTTATGTCAAAAAGCAGTTGATGACATTTATTTGAAAAAAATGACAATCAATAGTTCCTGTAATTTATCTGTGTGACTAGCTGACCCGACTGACGTTGTTCTGTCTAGGTTTTAATAAATTTGTGCCGCGAACGCCATCGCGGCATCATACAAAATTACGAAAACAAATGTTGAAAAAAAACATTTTTTTTCAACATTTATGTTTTCGTAATTTGTTCGCAACAAAATCTGCGTTAATTTTTTTTTTATTTTTTTATTTTATTGTAAAAGAATAACAACATCCAACATAATACTATTACAAACCCAATTCTATATATCTATCTTATAACAAGGCCAATTATGCTATTCATATTTGAGTAAATCATGATGATGAAACAAACTAAACTATAACAATAAAAGAAAATTTTGGGATTCTAAAACATAAAAAGTATGTTACTAATGCACGGGTGAGAAAACAAAAAACAAAAAACAAAACTAAAACATTTTATAAATAGCTTGCTTACTTCTTAACTGATCTTTAGTATTTGTAAAAATATTATGATCGGATGTTAATGACGATAGTTGTTGACATTGAATGGGCTCCTTTGACTTTCAAAGTAAAAAAGTGAATAGTATTGAATATATTCGGCGGGCTGGTTAGAACCACGATAGCTTAATTGGGAGAGCACCTGACCCGGTATGTCAGAAGAGTGCAGGTTCAAATCCTGCTCCATCAAACAAATGTTGAAATTTTTCAAAAAATTGAAATTGAAATTTTTCAACATTTGTGGTTTCGTAATTTGTTCGCAACAAAATTTATAAAACAAAACAAAAACATTTCATACAAATTTAACAATTTTTCGATATCTCAGCTGTTTTTTTGAGTTGTCCCTTGTTGTTTTTTTTAAACTATCCTTGAAGAGCAAACAAAACAAAATAAAAATTATTCAAATCGGTCAAGCCGGTTTTGAGATTCAGTTTGGCTAACAACAGCAATTGATTGATATTGTAAATGAAGATTAAAGATGTTTTCTACTTCTGTTTTTATTATGTCGGAAACTGGTGCTTTCTGAGGATACGCCCTACCTTCCTTAAGTTTATACGGAACTACTTACTTTTACAGTCTCCATCCAACCTCGGACCATGTGACACTTCACTCACAGACGATCCGGAACAATTAGGGATTCAAAAATCCAAACACACAATACAAAATTGTAAACGAAAAATCAAAATTGCAAAAATGGCTTTACAAGAAGCCAGAGCATGGGCGATGTTATCTATCTATATACTATAAATAATTAAAATAATTATTAAAAAGAATACTTGTTGACTTTTTTATCACCGTCCAAACCTTCTGAGATGACTCCCGTGATACAAACGAACAACTATTGGACCATACATACATATATACATATATATATATATACATACATACATACATACATACATACAAACATACATACATACATACATACATACATACATACATACATACATACATACATACATACATACATACATACATACATACATACATACATACAAAAATATCTATCTATATATATAAAATTCTGGTGTCACATGTTAGTTGCCATACTCCTCCGAAACGGCTCGATCGATTTTTATGAAATTTGATATGTATATTCGGTAGGTCTGACAATCGGTCGTAATCTATTTTTCATACCCCTAAGTGATAAGGGTGGTCCACCCCAAACATTTTTTTTAAACAATTTAATTTTCCAATACAAAATGTTCCACGACTTGTTTGTTTTGTTGTCATAGAAACTGTCAAAGTGGTACGAAGTCCGCCGGGTCAGCTAGTAATTTAAATTATCTAGTAAGTTAATGTTAGATTGTAATCTTTAATTAATGTAGTTGGTTTTTTTTGATACCGTATTAATTAAAGTAAAAATAAATTTATAAATAAATGTATAATAATTAATGATTAAGGTAGTTTTAATTTACATAACTAAAATTAGGTAACCGTGTTTACGTTTTACCCGTTCGTAAACAGCTCTGTCAAAGATTATAGATACATTCTTTTTTAAATTACCCTACTTACATCCCGCTGCTGGGCAAAGGTCTCCCTCAAATCTTCCCAAGATACTTACCATTGTGCAAGTTACTATACTTACATTAAAAACTAAACGACTGTTCATCACTGGCGAGCTAACAAAAAGGTAATGGACTTAAATGATAAGGTTCTAAAATACAGAGAGGGGGGGAACTGGAGAGCTCGCCCTAATTCCCTTTGACGGTAATTACACTGTAGCGTCCAATTCCGCAGGCAATGATCCCTTCCACATAATAAGACGCTCCTTTTTCTGGAAATTCCTCCTTCTATTTTCCGACCAACAAAATACTATTTGGAGTTTGTTACATTCGAACGCCTTGGGGTAGCGGAGCGCTTTCTGCTATTGTTACTTTATATCTGTCTAGCACTATACTTTTAATTAGGTAAATCAAAAAATCGTCTGACGATCTGCGCAAGGTGGCTGACGAGAGCTGAATGTGAGTAACCTCGGATCGTGCCTGAGCACGCCTGAACACGCCTGAGCGTGCACGCGGAAATGCCTATGTCCATCACTTTCCCTACTGACTTCCCTACTACTGTCTTCTCCTTCCCCTATCTGTCTTCCCTACTACTGTCTTTTCCTTCCCCTATCTGTCTTCCCTACTACTGACTTCCCTACTACTGTCTTCCCCTTCCCTACTGTCTTCTCATCTCATGTTCCTACTGATCGGGCACGAGCTTTCCCCATGAGTGGAAACACCACAGTGAAACCGTTCAATAAACCACCACGGGGGCCCAGTGGATTGGTGGTTGTTAACGACTGCTGCTAATGCAACCGGGACCAACGGCTTTAGCAGTCCGAAGCATGTAGACACTCACTATACGTAGCAATAGACTAATATAGGCGAATAAGATAAATTATAAAAATATCCTTATAGCAATTTTTTTATTTTTGTTAATGTATGTAACTTTAGTGTGACATTTTATTATTTTTTGTTATCTATGTGTACATATATCAGGACTGTAATTATGTTATCTGCGTGTTAAATGTTGTTTCTCCTGTGTTTGTTAAGCTGTCTTTGTGTTAATGTACACTCGGACACGTGATAAGAGAGGAGAGTACTGGGTGTACTGCGATAGGCTACCGTTTCAGGCACCAGTCTCTTACAATCTTTTGTAAATTTTTGTTAGTGCCTTTTTGCTGAACCTGTACCTAAGATTGTGTGGAGAAAAATAAATTATTAAATATTATTATTATTTTTTAGGAAAGAAGCATTTATTTCATCAATTGAAAACAAATCTCAGAAAGGCACATCTTCGCAACAGAACGTTTAGTATGATTAACAAAATACTTCAGCTGCAAACGTCTGTCGGGCCTAATTGAAATACTTCCTCTGCGGAGTACATTACATCTCGAGCCTCACAGAGATTCAATCTTTGTTCCTAATTTACAGCAAAGCTGAGATTGTCATTTCCTCTCGAAAAAAAAGATAATATTTATTTGTTTATATAAAAGATACCAAGAATCTAACTATGTATATGTTGCTCCACCGTATGCCATGCCCTTGAAACGCCCTTGAAACATGATCCTGCTGATAATGCTTTTGTTTAGAAGCAAAAGTATCCAAAAGTATCCAAGCCCTTAGAAACATAGTTTTACGAGTATACCAAAATAATTGACCGCATGGCTTGTAAGTGCTACAGCTACTTTAACGTCATAAATAATACTTTAAGCTGAATTAGAGTTGCTTCCAGTTTAGATCGTAAGTTTAAATTTTCATACTTTTGCCATATTAAATTCGGAAAAATTAAAAAATGGTGGGGGGGGGGGAGCTCTGTTGCGCCAATCTTCAATCTTCACGGAGACTGTGCTGATCGTTAACTACAAGCATCATAGTGATGCTTATTTATTATCTCAGTGTTTTGTGCTGCTCGCATCCAGCGGCTTCCCGCGACCTTTACCAGATCGTTGGTCCACTTTGTTGGATCACATATACATTATCTCAGTATTTTAAATACCTACATTATATTCCTTATCTTGATTTTTAAAAATTTTGTACTCATAGAATGTTGCGTCATGCCTGCCATAACCTATCTATGAAACGACATTGCAAAATAAATTTCGATTCTGGTACTGACTGATGTGACTTTCCACAAAGGATGTAGGTATGTGTGTCACGTCACGTATCTAAAGTGAGTTCGCGGAAATATTAATCAGGGCACAGGGAGTGAGCGAACAAAGGGATTCCGCGAACAATTTATCAGAATGAAACACCTGAAAAGGAAATTTTTGTAGTCCCATATCAGCACATGATGCGCCTCCGACGGCCGTCAGCCGTATGATTTAGATCTATTGAAATAAATGACAAACGTATGGCTACGTTGTGTTGATTCTACCTTACGTTTCGCAATTTTTTGGCGTTTCGCTTTACTCTGTTCATTGTCCGTTATCTTTTGTTCATTTGTTCATTTGTGTGTACACACGCCGGCACATCAGCTGCCACAAACTGATAAATTTCCTCAATAGATTTTAAACTTTATCCGAACCCTTCGAAAAATCTAGTAGGGCACGGGGACACGCACTATTGCCCGTTTTTTGTAATTCAGAAGATTTGCTTGTTACAAAATGGCAACACCGAGGAGACAACGACAACTCGACATGTCAACAAATATCAATATAATGGAAGTGAATTTAATTACTAAATAATATGGAGATTTCTCGTCGGAGAAGTTAAGGCAAATTATTTAACAGGATTTTATGAAAATAAAAAACTTGATTTTTTATATAAATTAGGTGAAGATACACTTCGAACAAAAAACGATACCAAGTTTGGTCATTCTCCTTTACGCAAATATTGTTGCGAACAAATATAGCTTGCCTAATTCTTAACTGATCTTTCAATATTTGTAAAAATATTAAGATCGGATGTTTATGACGTAGTTGTCGACATTGAATAAAGTAAGGCTTTGGCTTACAAAGTAAGAGTAGATAGTGTTGATTAATTTCGGCGAGTTGGATTGAGCCACGATAGCATAGTTGGTAGTGCACCGGACACGACATGTCATGGGGTGCGGGTTCGAATTCCGCTCGTGGAATTTTTTCAACACTTTGTCTTTTTTTCATAATGGAATAAGATTCAACATTAAAGTGTATACATGTTAACGCTCGTGACTGTACACGAAGTCTTCCGGCGAGGCTCTAGATCACAGATTTTTTTGTTCGCAACAAAATTTGCGTTAAAAATTATTTGAACATAGTTAACTTCTTAATAAACGAGCTAATACTATAATCTATAAGCTAGATTGTTAACGATGTTGTTCACAATAAATTACAATAAATATCGATTCGGGATGCCGGAATAACGATTCGCGACACCCAAACAAATCAATTTCAAATTCCAATTATGTTGAAAAGTAAGCAACAAAATAAATGCCAAGATCACAAAAGTATACAATATGTGCTATATTAAAACACTGCCGTTATGGTGATGGAACAGTCTAAAAATATGAACCTCGTGTAAATGCAAATCACACTCGTTTACATAAATAACGATTTCATTGTGTGAAAAAACAATGCACCGGTTACAACCGGTTTTTTACTTTACAATAACATCGAAAGCGCTAGCTTAAAACACGCTCATTCACAATGAACCTTCTGTCCGCGTGTTAAAGTCCATAAACGCTCACTGATCTCAAAGATAGCGGATAAGGCTTGATGGATGAACTTGTTTTGGTGATAACATGATGTTTTTTTTTATTCTAGCGTTTTATCTTTATAGCCACGCGTGTGGAGGGTGATTTGATTAAAAAAAATCAAGACAAACAAGGTGTGTTTGTGAAACAAGCCATTGAAAAATATACCTTACTACAAAAGACTTAGGAGGTGCTGTAAAAGATTTATAAGGTGTACTCGTGCTGAGTCGGTTGCTATGTGCAATTGAGCGTGATAATAATAATCAAACTCTCAAAGAGTTTAGGAATAAGGTACCTACTTGAATTATTATAATTCAAGTAGGTAGCTTTTAGGTACTTCTAATTGTAACATCAAATCTACAATTTGAACTTCAATTTGACATTTTTGTCTCCTGGCCTGACAGTCGGAGATAAATTTGCCAGTTCCTCAGTGGTTCCTACAGTGGTCACTTATCAGAAGTGATAAAGGCCAAGCTGACCAATAACAGAAAGGTCTGAGCAAAGCAATGGCATTAAACAAGTAATCAGCTCATTTTATGTCCCCACTGTTGAGGCACGAGCCTTCCCTATGAGGATGGATAGGAAGACCGGGCCATAAACCACCACGCGGGCCCAGTGCGGATTGGAAGATGTTAACGACTGCTAATGCAGCCGGGACCAAAAGCTCGAGATGATGAAGTTTTGATCACTCACCCGATGACCGGTCTTTGCAAATGTTGCTTCTGGTCTATAATATTGCAACTAAAATATTCTGTAATTATGACGTTAGCGTTACCTTACGTATAATGGAAATTGGAGTGTCTTCTGCATTTCTGTGTTTCCTCTGACCCGTCGGTTTCACGGAATGATAACCAGACATAGGCGACGTGCGTTATGAATTTATACCACGTTTTATGATGACATAGCGCGGTCCTTGTCGACCTAATATAGATAAATGCTCAAGTGGACACTCTTGAGGGTCGCGGGGTGGGGGCGGGGTGCGGGAACGGGAGCGCGAAATCGTGTTCCTGTTTCCTGTATCATGAGTTATGTCAACGTCATGTTGGAGGTAATTTGGGGAATGATATACCGGGCATTTCGCTGATCGAAGTCGAACGTTTCTACCATTTTTCTAATAGATGTTTTTTTTTTATATTACTTGGAAAACGCTTGGTTTACATCACACCCGGTGAGTGACAAGGCCGAAGATGGACTTACTCCACACGGAATCCTGGAAATCCTACTGAAAGACTGGCTGATATTATCCATCTTTCAGACTGTCCAGTCACAACAATGCTAACTAAAATTATTTATATGGCGACAGACTTAGACATGAAGGTGGTAGCCAGTCGAGAGTACTTAGAACAACAACAATAACAACTACAATTAATTAAATCGATCGCATTGCCGGTGTGGCAAATTTCGAAAAACAAGCAGTTTTATCTTTCAATTTGGGCCTCGCGACCTACTGACTGACCAGACTCATTGATCAGGAGTTTATTATCAAAACTAATAAAAAAAATCATAATTACCGATCAAGTAACTCTTTTAATTGCTTCTTTAGACTGTAGAATCTTCGATAACAGTTATAATTATATTGTTATCCGTCTTAACTTCAGCTTTAAAATAGCCACGTAAAGTACTAACTACCATTAATCAGTAACGCATTTTTCTCACATCCTCGAAACTTCGAAATTTAGATAAGAAACACTTACGCCGGAATCCATAGCTCACGGCGGCTCCGCGTTACAGGCAGTTTTGCCTTCTTGTGAAATTGGTAGAATCCCTGAATCAGCACAACCAGCGAGCCGGGACCTGCGGCACCCTCCGGAATTCTTCAAAGTCGGTACCGTTCTGAGCGATTCTTTGATTGGCAGGGGCCTCGACCGACCGGCTGCGAACCGTCAAGTTCCTGTATGATTGATACAAGGCATAATTCAGTTTAGCAGCCGTGAGAGGCATACAGCCAGTAATTTGGAAGGCTTTAGCGTGTGAAATGGATATTTGGGGGTATACATCATTGTCTCCCGTTCCGACGGGAAGATTGTTTGTTGCTGGTGTTAGGTAATTCATTGAGCGGATGCTGATGACTTTTTTAACGATCACTGGAAACTATAAAAAGGAGTTTTGAACACAATTATTACGGCTTCAAATCTACATGCTTCACTTAGTGAATCAATCAATTCAACTCACCATAACTTTTTCTAAGCAATAATATATCATCATCATTTTCATTTTCAGCCCTTAACTACCCAGTTACCCAATGCAAGGCATCGATCAGCCTTCTTTATGTGACGCCATTCCCTTATGTTTTGAGCTGATCGAATCAAAGTTTTTACAGCGACCAGTTCTATTTCTAGCCCATCTGCAGATAAGTGCTCCACTCGTCCTTGGCATTCATTCAATGAGGTCTTGACTCCACCGGTCCCCACTGGTTCCACGTGTTCCATCAATCATCATTTGAGTTTCGCAATTAGGTTAGGCATGTCCTGGACTTTCGTGTCTCTTCGAATCTAGATATTGCAAACTCGATCCAATGATCGATTCCATTCAGACTCTTTCGTTTTCGTGGAAGCACCATTGATACGTCACAGAAAGTGTCAAAGTAATACTAACATAGTTTAAGTTTTATATTATTAACAAAATATATATTAAGTATGTATGTTAGAGTTTAATGTATTTGTATAAGGGCCCGTAGAATTAAAAGACTATTCTATTCAAGCCCATACCATATATTATAGATAGATTTTAATATAATCCTTTAAAAATCAAATGGCCACCCATTTAGTCTTCAAAGGCAGTAAACATTATCATTCGTTTATGTATTTTGATGTCCATTCTAACATTAACTTATGTTTGTTACAAAACAGGTCGGGCCTGATCTCATATTACACAACAATTAGGATTGTATCAAAACATCGTTGTGCTGATCTCATCGGCTAGAAAGTGGTTCAAAACTTTACATTTGTATCGTTAAGGTAAACTTATCGGAATATAAATGAGGAATAACAATATGTAGATACACAGAGTAACAATATATTGTATATAAATTTACATAAAGTTTTGGTGGTCATTAAATTGATGGATCTCTTTGAACTGATGATGTGGAAAGCTTAAGCCAAGCGGTGAGTCATTTGTGGCCAGATGATGTTGAAAAATAATTGGTGGCACTTAGGTGGTATTTTTTTCTTCTTCGTATTTACAGCGTCACCGGGCTTCGGTGCGGCGAGAAACTTAAAGGGTTCCTCAAGCCGTGTGATCGAAACATCGGTTTGGTTTGACCGGGTCTTGGGGGTGGTGAGTAAAAGCGCCCAGGTACATGTCTGTAACTGGTATCAAGTTCGTGTGAACCGTGTCTTCGTACTCTAAGAGTCTA
Organism: Eudonia mercurella; assembly: GCA_963082485.1. Lineage (NCBI taxonomy): Eukaryota > Metazoa > Arthropoda > Insecta > Lepidoptera > Crambidae > Eudonia > Eudonia mercurella. The sequence goes on along the minus strand of OY720038.1, from coordinate 18,621,676 downwards.
CAGGCCAATAACTTTTTTGCTGAACATAGGATTTGTAGCAAAGATATGCCAGAATGAAAGCACCAATACCGCACTGCGCGAGCGCACTCACCATGCAGGATACTTCACCGCTCGTTCACAAAGCTGATCGCGATGGAACAAACAATTGTGGTATCGATGTAATCGCCACTTCACGCATTTCTACCCTTCAATTAGGTGGGTTATCAGCGATGCCGCGAGCCCGTGACCCGCAGGACGTGCCGGTCACGCACGCCACTATCTGCGCCGTCAACCGACACGGACAGGTGCCGACTAGGGCTTTCGAAGATAACGTTAATAGCAAAGGCAACGTTATAAATAAATAAAATAAAAATATTTATTTCAATTAACTTCACATGGATCATATTGGGTTAGTTAGAAAAATCAAAAAGCTTACAGACTAGGTGTTAGTAAAATTATTGGACACATTCATGAACTATCACGCATCACAATCACCCTGCGCACCATAAATCTCCACATGGGTGAGTTGTCTGTCGGCCACCGTTCGCAGAATGCTGTTGCCACTGCCGCGCAATCTGTTTATCAGGGATACTGTCCTTTTGCGAATGATGGCATGGAACCCGTCAGTTTGCCATTTTGTAAACATCCGTAATGCTTATGCTTGGTATCGTTACCTTAGTATCGCTTTGCTTGCTGTTGTTATATAAATGGCATTTTTTTCGGATAATTAACTAACCGCTTTACGCGGATTAGCTAAAGCTCATTCTGCTGGATACGTGTACTAAATAACGTTACCTGCATTACCGCTACCAATTTAACTTTGTAACGTTACAATAACGTTACTTAACGATACTTTTAATGTGAATTTGGTAACATTATCAAGCTCTGTCGAATACTGACTACTTAATTTCACTGAAGCCCTTTTTTCCGTGGACAAAGGAATAAGTTGGAATTGCTAATTTGTGATTTCGTTGGACACTCAATTAGTGTGTTGTGTAATGCGTTACGTTTCGATGGTGAAATGGTATCGCTTTTTTTGTTTGTTTTGTATCAATAGTTCAATCAACAGACTGCCCAGAGCCGAATGAGGTCCTTTCTTATAAAATGTAATTTAGGCCAACCAATTAATTCGTTTTCGCCTAATAGTTCTTCAGTCGAAAAATGTGGTACGCCTACCACATTTTTAAAAGGCTGGATCATCATAATCTTTATATTATTAATATTATATGATTTAAACATTTTGACATTGATAAACTTAAATCTTTGGCAAGTCGACGTTCATATAAAGATCAAGTTCTGCTCTATAAAATCATAAAAATAGTGTAAGTAGATTCACCTTATTTGTTAAGTAAAATTGCCTTTAGGTGTTCCAGACTGAGCGCTCTCCACAAGCACACATTTTTTGAAAGTCATCATTCATAGGTAGAATTGGCGAGAGGCTAGTGCGTCTTCCTTCGGATACGCGTGCGTTCTGGTTTCTCGCCAAAGCTATCTTAGGGAATTTTTGTCAGCCGTCCCTACCACCATTGCACAATACCGATGACTGCCTGGCCCATACTGCAAAGGATAAAGCCGAACTCTTGGGCACTCTTTTTGCATCAAACTCGACCTTGGACGATGGGGAAAACTCTCCACCAACCATACCGCATTGCGCTAGTTCAATGCCAACCGTTCGGTTCCTACAAAGGTCGCCAGTTTTCTTTCTGGGCGTAGCATCAGAGTCGTAGTCGACGGTTCATGCTCTGACATGAAGCCCGTGACTGCTGGAGTCCCGCAGAGGTGTGGTTATCCCCTACTCTGTTTCTTCTGCATATCAACGACATGTTGCATAACAAAAGCATTCATTGCTATGCGGATGACAGCACTGGGGATACGCTCTACACCGGACGAGCTAATATTTCTCTGGAAAGCGTCATTGAGAGCCGGAACAAACTTGTGACTGACACCGAGAACATGTCTTGTCATGTCTCGAATTGGGGCCGACGTAACCTAGATAGTCCACTTTAACCCCTCCAAAACGAAAGTTTTCGCATTTACCGCAAAAAAACATCCCTTCGTCGTACCTCTGAACTTTGAGGGAGCTCTCCTTGATACCAACCCGACTATTGGGATCCTTGGCGTCGAAATTTCGAGTGACGTTCAGTTTCGTAGTCTTTTGGAAAATAAAGCAAAATTAGCTTCGAAAAAGCTGGGTGTGCTAATAGAGCGGGTCAGTATTTCATGCCTGCCCACCGCTTACAACTGTACAAAGCACAGGTCAGGCCGCATATGAAATACTGCTCCCACCTTTGGGCTGGAGCACCCTCCAGCCCAAATCATCATCACCATCCACATCACCTTGATCACATCACGTTTTTCACGAATTTTTTTGCCTCGAACTAGTGTCGTGGAACTAGCTCTCGGCGGAGGTATTTCCGGACCGTTATGACCTTGGGATCTTCAAGAAACGAGCCTATACTTTCCTTAAAGTCCGGCAACGCGTCTGCGATTCCTCTGGTTTTGCGGGTGTCCATAGGCGGCGGTGATTACTCTCCATCAGGTGACCCGTCTGCTCGTTTGCCTCCGTCTTTTATGAAAAAAAATAATATTTTTTTAAAAATATTTTCAACTGATTTTGATGTTAAAATTGTATATTTGTTTTGATGTATTTGATTTTTCTTTTTTTTTTCTTTCGCACTGTTTAACAAGTCGTTATTTTTGTACAATTTTGCAGTGAAAACTTTAAATTCTACTGTATTATATTTTTTAATTGTTATGAGTGAGATAAAGCTGTATGTTTCCATAATAAAATAAAATAAAAATTATATTTTGACCGTTATGTCTCATATTTTGTCAATTATAGTTTAAACAAAATCTTCCTTTGTTGATTCAGACAGACTGGCTTCTTCATTATTACCAATGGGAACAAAATATAAGAGCTCGAGCGCGTGAATACACAATAGAATTTTAATTGTTATCGACCACCAGATCATCAGATTTATACCACTGCTGGTGTCAGGCCTTTCTTCGTGAATTGGACACTCTTGGGAGAATTGGGCCAAACCCACCATCACGAGTAACATCAAATAATGAAGCTTAATAATAACTTTAGACTAAGTTAAATACTCATAGTAGTTAAACACTACAAAAACACGCGGCACCAAGTTTTTAGTAAACAAAAAATCTCTCTGTTTGCTGCGTAACCCGTCAGCCACCTTCGATAAGCTGCATCCCTTTCTCTCGCCGGTTCTTAGAGCGAGAGCGAAACTACGGTCTTTTATCTGGTTTTGTCATGTTTATGTGTCGTATGAAATGGACTCCAATTTGAAACCTTTTGTGGAGCGAGCAGCGTGGTAATTTATTATGAAAGAGAACTCGTAAAAGGACAGAGGACTTTGCTTTTTTCTGTTGTGCTCTCGGTCTAAAGCCAAAAAGATTACAAACTGCGGAATCTTAGTAATCCGTGGATGGTGCGGTTGATGGTACGATTAGTGCTACAGAGAATTGTTTATCTTTACATAATTCATACATATAAACTCTCACGTCCTTCTCGCAAAAATTGTTACACAGAGCACCCAAATCATCAATTTTGAGTATCTAGCCGATAGTGACCTCGACGACACATTTAACATGATCAAGGTAGGGCTCCGAGGTGGAAAGGATACCATTAGTGATGGGTTGCAGCCGACCGCCTGATGTGCGAGCTTCTTGGAACCCTTGGCCCTTAGTCGGCTCTTACGACAATGCACGGGTAGTTAGGCAGCTGATACATTCTTTCCACATCCCAGACTAGCTTGAGTGTGTGTTTTCAATCCATCCAAAATCTGTTTAAATTAGTTTCAGCGTCAGCACACAATGACATCGACCATCACACGGACACGTAATCTCGGAACAGCTAGGAGCAGTCTGAGCGCAGCTGTTCTGGGATTCGTGTTTGTGTGTTGTTCAGGTGCGCGTTGCTCGAGCTTATCTTCTGCAATCTCCTTATTTTGTGGCGTCGCGTAGTGCCCGCGCTCACAGCAACCAAACAGAACCGGTTTTTAAACACTTATGTAATCCGATCTTCGCCGTTCAATTGAACGGACAAAAACAGTGGGCGATTTGTTACCAGCAACCGGTTTGGCATCGCGAATAAAGTTAAATCATTTAGTGAAACCGATCGTTGGAAAATGATTAATACAACAATTAACAGTACTGCTGCTGGATCGTGAATCGCAGTACGGCCTAACACATAAATTACTTAAAACACGAATGGAGGCCACAACGACTGTCTATTTATTCACGTGTAGTTTGGAGCATACAAAACAAATGTACAGTGAACATGATGTCAGTATCACTAGGTATGTACTGTACATCAAAATACCAATATCGATGGACACTATGTTGGTTAGAGTTGGAGTACGTACCTACATGCAAATTTAATAAAGAATTACTAAAACAAATATTAAAATTAATTACATTATCTAAGAGCTTGGTAGTTCCGTCTTACATCGCGGACACCGCTGCGACAATAATGATGTACATTGCTGCTTAGCGGCAAATATTGTTGTGACTTTGTTTAAGGCAAAACTTATGTTGAATTATGGATATCCAATTGATGATCTGAACTTCCAACTATCATTCATTATCGTTACTGGCTAAAGTCACGATGATTTGTTATACACCTACTACTGTCTAGTTTTATTATAATTGTTTAACCAATGTTCTTTTCTAGTCTCACATCTCTCCAACAATTTTTTTTTCTTAAATTTTATAATAAACCAACAACGACAATTACTACATTTTAGAAATGGTATCGCAAAACCTATTAATAGGTTTATCTGCGAGTACAAAAGTCACGCTCGAAAATTATATCTGTTACAACGTAATAAACATATATACAAATTTCTTCACATAGATATGAAACAATAACATTATTATTATTATGAAAGCCGTGAGATATACAATTTTTTAGTCTGCATGAGATCAAGTTTTTATTGCCCCGATCCGATCCGAACCCTTCGGAGAATCTAGTAAAGCACGGGGACTGCCGGATGCCGTTCCCTCTAGAAAACCTCCGAATATGATTCGTTTCACACGGCTTGAGGGACCCTTTACGTTCCTCGCCGCCCCCAAAAAAGCCCGGTGAAGCTGAAAATGCCGTCTGAGGCAATCAGCAATCTCTCTTCAAAAAAGAAAAGGTTCTTATTGCCTGAGTTTAAAAGTTACTCTCTGATTCGAGTAGCCGGTGGAGATGCCCTACTGGTGTCCGCGCGGCGTGCCATGGGTGCCCTTGCTCGTAAAACCGGTCCAGTTTTTTGTTTTTCAACGCTTAGATAACTCTTTGTTGCCGTGGGGCAATCGTTTTTTTGCTGTTGATTAAATATGCTTTGGTCGAAGGAACAGTCTTTGTACACAGTCCCCAAAAACACGTCACGATGATTAGGTGTCTTTACAAATGGTCATTAGTAACGTGTTTTTAAAGACTTCATTACTGAACTTATAGAAACGTCAAACTTCAGTAGTTGTTCTAAGTATAGAAGTATATGGGAGTTGATTTGGAGTGACAACATATATATATATACACATGTATAGTACATACTATACTATACATTGTTACTGCAAAATTCGAAATAATAAAAGTAAACAGTTTTTGCATTCCGACGTTTCGGTACAACACGTCCATTGTACCATATTTATAACATAACTAGCGGACCCGGCGGACTTTGTACCGCATGTCTTTTTATTTTTAATATAGCCTATGTTACTCAGCGCTAATGTAGCATTCTAATGGTGAAAGAATTTTTTAAATCGGTCTAGTAGTTTTTGAGTTTATTCGTTGCAAACATACATACAAAAATACAAAGCTTTCCTCTTTATAATATTAGTATAAATAGTAGACAAACAAACAAATACAAATAGTACAAATAGTAGAGAAATAGACAACAAATTAATGTAATGTCACAAAACTTATTTTTATTGCTATTTCATCGAACCGATAATAATAGAAAAATAAAATCATTTTTTATAATTGTAATACTTTTAAATAAATTTCATTACCGTGAAGTGTTTGACCTTCATTTCGCACTTCATCTGACACATCCAGAATCCTCAACTAATTAAGAAATCACAGAACAAGACAATGCTACTAACATTGACTGCTACATCTCTTCTTAAGATCACATCGTGGTCTGAATAACTATATGTTACATGAGCCTTCTTAGATAAGACAGTGGCAGCTAGCCAAGCGGACGTTAGAAGAGGCCCTACCACTAACAAAACAAAGTACCTACAATACGACTGGAAGTCGAATTCGGGACCTTGAATTCTATGACCAGGAACTAGTATTAATTTCCAAAATTTCCGATAAGTATTTACTTTCTCGAATTCCAACTAAAAGAATAATTTCTTCGTCATTGTCTGCACAATGAAGTGTGAAATTAAATCTGGTTAACGACTTTGGTTAACTGGATTGATAGTTACACAAACAAAAACTATCATCCTTACCCAAAATGTGTTCAGGTCGTTCGTTTGACACTTTCTTTATTTTATAGTCGATTTTGGGCTGCATTTTGAGCGTCGTTATAAACTCCAAGAAGGATTGCCCGACCAATTTAAGACCGGGCCCTTATGCCAGATACCCGTGAAGTGTAGAAAAAACAACCCGAAACCCGACACGGTGCCTCCCGGTGCAGCGCACACTTTTTTATCTCCACTTAAGACACGGGTTATACGGGCCCTAACAAATCCCCCATGCGGGTCCAGCCGACCCTTGACTGACTTTATATTTTTGCATGTGCTGAGCATTCGCATCGCCTTTTTTAACGGCTTATAAAGGTTTTTAGATTTGGACAAGTGCCATCTTTATGTCGAAACAAACAGATTTGGCAGAAATCAAGAATCTTGGTGGTTTCAGAAAAGAGAGTTAATGTTTCGATGTTAAATCTCTAAACAATTTTTTTGTAAGGAAAAGTATGCAAACATAAGTTAAAGGTGGATTCTTTGGTAGTAAAATGAACGCAAACGGCGCACTGTAGTCTGTAGTTTATTAGCAAAGATAAACGCTTGCTCTTTGGTAGTTATTTGAAGCTGATATTTACAAAACACTGACGCCTGCTAAGTTATACCTCCGGTACTTACGAATACAGCTGCTAACAAATTTTAAAATATCTTATGATAGGTAGTATAAATACATGTACGACCACTGTACAAATAAGGCCAAATAAGGTTTTGATCCGGGGTTGTCATCTTTAGTAACATTAACTTTATTTTCTGATCGTGTACACCCTTCGGTAATCCAGCGAGCAGATTCTAATCCCTTCAAAAGTTCAAACGACACTAGAAACTATGCTATTCAAATCATTTCATTCCGAATAATTAAACCCACATGGGCCGAGACCCAGATGTGGGAAAGTGGTCAATGCGACCCCGGCAGGGTTCAATTAAAACTTTTGTGGAGCGGAGTGCCCCAGTGTTGATCGGGTGATTGAAATTTCAATTGCAAATTCAGTGCTGGCATGTCATTATGTTCAAGTATTTTTGATATTACAATGCATCATTAAAATAATAATATGCCCGTGAGCTGTGGAGTACAACAAATCTTATATTGAGAGAAATCGTGGCTTTATTATCGTATTGTTTTCGACGTTACCTTTAAGTGGTTAAACTGAGACAAGTATAATATACTTAGCTTGTCCATGCCCGTGTCAGAATGATAGGGCCTTCTTGACGTTGCTATTTTTTGACTTTTGGCTCTGTTACTTATAAAGTGTGTTAACCAAACTTTGATTTCTACCTGTTATTAATTATTTGGAGTACCTACTTATGTAAACGTACATGGCGTATAAACGATTTATGGTTACAAAATCTTTTATAAATTGTAAATTAATTGCTAGGATTTAAATGAAAAAGGTCTGGAAAGTTAAGTTAACTCGTATAATCATTAGCCTCTCAGTAATAGTCCACGAGAATAGTTTTAATTGACATTATACCATGGCAATTGCCCCACTTGGAAACAAACGATCAAAGCAAACAAGTGACAGACAGAACCATTTAGTACGACCAGCGACATAGTGGTAGCATCATCTCTGATTTTGCACCTTAAGCTGTTGGCTTAAGAGTTACGCAGCCGGTGTCGCCTGGGATGGGTAGCCGCGGTACCTGCGATAGCCGAGTTGTGGACAAACGGCCGCATCCGTCGTCGCTGCCGCCAATTAATAAGACCATTTTGTTTTATCGGTCGTAACTCAGAGCGCCAGTCACACCGCACTGTAACAACTATTGCAGCATATTGTTTAAGTACTAAAAATGTTACAAATTGATAAATGAAAAGTTTCCTTATGGAGTCTTCCTGTGACCAAGGATTCAAAATGTCAGGATCAGGACATAATAATTTATAATAATGCCTAATTATATAATGCCTCTGAAATACGATTAACTTAATCAGAAAAAACGACTATTGACTTTCTCAACAATAATTTTATAGTACAAACAATTATTGTATAGTTAGTTATTAACTACTGACAGATAAACAGAGAGTATATGTACAAAAACTTACACTCTTGATCTGAATACAGCAGTTAACTAGTAGCAGTAGCAGCAGTAAGCTAGTCATCTTAATAAAAATACACTTTGTCAATAAAGAGGGTGGAGACGGCGTTTTAAAACAGGTTTTTGTTATATTTTCTTACGGGTAAGCACTTGGCCTTTATCTCACCTGATGTTAAGTGATGATAAGGCCGAAGGTGGAAGCGCACTTCACCCGGGATCCTCAACTACTGAGCTATCTTATCTCTAGCTGCCGGAACACAACAATGCTACAAACATTCATGTTATGGCGGCATATTTAGATAAGATGGTGGTAGCGAGCCAGGCGGGCTAACAAGCCCTACCACCAACCAAACCGAGTACACAAACATGTATCAGCTGGGAATTGAACCCGGGACCTCTGGGTCTAACGGTGGTCTTAACCACTAGATCACAAAGGTGATTAAAAGTTTCAGTCCAAGTGTACGTTTTTGACATTGGCTTGGCACCTCTCTCAGTAGGTACTAGTTAACTATGCAACATACTTAATTGTTTTTACTATAAAACTTGTTCTCCTCCTTAGTCGGTCACTCTTGACAGAGTGGTCGTGGTTGATGACGTTGCATTTTCATTGGCTAAAACAGCCCTCGCGATGCGCCTCCATTTGTTGCGGTCTTCAGCGTCTCGTGAACTCTGAACTATAGAGGTCTGTGTTGTTGCTTTGATGGCGTCTGTCCAACGCGTAGGTGATCGACCGCGTGACCGCTTGTTAGGAAAGATCTTTAGTTACGCAATTTAAATTTTTCAGTAGAAACATTATTAGGATAGATTTTCTTGTAGTTAACGTTTTGGGCTACGCTACGGTGTGAATGCGTCCAGTTTTACGACCCCATCGGCCGGGCCCCGCACGCCACCTCACCAGCGTTTAGCCGACGATCCTGCACACTCTGATTTTATGGACCCTGCGAGCGACAGATTTGGATAACCCACTTGAAACAATGACTTTCGATCTAACGGAAAACGGTGTACAGTCACGAAAAAAACAGTGAAACTCATACTAGAATGGAATAAGAATCAAAAGTGTATACATGTTTATGCTCGCGACTGTACAAAACATATTATCATCTTGATATTAAAAAACAAGCCTTACTGGTATATTATTACAGCATTATTTGACTTAAACTGTCAACATTTTTGATTCAAGCAAAAATACTAAAAGGTGATTTTTTTGTTCATTTTGTTCAAACTTCATCGAGCATCGTTTGAATTTGTTTGTACTCTCATCAAAACTATTGCTTAACCTCCACTAAGACGATTTTCATGAGCAAACCTTGTTTGTTTAATTTAAAAAACAATAAATGAAAACAAATACTTACGTATTATAAAAAAAGAAAGATCTCATTTATTGTAACTGTAGGAGGAGTTCTATTTTATTTTAACTTTGTGGGGCTGTTGAGGTTTTCCTCTCTCAGTAGCTCACTAGCTTATACATGTATTCATTTAAGATAGCCAGTGCCTCAGTAGTTGAGGATTTCGGGTGAAGTGCGCTTCCACCATTGGCCTTATCATCATTCAACATCAGGTGAGAAAAAGGCACTGTCATCATCATCACCATCAGCTCAGTTTATGTCCCTACTGCTGGAGCACGAGCCTTCCTTATGGAGTAAGGACGGCTCGAGCTCTGTGTAGGGAGAACGGGCCATAAACCACCAGGCAGGCCTAGTGCGGATTGGTGGTTATTAACGACTGCTAATACAGCGGGGACAACGGCTTTACGTGCCTTCCGAAGCACGGAGGAGCTCGAGATGATAAATTGTTGGTCACCCATCCAATGACCGGCCTTTGCGAAAGTTGCTTAACTTTTGCACTCGCAGACTAGGCGCGTTAGCCACTGCGCCATCGAGCCACTGTGCTTAAGCCACTGTGCTTACTCATAAAGACAAAGAAAAGATGTAAATAAAGCTTAACTTATACATTTATCGCCGCATCCTAACAACGATATAAATAAACCTGAAGCAATATCTCTGCGCCCTAATGAAGCACCTTACTCGCGCCACACATTTCTATCAGCAGCGAATAGAAGCCTTCGCCGTGTAAGCACTAAAGATGGTATCCACTCACTCATACATACAAATCGTAGCAAGTTTCCTGCGATACCCGACGTATGGCGAAAATATAACTCGCCGCTTCATGAATTTCATCAGTCCTCCGTCTCCCTCCTCCGTATGGCTCCATTCCTTTCGCACTCAATCTCCATTATGAGGATAAAAGGACATTGAGCGTAAGATTGCGTGGTTTCCTTCAGGGTGTTTCAGTTTCAGTTTGCCATTCGAATTTGAACTCTATTTTGAGGGGTGTAAGGGAATCTTTTGGTGGTTAACCGGTAAGTGGAAGGTTGCTCGGTGTTAGGAAGTGTTCCCTTGGAGAGCAAGTTTCTATCTGAAGGTTCTCCAGCTGACACATCAGCCGACGAAGATTAAAGTGGCGGCGTCGTCAGCGACCGCGACCGCGCTATAATATTTTGGCGATCACGTTTGAGATTACACGCAGGACTGATAGATAACGTTACTAAATTCTGACTATAAGTATCGTTGAGTAACGTTATTTCTTTAGGGTTAAACTAGTAGTGATAATGTAGATAACGTTATCTAGTACACTTAGCCAATCCTATTAACGTTAGCTTACTTATCAACGATTATTTCCATATAATTTTACGCAAATATTGTTGCGAATAACTTACAATTTGAAAAAAGACAAAGTGTTGAAAAAATTCCACGAGCGGGATTCGAACCCGCACCCCATGACATGCCGTGTCAGGTGCACTGCCAACTATGCTATCGTGGCTCGATCCAACTAGCCGAAATTAATCAACACTATCTTATATACTTTTACTTTATAAGCCAAAGAAACCCTATTCAATGTCGACAACTACGTCATCAATATCCTTTTTTTTCTTCAAATTACCTTTCAACGTTATCTTTGTATGGTGGAGGTGATGTTACTTCATTTTTAACGTTATCAAAAAGTTCTTATTACAAATCTCGTCGCCCTGGTTACGTCTTATGGTTAGAGGCCTAGAAAAACAAAAATACATTTTTGTTTTCCCTAACTTACGCTAATCGCAACCATTTGGCAGGAGCCCACCTTTATGGAATAAAACCTGACAAGTGACCCTTGTCCACTGTTGGGTGAAGCATTTGCCGGCCCTTTAGTCAAAGACGGTTAATATAATATATGCCATTACTAGATGTATCTACCAGCTATCTATTTGTTACTGGATTAGAAATATTTCTTGTTTAAATGTGATGAGACCTTAGCATGAACAATGCGCAATAATGAAAGAAATCGAAGAAACACTATCGATTTTTTTAAAGACTTCCCCTTGCAGGGTTCGTAGTCAGGTGGAGACAAAATGCTGTTCGCGAATACTGGGAAAACTACCTAACTACTAGGTATTTAGTTTTTCCATATTCAGAAACAGTATCGCTAAGTTCGACTATGAAAATAAATTAAAAAAACATATTTTTTACTGTCTTTTATAGGTCATAAGTCATAACTAACTATCAAAAAAATTTCTTCGCAGAAAAGTTACTTGTGAACCAATTACTGTTGTTATTAATTCATAAAAGTAACAATACCAACAGCTGACTACAGAACTAGGCTACCAAATAAACGAGATAAGACTGTATTCCATCAACCATAAGTCTTTATTTCATTTGAGACGACATTTATGATACAAAACAATTGAGTAAACTTACAAAATCCACCTTATTGGTACTAAATAGGGTGCAAATTGCCTCAGCATTGTTGTTGTTAAGGGTCTTTGATGGATATGTTGGAATCAGCTGTTTACAATGTGCAGTTTTGACACAGTGTCTAGGGCCACGGTGTATCATTAATCAACAGTTGTTTGTGATAAAAGGTGTGCAGTACAAAAGACGCGTAAATTGTGTTGTCGCGTTGCCAAATAGGGCCTTAGGGTCTATAAAGGGCCTTTTTAAAGACAAAAACATCGACCTTCTGTTTTGGTCTCGACTTATTTGTGTTTGTATCCGTTTTTTCTTTACCTTCTATATTATATGTAGATATGCGTCGAATTAAATTAAATTCACTCATGTTAAAAACAATAACAATTCGTTTAAATTCAAAAGGTATGCGGCAATTAACTAGGTACATATTTAGAAATAAAATATAAAATACACTTTATTTCAGTACATTCATCACCAGCTCATTTTATGTCACCACTCCTGGGGCACGAGCCTTCCCTATGGGTGGATAGGGCGAACGGGCCATAAACCACCACGCGGGCCCACTGCGGATTGGTGGTTGTTAACGACTGCTAATGCAGCCGGGACCAAAGGCTTTACGTGCCTTCCGAAGGAGCTTGAGCAAGTTGATACATTTTTGGTCACCTATCCGATGACCAGCCTTTGCGATAGTTGCTTAACTTCAGCGATCGCAGGCCGAACGCGTCAACCACTACGCCATCGAGCTCCTCTAATTAAATGTTGCTATATTGGAAAATTACAAATACAAAATACGTATGCACATATAACAAAACTAAAATCAACAGATTAATGTTCACTTTGACATTAAATTAATTAAATTCCGATCTAATGTTTGTGTTTGTAATTGTTTTGTTAGTTGCCCAACTTCGTTTTACTATTCTGTTTAGGTCACTGTACTGTGGCCTTGTGGAGAGAGGGCCACAAATTAATTAGTGGGCGCCCGGGGCTGGCTGAGGGGCTTCTACTTACACGTACTTGTGTGACGTTTCACCGTAGCTTACAGCTTGTTAGATTTAGCTAGTTAAAGATAATCTAAATCCTATCGCATGTCTGAGCCTAGTTATTTCAAAAACATTTTTTGGAGTGATTTTCTTAATGCTTCGTGTGGCCTTTTCAGCGTTACCGGACTTAACGGACGAAGGTCAAAAGGGTTTCTTTTGACCTTCACAAGGGGTCCTTATATACACGTACACTACTGATGTAGCCAAAACATGAACGTGGAGTGAAAATCCTGATTAAATCCAGCAATTAATGTTTCTGACATAATTTGTGTAACCAATGAAGCTGATTATAACTTTGTTTGGTCTCTACAAACACTAGCAACAATGGCAGTATAGTAGTAACAAAGAGAACAGAGCCTAGTACGAGTTTTAGCCACGCTGCGTTGCAGCACAAAATGGGCCGGCTCGCCCGGCGTAATACCACCCTCTCATAAATATCGGCGTGAAACAATGGCACTCGTTGCTGTTGTTTCGTCCGGTCAGTGAAAGTACCGGAGGCCCATCTCTCACCCCTCGCCCCTGCCAATTTCTACTCCCTCCTCAAGATCCAACTCTTTCCTCAAGGCCGGCAACGCATCTGCGATTACTTTGGTTTTGGGTGTCTATGGGCGGCGGTGATTACTTTCCATCAGGTGACTCGCCTGTTCGTTTGCCTCCTTTTAACATAAAAAAAACGAAAATTTGTATGGCATTGAAGCGCTTCCTGGTGACTAATGAGTAGAGCTAACTAACCCACCACCACGACCCGGTCCACCCGAGCCGAGGTCCTTGCCTTCAGAGGCGTTCTCGGGTTGTTCCGCTCCCCGATCCGATCCGAACCCCTCTGAGAATCTAGTAGGACACCGGACAAGCATTACGTGATGACGTTCCCTCTAGAAAACCTCTGACGGTGTTTCATTTCACACGGCTTGAGGAACCCTTTAAGTTTCTCGCCGCCCCTAAAAAGCTCGATGAAGCTGAAAATGCCCAGAGGCAATCAGCAAACTCTCTCAAAAAAAAACGGGCGTGGTGCGTGCGTGTCGGGACACGCGTAGAGGGTTCCGTAGCCCATCTCAATAAACTAAGCTAAGCTTTCTAGTACCTACTAAGAGTCTATGAGCTAGGTTGGGGACAGACATGGCGAAACTATAAGGGTTCCTTGTTGACTACGGAACCCCAAAGAAGACTAGAGTAAAAATATTGTCACACAAAATCTCGTATTTGTTAACATGGCAGAACGGCGAATGGCACTAGGCGGTTATACACGTGAACGACACGATCATTAGCCGAATTGAAAAATAATTGAATTAAATAAAAAAATGGCAACAATTCACAACCGAAACTGGTGACTGTGACAAAACATTGATTATCACAGCAGCTGTTCCGTTTTACGCCGCACTTTACGAGGGGCCTCGACACACGGTCGGCAATGACGTCATAAAACGTCAAAAAAATTGGGGACCCACGAAATTGCATTTGGATACCAGGGTCTAGAGTCCTTTCTTTTGGTTACTGCAAAACAAGCTTTAGTGAAGTTAGCGAGTAGATGTTAGATGAAATGATTACATTACGTAAGTTATGAATCTTGAAAAAAAATAAACAAAGTAATCGACGAGAGAGAAGGAATACTACATAAGCGGCCAGGGTGCCTGCGAGTTCCATTTGCCATTCGATAAACGAAAATAAGTATGGCATTGAAGCAGCGCCTCCTGGCGACATACGAGAAGAGTTAAACTTTGGGCCATACATTTTTTTTTCATACTCCATAATGAATGATATAACATGTATAAGTACTTACTTCAGCGCTGTAGTCCCAACTGAACTTTGGCCTCTGATACAAGTTCTGAACTGGTATATACTCGTATTGTCGCTGAAATTGAGACACTTCGCTTCGCTGGAATTGAGAGGCTTCGCTGGTTCGGCAACGTAGAAAGAATGGAAGATTTCAGCTCGAACTTTGTATCTAGAGCATACACGCTCGCTGTTTCCAGCTGATGCTACACGCGCAAGCGTTACTGCTGGAGGGACGAAATTCTACAGGACCTCGAAAAGCTTCATATATATTGTAGACAAAATATTTCTTTATTGTATTTCTAGGGCTATGATATTTATAAGCACTTTAACAAAAAATATTCTAAAGAATTTGGGACAGTTTCGAACTGTTAGAGTATGTCCTTTTTACTTTATACGTTTTTCGTTACTTAGCTCCATCAAAAGGATGAGCCGAGCTTGAGGCGTCCTTGAGTTGGTCCGCTCACGATCCTATCCAAACGCATATGCATCTATTAGGGGACGGGGACATCCATGCGTGATGTTATTCCCTCTAGAAACCCTCAGAGAGTTTTTTGATCACACGGCTTAGGCACCCTTTAAGATTCTGGCCACCCACAAAAAGTTCGGTTACGCTGTAAAGGCCACAGGAGACCAGGCAATCTCTCCAAAAAAAAGGACAGTAAAGCAACCATGCCTCACCGTCAAACTCTTTAAAAAAAACCATTTATGCCGATGAGTTGGCAGCAACGCGGACCGCGGGGAGCTGCCACAATCAATCTGTTCAATGGAGTGTCTAACATTTGATTGTCAACCATTTATTTGTCGTTTCGTCTGCGTGACTGCTACTAGTAGACATGTGCTTTTTCAACATTTGATTGAATATAATTTCGTAATCATCAGGAGAGATGAAGGTCCACCAGTTTAGAACCAGAGTTCGCGGGTTAGGGGAGTACATGTTTATATACCGAGTATATAAACATGTACCACCAGGTTTTGGGCTTGTTTGTCCGCCTGGCTAGCTACCACCATCTTATCTTAATATGTCGCCATAACATCAATGTTTGTAGTAAAGTTGTGTTCTGGTTAGAGATAGGATAGCCAGTGCCTCACTTGTTGAGGATCCCGGGCGAAAGGCGGCATGGGCCTTATTATCTTGTAACATCAGGTGAGATCACGGCAATGCGCGTACCCCTAAAATATAAATAAAATAGGTCAAGTGCTGTCTCGTAAGGAATGAAATAGAAAGTCATACTTAAAGATTTTCTCAGTTTACTGATTTTTTACTCTTTGAGAGACTAGAAGCATGCAATGCTAGAAGGCATACGTACTAGAAGCATGAATTAGATAATGTAAACAAATATTACGAGGAGTTACTTATTCAAAGTCATATCAGAAGTGTTGCCAAATTGAATGTTAAAGTTATCCAAATTACAAAAGCCTTGCTTTAATTACTCGGCCCTTACCCACATGGAGAAACTGTATCAAACATGAGATTCTATTAGTCAGATTGTTGCGATAATGTTCCTATCTTTCGAGTTGCGAGCCCTTTTAACCTCCAATAGAAAGTTAGTTAAGCGGTCATTGTTAACTTTAGATAACACTGTATAGCTCTGCATTGTTCTCATGAAATATTACTTTGTATTATTAGCTACACTTTTGTAAGTAATAAGTTTAAGGGGTATACCCCTAATTTTTGGACATAAATTTGCGTCTATTATATAGCGTTCCGTAAAGTTCTTAAGAGCGTTTACGACGCACACTAGCGCCGCCAATATAAAAAAAATTCTAGTAATTAGAGATAGAAAAACAAATTATGCTCAACAAACTATTTGAATGAAGTAATTGGCATTTTTAAGTCACCTAATGAACATCTGACGTGTTATGGTTTAGTTAAATAAGACGTTACAGCTAAAACGGCCACTTGCAACTATAACGCCGTCTAGTATCTCAAATTACTAGATATGTTTTTTTTTATTGGCGGCGCTAGTGTGCCGCGTAAACGCTCTTATTTCCTGTTGCTTTCTTTATTTTAATATTTTCTATATAAGGAAGATTTGATGTTGTTATTTGCTGTTATGTCACCTGCTATAGTAGCAGAAACACAAGCGAACTTCACTCTCAATCACTGAGTTGAAGATGTAGGGTGGCAGTGATTCATTAGTGGTTCAGTTCGACGGCTAACGGCCTGTAACACACCCAAAAAAATAACGCGAGAACCACTACGAGATCTCGGAACAGCACAGAACAATCCTAACGCAGCTGCTGCGAGATTACACGTCTGAGAGAGGTTATCTACGTGTGCGTTGCTCGAGAAGCTTACCTTCTGCAGTCTCCTTACTTTGTGCCCAAAGTCATCATCATCGCCAGCTCATATACGTCCCCACTGCAAGGGCACGAGCCTTCCCTATGGATAGATAGGGAGAACAGGCCATAAACTACCACGCGGGCCCAGTGCGGATTGGTGGTTGTTAACGACTGTTAATGCAGCCGGGATCAACCGCTTTACGTGCCTTCCGAAGCACGGAGGAGCTAGAGATGATAAATTTTTTCGAGCTCCGCCCAAAGTCAACGAATACGTAAACGAAGTCGCTCTAGTGTGCGAACCAACAAACACGCGGTACCACCCACAGTTTACGACTCCCAAACCGAAATTAAGTCCCACATTGCGTTTCCGTCCGCGCGTCGTCGTAAAGATAGCTCTGCTGGTGATTCTACTTGCATCGGTAAACATAGCCACAGAGTGAGAAGAGTACAGAAGGTAAGCACCATACCAAGCACAACCGCCTCTGGGGTCTAGTGGTTGAGACCACCGTTTTAGACCCAGATGTCCCGGGTTCGATTCCCAGCGGGGGTACATGTTTGTGTACTCGGTTTGGTTGGTGGTGGGACTTGTTTGTCCGCCTGGCTAGCTACCTCCATCTTATCTCAATATGTCGCCATAACGTCAATGTTTGTAGCATTGTTGTGTTCCGGCAGCTAGAGATACAAGATAGTCAGTGCCTCATTAATTGAGGATCCCGGGTGAAGTGCGCTTCCACCAAATAGCCTTATCATCACTTAACCCGTCCCGCGCTGTAGGTATAATTAGCGGGCCACCTTGTGTACGACCGTGCGTACATATGGCGCGCGAGGACTTAACATCAGGTGAGATCAAGACACTGTGCTTACCCGTAAAAATAAAAAAAACAAACGCCCTCGAGCAACGCATACATTGACAACCTCTCAGACTGCTTATGCAGCCGGGGCCTACGTCTTTACGTGCCCGAGTGAGAGAGGAGCTCGAGATGATAAAGTTTTGTTCACCCATCCGATGACCGGCCTTTACTCGCAGACCGGGCGCGTTAACCACTGCGCCATCGAGCTCCTCAGACAACATCTCACGGACACGAAGTCTCGCAACAGCTGCGCTCGGACTGTTCTGAGCTGTTCCAAGACTGCCTTAAATACCCCCCAAATAAACACCGCTTCACTATCTCAAATATCCCATCGCGCACAAAGAAATTTAGTGACTCGTTTCTTTGTCCCTCCTCCCAAAAGATGAAATAGTGTACCAGAACACGTTTTCTCATCCTTCCTTTGATATGGGGTTGGGGTCCTTCAAAAGAGGCGTGAAGAAGCACCTTGTGGGCCGGCAGAGTGAGGTTAACTGATGTTTGCTTTCACGCTGCACCAGTTATCTTCGCGTCTGGACCTCATTTCCACTTATCATCAGGTGGGATCTATAAAAAATAATAAAACATTTCGTGTCCGTGCAAGGGATGGATGTGTAAGTTGTTCGAACGTGGTATGCATGACGTTCACCTTCTGGGTCTACTTATTCTGTGGCATAGCTTAGCCCTTCACGTGGCCGACGGACTGCATCTATTTTTAAATATATACACTTACAGGGTTTTTTGTAATAGCTGTATGTATATTGTAAGGTAATAGGTGTATAATCTCAATACATAGCCTTGCAAATGCAACCAAGTATAAAGAACACTGTGATAGAATGCAAAATCATATTTACGAAGGTTTACTCCCATATCATCATCATCATCATCATCATCATCAACAACAACTCATTCGATATCCCCACTGCTGGGGCACGAGCTTTCCCTACGGATGGATAGGGAAGGGAGAACAGGCCATAAACCACCACGCAAGCCCAGTGCGGATTGGTGGTTGTTAACGACTGCTAATGCAGCCGGGACCAACGGCTTTACGTGCCTTTCGAAGCAAGGAGGAGCTCGAGATGATAAATTTTTTGGTAACCCATTCAATGACCGGGCTTTGCGTAAGTTGCTTAACTTCAGCACTCGCAGACCGGGCGCGTTAACCACTGCGCTATCGAGCTCTTCAACAACGAGCTTCTCTACTTCCATATAAAACATTTTTTTTATGCCTTATAAGACAGCTCTTGACCTCGATCTCGCCTGATGGTGAGCGTAGATGAGGTCTAAGATGGAGCGAGCTGCCCCAGAAGATGCCTATTAACACAGAAGATGGCAGAGAATTCCACTCCCTGCCAGTGCGCAGTAAAACTGATGACATGAAGCGCTTAGTGCGACATTGTGAAATTTCTACTAGGTGGAGATGATATCCTGCAGTACGTCTGGAGGTTCGGTGGTAAAAGGGCGATGGTGGTATGAGCTCAAAAAGCTCCCCGGCACACTCTCCGTAGTAAAAGACACAGGCATTTTATTACATTACTTTTGACTAACTCTGACATGTATTGTTTGACTTTTGTTTCTTTTGGAACAAACTATACTAACAAATCTTATACAATCGAGAACACTTACCTAAAGGGTTTATTTAAAACGTCAAAATCGACATATCCAAAACTGTCAAATTTCTTCAATAAATATTCAACCATATTCCATACACATAAAGTTCAAATTCTAATGTCTGATCTGCAGTAATGTGTACTACCTACAATAAATATACAGATATCAGAGTAAATTGTAAAATACAGATCCGTATATGAACTGTTTCATTTGAATGCGTCGTTACGCATTCAGTCATACATACGCAGTCATACGCAGTCGTTACGGCTTACAAAAGTTAAAACGTTTTTCAACTTTTGTAAGCCGTAATTACGCAGCGATACCTATCCAAAATGGCTTCCATCCACAAATGTAGTAGGTACCTATCTGTGCTCCCATCAAGGATGGCTCGTGAATTTATTTACAATGAACACGAAAGTTTAAAACTGTATAAAGCGCTATAAAGGTCGGAGGTCAAAAGGGTGGCGATCCTTCTAAAAATACATTGTGTGAACCGTTGATTTGGGGAATAAAAGTCTATTTTTATATCCCCAAATCAGTTTGGTCCTGTAGGTACTTTCTTTTGCGTCTCAATCCAATCATTTTTCAAGTCATGATCTCTAAAACAAGTACATTAGTAATAGGTATTCATTTAAGTCATTCTGTTCCTAGATGTTCTCGAGTGCCTTAAGGCGAAGGGTAAGGCACACTAGCGCCGCTAATGGATTTAATTTGATAACTACTAAACTGGATTTTTTTTAAACATTGCGGACCTTCCGACACTAGGCAAACATCTATTATTTAATAATTGTGCACTACTTTTAGTTTTGTTTTTGTATTCATTCGCTAACACCAACAGTGGCCATTGTTTGTGAATAAATGCGATAGCCCGTTTTGTGAATAAACCACGCAACAAAAAGTAGTGCACAATTATTAAATAAATACTATGGATGCTTTTCTGTTGACAGACGGTACGCAATGTTTAAAAAAGATCCGGTCCGTTAGTAATTGTCAAATTATCAATTGGTGGCGCTAGTGTGCTTTACCCTTCGCCTTAAGGGCCTATCACAGCACTGATTGAGAACTTGTCAAAATTCTGGATCAATATAGGTGTATTCTTGTGGTGTTTCTCATAGAAAATGTCTTATATTTTTTATGGAATAATATGTCTAGTGTCTTTCATGGAAACTTGTATTTATGACAAAAGTAATTGCATAGGTACTAAGCCTTTTTTAAATAGCAATTATATTTGAATATTCGCTAGCGTATCATATAGGGACGACTCTGTCTATCAAGTTGATAATAATACAGTATTAACTCTACCCTCCGGCGCGCAATCTACCGAGCATTCCCCCATTGCAGGACATCAATCACGGCGGAGTAATGCATAATTCAATGGCTCTTTGCCAGTCGAGAATCGAACTCGCACCACGCCCGAACGGTGTACCACGCGAGTAGCCGATCCTGTTTGTATTTTGGGGTCTTACGATCACGATGCATATAAATTTTTTTATAAAAAAATTGGATAGAATTTTTACAAATGAATGATATTAAATAATAATACGTACTTATATCAAAATTAGTTTCATTTTGCATTGTACCAAATAAAGATTTTTTTCTATTACTGACTTACACACATATTGTCATACCGACAAATCTAGACACAATAGAAAAACAATGCTGTCAGGACTACACATTGAGTCACAAAATAAGGAAACCCAGAAGGGAAACTTCATACAAACGCGACCTCGCAACAGCTGCGCTCTGACTGTTCTGAGCTGTTCCGAGAATGCACGGGGTCCATGTGTGCGTTGCTTTAGCGCGTTTGTATGAAGCTTATCTTCTGGGTTTCCTTATTTTGTGAGCTTTATTTACCAATTTCTAATTGAGCTATGCTTTTACAAGGCTAAACTTACTATCACCTATGTAAGACCTTATGTTTTGTGTACCTACATGACAGCTGAATATAATAAATACCTACAAAAAAACTATAAACACCAAATATTTACGACTTAGAATACAACGTGTAACAGAAAGGTGTGGTACCTCATGAAAATGAAAGATCCAAAGTGTATCCGACCTAGACCTTGTCAAAGTCAAAGTCAAAGTCAAAATGTTGTCACTGAATATGTTACTAAGAAATAATTATTAACTTTAATTTTTCAAGCAATTGTAAATAAAATTATTATATTCGTAAAAAAAAAAACAAAAACCCGCCTGCGTATAAAATAATAACTAAATAGAAAATCAACTGAAAAGGCCGGAACAAGATAAAAATTCAATAATTGCTTAAAGCCAGCGAAATAAGTCGAAACAATATCAAACATAAGTACCTACTGTACACAATTAAAAATATCAATACAGTAATATACAGATATTACGTACTTCCGCAAGTAAAGGAAGCCAGTTCCCCGGTTCTTCAGTGGGAACATTCCGGGTGTGTGAAGTGCTACACCACTACCTCAAGAAGTGAGGTGGAAGGGACATTTCTCCTTTGTGGTATAACTAAAGAAATGGTTGGTTCGGTCCATACATAAGGCCTCCCCCGTGTGGTGCCGGGGGTAAAGAATTGCACCACCCCATCTCTTCCCATGGATGCCGTAGAAGGCGACTATGGGACCATTCCAGAGGATGGGCAGCAGCGTCTCTCTGTGATTATTCTCACCTTACT
The DNA here is from genome assembly GCA_963082485.1 of Eudonia mercurella. Taxonomy (NCBI): domain Eukaryota; kingdom Metazoa; phylum Arthropoda; class Insecta; order Lepidoptera; family Crambidae; genus Eudonia; species Eudonia mercurella. The sequence goes on along the minus strand of OY720038.1, from coordinate 18,599,259 downwards.
GCGATCGCCAACCCGCCTGCCAAGCGTGGCGATTATGGCAAATTCCTCTCAAAACTATTTATCTTTGAGGGAGGCCTTTGTCCAGCAGTGGACGTCTTTTTGGCTGAGATGATGATGATGATGATAAGGCCATTAATTGGGCCCAGAACCACATATCTAATCCAGAACCGGCAACATGAGTAAAAGCTTTTATTTTCTGGAAAAAACTGGCTGTTAAGCTAGTTCCATCTTCTAATAGTAAGAAATACCTAGGTACCTATGTCATCAGCGTACCTGGCCTAGATATACAAAATGAAAAGCCGTAGCTGTGCAAAAATACAAATGAATAACATCATGCAGGTACTACATTATGGCAAATGCTGTGTATACCTGTAATCGACGAACACATTAGAACTGAGACCTTTGTATCCAGTATTATTATTGCGTAATTAATGAGCATTGCTGCTGGTGTAACTCATAAAAGAATAAATAAACTTTCAATTCCACAAACAAAGTAAAATGATAATTAGGAACGAAAACTGTTTTTAAAGGTTCATTTTGAATTAACCCTTCCAAGTTAGTCCAAGTTCTCTTAAAGTAATCAATCCACTCCTTCTACTGTTAATTGCCAAAACAACAGTCTTTTAATAATCCTCTTTTGTTCCTACAGAGAATCCTTTTTACACGTTTTTCAATAACTAATTTAAAAAACTAGAAACCACTAGGCACTTGGTCAGTATCAAACTCTAGCGACTAACGAATAGAGTTCACAATTCAAAGCTGTAATAGTTTAAGCCAATTAATAAAATAGTACGTGTATCGTTTGTAGGCGATAAGTACAAAAGTTTTTCAAGTCAAGCTTCGATCAATAACAGCTGGCAAATATACGGAAATGAGTCGTAATCCAACTAGATAAGGTCTGAAACGGCTTGCCCCAGTTCCCAATGCTTTCATCCACTGTTACCAAGCACAGTTTGCGCGATGGGATCGCCAACCTTTTTGTGGGGCGTCCTTCTCGGGACTTTCACCTAGCGATATTTAAAGCGCTGTTTCTAAGCAGAGTTTGCGACCTCGCCGAAGGAAATATTACTTGTCAATGTTAACGAAATTGTTGCGAAGGCCAAATGTATATTAGTATCCATAGGGATGATAACAAAATGTTTCTCTACTATTAGAATCTAAAATATTATCAATTTCTTTGTGTCAAAAGTATATAATTGACTTCGCATCCTAAGTAGTTTATAAGTATTTGCTGGAAAAAAAATAATCTAAAGATCGATGGCCAATTCAATAATAGCCTTTGTTACAATGGCACCCCTATTTTCTGTAAAACGCGCGGATAGTAACGGACCACCTTTAAACTGTACGGTTTATCGCAAAAAACAAACTGGGAAAGGTTGGCGACACAAGTGCGCTGCCATAAATGCACTCTCTAGCGCACGGGGCTACTTCCTTTGGACGCGGTACGTAACAAAAGCCTGTGATGGTCGGAAACTATTGTGAACCTTATTTCGTTGGGGGTAGAGGCGACGGATGCGAGGTTTTCTTTGTGAAGGTCGACGGCGGTTACGCCGTTCCGCGCCCGGAGGGGGAGTTAACCGGTGGACGTCGGTGTGCGTGCCGCGCCCGCCGCGCGCGAGTGTGCGGCGGCAGTCACGTAGGCTCGGCTGGCTGCCACTATACAGTTAAACGGACGTTTAACGCGCGCTCTCGATGTTCTTTGTTCGTTTTAACCTTGCAACTTCATTTCTACGCTTAAAATTGAATTTTTTTCAACGTTTCTGTACTGTAAATTATATTTCGACGAATGCTGTAGCTGGTGGATTGTTTTTTTTTTTAAACTACCATAAATTACTGTAAATTTTTAATCACAAATATAACTTTAAAATTATCATTAGTAGCGATAAAGTACAATGTTTAATCATATTAAAAGTTGCCTCTATGCCGATCAATGGGATTCAGATCGACATGCGATGTCCGCTGCGCGCCTTTGTGAGTGCACTTAGCAACAGATCCCGTCAGCTGTGCCGAGCGGGGCCGAGCGCGGCCGAGCGCGCGGCGCCCGCCGACGCCCGCGATTGATTCCACTTTTGAAGCGTACCTAGCACTTACACTATGTATGACCGCAAACTACATAACGTTATGAAAGTTGAAATGACACATGCCCTTATCAAGCGAACGCCGAGCGTGCTCCGCGAGATAGCGGGGATCGGTGCCAGAAGGTTAGACGACTAGGCGTCGCGGAGCTCTTTGTTGCTACGCGAGGGGAAAGGTTCAATACAACAATGGCTCACTTTCATCACGTTCGTCTAAACATGGCGTGGCAACAACTCGTATTGGACGAAATAATAGTCACAAATTGCTTGCTAGTGCTGCGTCGAGTAGATTACTACAAACCAATGCACATTTTAGGGTTAGAGCATTTTCGTTATTAAATTGTAAAGAGTGCTTACACTAAATATACCTTAGTATATGTAGCGTACGCAACGCCTCTGAGCAATAATTATATTAATATAAAACAGAGTATTGCAATTATAATACCTCGTATGATTGTGATATTTGATGGACCCATCTGGAGGCTATAATAAGACATCGGTCGTGGCGGGGGGGACCAGGGGGGGGGCATCGGGATTACGAAACTGCTAATGTGCGCTGCGCACTCGGCAATTCGGCATCGTACGCCTGTTCAACATTTACAATTTTATTATATCTAAAGGAAATGTGAAAGACTTAAATAAGGCTACGTTTTTAATAGCCCCTTTTATTATAGTAACAAGAATGGAGCGAACGAACGAAGCGAGTTTTGGGATGAATCCAGTTTTATTTTTAAATCAGTGAATTTAAAAAGGCTTCCCGTCGGAGGTTTATTTTCGGAGGAGCAGTGGTTGGTGGTGGATCTTGGAAACTAAGGAACTTCCGCAATGCTTGGTAGCGGGATGGATGACGAAATTAGATTATTGTAGTAGTAACCCACTATTGGACATCAGTTTTTGTCGCCAAGAAATAGCGTCCTGCGTCCGAGAATACATTAAGCCGTTGGTTCCGTTAGTTCTGCCGTTAAAACCCACCAACCGACATTACGCCGACATTACCCTCTTGTAAGTTATTATCAGTGGTCGGAGTAGGTATATTGAATTAAGGTCACTGACATCAAACGTATATGTTAATATGGATACTCCTCCGAGTTTCCGGATTATTATGATAAAAATACCGAAACATCGAAATTATTACATGAAACTAGTTAAAAATGTATCAATACTCTCAACGCTATGCTGCTAGTGGCGTAGATGACCAGAATTTAATAGTAAAAAATGACTGGTGTGTAAAAACCTTGTTGTAGTAAAAGTGTTGGAGTAAAAGCCTAAGCATGTATAAAATGATATAATAATAATATTCATTTCAACACACGACATCCGGCAAACAGGGTCTTTTGTCCTCTTATCTCTATGCTCAACGCATCTGACCAATTAGAATCAAGTATCCAGGATGACTCATTGACTGTTTGTTCGAAAACAATGCGCTCGCACCGACATCCAGACCAAGTGGCTCACTCACTTATTTCGGTTCGTGGAGTGCGCTTATTTTATGTGTTGTGAATATCTTGACTTGACCCTGGCTTGTTTACTGTCTTCTGAAATCTACTTAAAACGACGAATTTGGCTTATAACTACGGACATCGATTTATTACTCTTGGATTGGGCCCATTTGAAGTTGTTTTTGTACGGGTAAGTTTTAATTATTTTCACTATTTAAGAAGGTTTTAGAACTTGGAAACAGTTAAAAAAATCACTTTATAGCAATCATCACAGCGCATGAGAGTCCGGTACGCACACCGCAGGGCTATCACCGCTTCAGTTAAAAAAAACACTTTATATGAAACAGAATTTCATTATCGACTTTACAGTTGTGTATGTATATATTGTAAATTTAAATCATTGTTTTAGGTGAGATATAAATAAATATGGCAAAGGTCAAGGCTGAAACAGTGCAAAAGTGGTTATTGCACTATCCTGAGCTACTTTACGATAACGCTAGTGGCACTGTATACTGTACAAAGTGTGAAAGTCATTTGAAAGCTGTGAATAGAGGCAACATTACCAAACACATTGAAGGCGCTGTACATCAAGGAAAATTTAAGAGACCGCAAGAGGAATTTTACTTCGACCTCATTAAGTTCCTGATTCTATGCAATATTCCTTGGTCGCAAATGAAAAATCCAGCGTTCAAAGAGTTTTTTCAGAAATATATGTGCAGTACTTGTTGTTGCGTTTGTACCAATCGTAAAGTGGTTGACGAATCACAGTTACGAAAAGTTTATTTGGAGAAGTTTTATAGGAATAAAATCAATTCGATTTATGAAACTAATAAAAATGAGAAACTATGGATATCGCTGGATGAGACAACAGACATTTTTGGTCGATACATAGTCAATTTCCTAATAAAACCATTGCATCCTAGTAATAGTGCAGGCCGGCCTTATTTGATTGCTTGTAAAATGCTAACAGCAGTAAATGGACAAACAATAACACAATTTGTACTGCAATGTCTAGAAAATTTATGGCAAAACACTTTTGAAGCGAAAGTTGACAATATTTTAATGCTTTGCACTGACAGTGTAGCGTACATGCTATCTGCAGGGCGAAATTTAAAACATTACTTACCTGAAATGAAGCATGTGACATGTTTGGCGCACGCTCTTCATCGTGTAAGTGAGCAGATAAGGTCAGAATACAACGATGTTGATATTCTTATATCAAATGTTAAAAAAGTATTTTTAAAGGCTCCTAGTAGGGTAAACATTTTAAAAGAAAAATATCCTGACTTACCGTTGCCTCCGCAACCAGTCATTACCAGATGGGGTACTTGGTTACAGGCAGCATCTTACTACGCTCAACATTTAGATAAAATAAAAGAAGTTTTATCCTGCTTGAGCAGTTCTGATGCTATAGCCATACGAAACGCAAAAAACATTTTGGAAAAACAAAATTTAGAAAATGATTTAAAATATATTGAAGAAAATTACTCTATTATACTACTAGCCCTAAAAGAGTTACAAAAACAAAATTTATCTCTAGCTGATTCACTTTTAGTATTTGATCAAGTAAGGGCTACGCTTAACGAGTGCAATAATGAGAATATAAAAAATAAAATAGAATCAGTTATGGAACGAAATCCAGATTTAGATACAATTAGAGAATACAGCGAGAGTATTGAAAAAAGCGTAGCAAATAATCAGAAACTTTATTTCAAATTCGCTCCATTGACATCTACAGATGTTGAACGATCATTTTCCACTTACAAATGGATCTTAGATGTTAAAAGAAATAGCTTAAAATTAGAAAATATTGAAAAAATTATAGTTATTTATTTTAATTGTATAGAGACAGAAAATCAAAATGTAGAACTTGTAACCGATGAGGATTAAAAATAATTATTTTTAATAAAACTGTAATAATGATTATTTGTATTAACAATAAACAATTTTGTTTGCTTACATATGGTTTTTTATTTTATTACTCTATTTACCAAATTTTTGGAAACTCCGGTACATTCCGGAAGAAATGCATGTCCATGTTATGATATCATGACGCAAGTATCTAAAATCAATATACCTACTCCGACCACTGGTTATTATACAGGTCGACTTTTTTATCACCATCCAAACCTTCTGAGATGACTCCCGCGATACAAACGAACAACTATTGGACCAACTTCCTAACTCGAAAAATATCAGCTGTTCCATACAAAACATCAATATTCATTCGACCAAAATGTATGGAAGAGCTGATTGGATGGTAATAAAAAAGTCGACCTGTATATTGCTGCTGCTATATACTGTTCATGTAGGAAGATCATAGCTTAGGAGTGTGACGTTCATGGATTGATGATGATGACGATGATGACAATGATGGTGGAACAATATCGCTGATAGATAGCAAATCTCTCTCAAAGTATATCATAACATTAAAACATTAGTCCTACTCGTGAAGAAATATCAACCTCAATGACTGCTTTTAAGAGTTTGCTGATTAAGGTGACGTTTTTGGACGATAATAGCGGTTGTAAAAACGTTATTTATGTAACAAACAATCTCGAATAAAAACAGGCCAAGTGCGAGTCGGACTCGCGCACAAAGGGTTCCGTACTTTATGACGTATTAAAAAAAACTGCTTACTAAATCTCGTTCAAACCAATTTTCGGTGGAAGTTTGCATGGTAATGTACATCATATATTTTTTTTAGTTTTATCATTCTCTTATTTTAGAAGTTACAGGGGGGGGGGACACATTTTACCACTTTGGAAGGGTCTCTCGCGTAAACTATTCAGTTAAAAAAAAATGATATTAGAAACCTCAATATCATTTTTGAAGACCTATCCATAGATGCCCCACACGTATGAGTTTGATGAAAAAAAAACATTTTTGAGTTACAGTTCCAAGTATGGGGAACCTCCAAAATTTATTGTGGTTTTTCTATTTTTGTGTGAAAATCTTAATGCGGTTCACAGAATACAATTACTTACCAAGTTTCAACAGTATAGTTCTTATAGTTTCCGAAAAAAGTGGCTGTGACATACGGACAGGCAGACAGACAGACAGACAGACAGACATGACGAATCCATAAGGGTTCCGTTTTTTGCCATTTGGCTACGGAACCCTAAAAAGCGACTGAGTCAGGTAATGTCGCAGCGTCAGCCCAGGCGAGGCTGGAAGTAAAGTCCGTCGATGTTTATTTCGGAGGACACATAACTTCGTCGTTAAGTGGCAGGTACCTAGTTGCTAATAAAGTTTGTTATGTTCTTGTAAGGGTCTATTTCACCATTCCTTCCTTTATAAGTCTTACCTGTAAGTTTTACCTCTATTGTACGTACTAATACTTTTTTATTTCAAATATAGGAAGTCTTCATCTAAATTGTAAGTCTAAAGTGAAAACGACAATAAGATTCTGATTATACGACAAAAAGATGCATTTTCTTTTAATATTTAAAGATAATTGCTTCTCCTATTTGAGTTAATTAGCTACTGATACAATAAACCACATTTAAAAAAGCAATCTTCATTAATTAAGTCGATATGCATCTTTACAGACAAAACTAAGAATTTCATAAGCATAAAGTCAAGATGAGTTGAAGCGTCTCATCTAATGCACGCCTACGCCTTGAACCAACATGTGGAGTTACATCGGCGCCACAAAATAAGAAGACTGCCGAAGGTAAGCTTCATACAAAGCGCTAGAGCAACGCCCATACATAATAGACAACCTGTCACGGTCACGAAATCTCGCTCGGAAACTGCGCTCGGGTTGGTACGAGATGGTCCAAGATTCCGTGTCTGTACGTGTGCGTTTCACAATCGCGGTATTTAATGTTAATGTTATAGATAAGTACCTAAGACACAGGCAATCTTTATGCTTAGCTTAGGTATTACATAATTTATTTTATTGTGTACCCTAAAGTTAATGATATAGCTTAAGTTTTTTTGTATCTAGGCAGCATTTGTATCATACAGCAATAAATTTATCTTATCTTATTTATTAAGCTTACATTCTGGGGTCTCTTTTGTGTCAGCACCGAGCACCGAAACCGCACCGGACGGGGCAGCACACAGCACGCAACGTATGTATACACTTGTATCAGGGATGCCATTTCATACAATACCTATTTGATACAAGACAATATCTGAGATTTCCTAAAAAGTAAATGCTGAATCTTGCTCCTAGAAATGATTATCCAGACAAAATGGTACTTAATAGTTTTTTTTAAACAGTAACAAAATTATTTTTATCTGTAAGTAATTGACTTTTTGCAGTTATATTACGCACACCTAGTTAAAAAGTGTTGAATACGTTTCCACTACGACTTGAACCCGTAACGTAACGTCTAGCAATAAAAGCCTGTAACCCGATAAAAATAACTGTATACGTAGTTACGTAAAAAAAGTTTAGACTTAATTTCTTTACTGCTTTTTAATTTACCTAGTAATTTCTTCAAAAACAACATGGTCTTTGAGTTTTCATTGAATCGCTTGAATTGCTTTTATAAATACCATTGGTTCCACAACTCAAATATTTCTCGCGTTTGGAATTAATTAAAACCGGCTTATTGTACAGCAATGGCGGCTGTCAACTTTAAAACTCTTGTCAAAAGGTAATGGTTCTCATATTAATTTGGTAACCCTATTATCCACAATGGTATACCGTCCATATATGGGCACGATGATTATCTAAATATCAGTGCTAATCCTCAAGTTGATCTTGGAGTACGATGTTCTTGACGATTACGTTACTCCTAACGTTTAGTTAAAGTTTTTTATTCGACATCGCCTTTTTGGATACATTGACGACATGTTTATAACGAGTAAGCTCAGCTCTGGGGTTACGTAGATTTAGATTTAGAAATATCTTACTTGTTTAATACTAATAAGTATTAATGTAATGTAATGTGTTAAAAACATAAATTACTATATAATTTTTGAATACTATAACTATTCTATAAGTATCCGAAATGAAACTAAAATCGTCTTTTAATATACCTTTCGCTTAAAAACTCCCGTTTTTACTCACAAAAACTCAATTTATACAAGTGAAAATAAATCCGCTATCCTAATAACAATAATTCTATTCATCCTTCCATTCTATTCAAAGATTCAAAAACCTGTAACCTTATACGGATACCCGAACAGGTAGATGCATTACGGAGTTCCTCAAGGGTGCCGCTTGAGACCGCATTTGCTGCCGGTGTAAAACCTTTAGTTGGAACCACATCCCGGATCACGTACGCGATTGTTACGCTAATGTCAGCTGACCGACCATTTTTTTCTTTAGCATCAGCTGTTCGTGCTCCGCATCTTGGCTGTTGTAGTTTTACATTGTTGCTGGCACAATGCATTTTAAAGTTTTAACGTGAAAGATTTTATAAGAAGCTTATGGAAAATATATTTACGACGTTTGTCATACGTCTGATATTTATGTTTCGTTCAGTGCTTCTTAATACCAAGTAGGTAATTGGATACCTACTTAAAATAACTAGGTCATTCAAAAATACGAAATATGACTGCTATTATTCCGCTTTATTTTACGCAACCTTGTAAGTTGATCATGAAAAATGTTTTTTTATTTATCGGTAATGTAATCAATATACGTTTTAAAACTAAGTAACATATAGAATGACGAAAAGAAAACAGTCCCCAATGAACACTAAATCTGTCGTTGACGAACAAAAAGACGCACAGATATACTGGCTCATTATCATAAACTTACATGGGACGTCGCCCACGGCCTTCTCTAATAAAAGAAAGGTATACGCTGAGTAAAAAAAGCCTGAGTTATCTGTTAAGGCTGGACCCCATAAAAGTTTATGGTGAATATTCAACCCACACGAGCTTCGACCGTAAATAAAATAAATCTACTAATTCTATTCGGTAGTGAAGGGTTATGCTCAACTTGCTCGCTCTAAAACTCCAAGGGACTGCAAGCTTTATGTGTATATAATCTTTATTTAACGAAATTGATTAAATTAACGACTAAGAAAGAGAGTAGATCGTTTTGTCTGCACATAATCACCCACCCGCAATAACTTCAGTACATCTGTGGTAATGGCGCATACAACTGTGCTGAAATATCCGACACTCACACACAATAAAAAACATGGTTATAATCCCGTTCATTCATACTATGACCATGATAGTTTAAAAAGTTATATTAATTAAATTAATCTTCATATTTTTTTTATGAACCACAAAACTTAGCATTAATGATAAAGTTAAAGAGCACAGCACAGGAAAACATGTTGATAGATCAAATTATACGAGTTAATTAATAACTTTAATAAACATGATAACGATTTATCATCATCATCATCATCAGCTCATTTTATGTCCCCACTGCTGGGGCACGAGCCTTCCCTATGGATGGATAGGGAGAACGGGCCATAAACCACCACGCGGGCCCAGTGCGGATTGGTGGTTGTTAACCACTGCTAATGCAGCCGGGACCAACGGCTTTACGTGCCTTCCGAAGCACGGAGGAGCTCGAGATGTTAAACGTTTGGTCACCCATCCGATGACCGGCCTTTGCGAAAGTTGCTTAAACTCAGCACTCGCGGACCGGGCGCGTTAACCACTGCGCCATCGAGCTCCTCACGATTTATAAAATTCTTCAATTTTATTCTAACGGTTCGATTTCTTTATTTTTGAAGATCGTATTATGTCTATTAGCAGTTTAATTTACATAATAACCCGCTGCTCTGACGTCACAGAGAGTCTCTACCGTTCGCGGGCTTCCGTGTCCATTAAACATTCCCCATAATTGGTCTGAGCTCTTTGTTAGATTTTTTAACAAGATGTTTGTAGTTCTAACCATTTTTTATCTATCACCTATGGCAACATTTAAACAAAATAACATTTTGCTCAGTTAAAGTACCTACTTGCATTAATCGCATGCTTAACTTTATTAACATGAAAACGAGGAGAATTGTCTTTGTTTGAAGTGTAGGTAGGTGAAACAGTTGTTTGTACCATAGCCCCTAAACTAGAATCATCCGATCCACCCTACGATTTCATCATCCCACCTATCAGTGCATCGGCGTTAAAATCTCACCCTTACGCCTTTGTAATAAGGTCCACAAAAAATGCACCTAGTCTGCATATTGGGGTGTGCAAGCTTATCATTACGTCATAATTTAGCCCCTTTTTAGAGAGAAAGCGAGAGAGCTCTGTCTCTTTCCTGCATGTTAGGTTGTTGGGAATCTTTTGTCCCTTTTCGGTCGTGCAAAACGAAATAGGCATGAATCGGTCGTGATTATAGCCCTGGACTGGAAATTACTGGGGTGGCATAGAGTTCCCTTCGTTTGAGGAGTTTGTTAATTGCCTTCCACTTAGACAATGAACTTAGATGCTCGAGGTATTAACAAAACATACTATAAACAATGAAGGAATTAAATAAACAGATTATATTCTAAGAACCAAAATATACTCGTAACATCGTATTTAATTTATATGGTTCAGTGTTAATTATTTCGTTAAAATTAACACATCTTTGGCTAAAAATAGCAGAGGCAACCGAGCCCCTTACAGCCCTAAGCTCATTAAGCAATAAGTTTCCTTACGATTCCACAACCCTTGCGACTTATTTTGAGAGTAGCGCCAGCAGCGTTACGAAAGTGTCGGACCGAATTTACTCCGTTAATGACTTTAAGAGCATAATTCTGTTCAGAAAATGTTTGGCAGACTTCCTGTTCAGTCACAGTCGAGTGCGCCTTGGATAGAGTGAGCTTTCCTTGGTGCTCCTTTGATTTTCCGGGACACCACCTTCCCGGGACTATTTTTAGATATTGCCTTGTGGGTATGACACCTGTCTTCAGGCACTTTGAGACGTATAGACATCGCAAGGGCTTTTTTCTAAGCTTTTCTACTATTATTTTCGTAAGTCGATTTCTAGTCTTTAACTAAGATAATCCAATTTTATAATATTTTCATCCTTCGTTTTGATTACCGACTTACTCTGTTCATTTCAGCTATTCCGTCGTGAACCAAGAAATTTGGTAACTCTTTTCCTTACCTGTTCACGTGTTCATTATTTCAACAACATAGGGATTCTTCTCTACTTCCAGTGTCATCTCATTAATCTCATGAATGTGAAGAAGCGTCTTCAGTTATTATAATGGTGATAAATTGCACACCATACTTCATCAGCTGCCCTCACGTTTGGACATAAGTTAACTCAACATCAGGTGGAGTAAAGTTATTTCATTTCACCAATTCAAAGTAGGTATGAAGTAAATTGTCATAGTCACTTACTCCGGAGTTAAACGGGATCCTTTCCATGTAATGTTGTTGTATTTGAGTATCGTACAAGTAACAAGCGCAAAAACAACTAAGAAAAAGTACCTGCATCGTTTTGCCAGTTCATAAATCCATACGCTGTCACTTCAGTACATCCGTAAATCTACTAGTTAACTAGTACTAGTCACAACTAGTTACTTGAACTCACTCGATTCATCGTCATTACAGACACTTTAAAAACAGAATTACATAACGTCAATGACAAAACAAAATTGGTATTCCAGAAGCATAGTCGAAAGCAAAGTTATCTAAATAAAGATTACTATTTGTCTAGACGACGTTGTTATCACACGTAAACAAAGATATAAACCGAATTGTATCTTATCGGATCACTTGCTGAGCTATGACTTCATGATAATAATGTGTTGTTTATTATAATCCTTGTTCTCGGCTAATATGGATTTAGCTAGTTACTCGTGTATACCATTAAACTTAAGCACCCGTGTTGTTTAAATTTCTTGTAGATACTTAATATTAATTAATCATCGTAAGCCTAGAAACGTTCGCGCAGGTTTTTTAGATTAATAGGATATAGGATTAATAGATCACTTTTCATTAAAGATACTGAACGGGACACATCTGGATGACTTTAGATATTTATTATTCCACTTTTGGAAAGATTTAGATATTAATTTCACTTCATAAGTCAAACCAGTGAAGATAAAACCAAAGGTAGAAATGCAGGCTACCGAAATGCTCAACCACTATCGAATATAACAAAGGTTTGCTTGCAAATTGCAATGCGATACAACAATGCTACAAGCAAGAAAAGAGGCAGCTAGCCAGGCAGACTTAGAATCAACTCGTTCCACCAACCGAGCCGAGTACCTACAATCCTATTTACAATCAACTATACTAACCAGGTTTCATCACTTTGAACACTTTTTCATATTTTAAAAAATCTTTGTTAGGATTGGGACCTTTCACTGCTTTTGGTGTACTGATCTCCATCTTCAACATGAAGATATGCTTGATTCAATACAATAAGATAACATGAATACTAAATGATGATAAAATAATACCTGCTAAGTTACAAATTATGATATTAATATCAGTGAAAGAAACATTCTTAAAACTTATAGGTTATTATTAAAACTTGAGCTCCTTTGTGACAGGAACAAAGAAAGACGAGTCATTATAACGAAAAAAGAGCCAACACATGTTTACCCAAAATAGAAACATGAGCAAACACTTATCCTACTTTTTCCGTCGCCGCAAAAACCAATATAAATCAATTTTTTTTCTAACTCCATCCAAGTTTTGGACCTTCCAATGCTTACCTATGCGTGATAATGCACTTGGTGCTGTGCTAAACCAAACTCCACTTTAAACGTAAAGCGAAATGTTTCAATGTTGATCAAACGCTTTATTGACATTGACATCAAATGCACTTAGTTCAACCTCCAAGCGAATATAGACTCTATGTGAACGTTGTAGCAATACAATTTTCGCAATAGAAACAGAGTTTAAATGTTTAAACAAAACTGGGTCGTATATTTACATTTATAGAGTAGGTATTCGTTTGTGTTGTGTCGGCGGTAGAAGGAGTGTTGTGTTCACGGAGGGGCATGAGCGAGGGGCCTGTTGCTACGCCGCCGCCTGGTAGTTTGTTCCACTTTGATCTCGCATTACAACGAGCAATTATTCAAAACAGTTTAAAAATCGTATGTTTATTCAGTGTACCCCAAACGTAACTAGTAGAAATATAAATAAATTCTAAAAGAGTGAAGGCTCCTGGAACAGCCGTTGTTATACTTAAAAGGAAGATTTGTCAACTAGATCTAAGTTTTTTTTTTAAATATCTTACGGGTACCTACGTACTTGGCCTTCATCTCACCTAATGATAAGTAATGATAAGGCTGAAGGTAGAAGCGCACTTTACCCGAAATCCTCAACTAGTAAAGCACTGGCTATCTTATCTTTAGATGCCGAAACACAACAATGCTACAAACATTGATGTTATGGCGACATATTTAAATAAGATGGCGGTAGCTAGCCAGGCGGACAAACCTGCCCTACAAACATTTGGTCAAAGACCTCTGGGTCTAGACCGGTGGTCTTAACCACTAGACCACGGAGGCAGTATTCAGTATTTTTTATCATAAAATAAATAAACTGCTTTTTACTATTTAAAACACATACCTAGTAAAGTAAAAAACAAAACACATGCTTTAAAAATAACTGAATAATATGTAGTATTTTCTAAATAAATCTATTGCATGTTTGAGGACAAGAGCAAACCGTAACCTATGTTTAAAATCCAGACAGAAATACATCATAATTGCATAGTTAATTAAAATTGAACATTGAAACATAAATAAAAACTATCAGAGATTAATAGAGTGACAACAAAAATATTAGCATATCCAAAAAATTTATAATTTTCAACAAATTCGAAATTTACAAAATCTCTTATGGTATAATTTATCCGGCTCTCAGTGGAACAAATCCGCTTGAAGCTGTTAGAACGCGGGAGCAAATGAGATGACAGCCAACAGCCTGGGGCCAGCAGAGTGATTGCAGCACCACGTACGCCGCCGCGCCGGCAGCGGCACGACACAACAAAACTATGGAAACACCGACGCACGCCACTCACGCCGCGCCGGCCATGTTGCTACGAGCCTTGCTTTACTCAGCTCGTTTCGGTCTCGACGATGCAAGTGCATTGTTTCATCAACATCTACCCCTAGGCGGGAGAACGGTGCTATAAAGAGTATTATTATAAAAAGGATACTCCATTTCATCTCCTGAAATTGGTTTTGTGGAACAAAATACAGAACAATTAAAAGACTATCCATAATGCATAATGGTTGTCATGTTGAGACAATGATGGTTACTTTGTTTGTAGCCCTTACTTTCATCACACGGCTCTTAATATGGCTAAACCATCATCATCCCTTTCATCATCATCATCATCATGCCTTTCTCAACCCCCTGCTGGGACTAAAGAGTTCGTAATAATTTTCAGAATGTTTATTAGTTTTAAATTTGCCGCGGCAATCGTTTTTTTTAACTACACTTGTCAGAATCTATTAGAATAAATCATGCGTTCGGCGTTGAAAGAAAATTTTATAGCAGCTATTATGTTAGAATGCGGGTGAAGTTTCAATTAGCTTAATAAGTAATTTGTCAAAGTTATCGACACACATTCTTATTTTAATTTACTTATTTAATAATTAAACAGGATTACTAATACTACTAATATTAATAAATTGTTTTCCAAAATCATAAAGCCACATAGCCTGCATTTAGTCTGCTTTACTTTGTTTTACAACAATTTTTGAGCGTAGTACTGCACCTTTGGCGACTAAAATATCCCTGCACATATATTCTACTAGAGCCTACTGTCAATTAACCCCATGTGTCTTGCTGTTTAGGTTACCCATTCACTACAGCTATATCGATCCGATCCGAACCCCTCGGAGGATCTTGAAGGGCACGGAAACACGCACTTGGGCGTGATGCCGTTCTCTCTAGAAGACCTCCGAAGGTGATTCATTTCACACGGCTAGAGGAACCCTTTAAGTTTCTCACCGCCCCCCAAAAAAGCCCGGTGAAGCTGAAAATGCCGTCTGAGGCAATCCCGCAAACTCTCTCCAAAAAAACCTGCAAACTACAGCTATTCTACATATCTGCAGGAAGCCATCCGATCCAAGATTAGGTTATATGGCTCGCCCACCTCAAGCAAATACTGAATAAAGCTAAAAACTACTGTTACACATGCGCCTGTTATGAAATAATTCCCCTAGAGTGGTGGTGGTTATAACAAATGTTGCTTTCACACGATTAAGCTGAATGTCAGTGGACAGTGGACACTAAGCGCTGCAATATTCTGGAGGGTGAGCAATTTATGTGCAAAGCTCGCGCGTGGCAGGTGGGCCCGCTACTGACTCGTTGATTACACCCTTTAATCATAAACAGTTGCCATATGCTAACTACCATTTCATCGCAATAAGAATTTTAATCAGAAACGAGTATTTTTCAATTTGATGATTGAGAATATGAGCTCTTTTCGACATATTCTAAACTGATTTTGTGGTTTTTTATAGTGTTAAATTATGCATATTTTACGCGTAGTACTTACATAATAGGTACCATAAAAAAGTAATGTTACAAAAGTAAAATAAATGTAATTTTTTCCCGAAGAAAAAATAAATATAAAGATATTATAAGTATTTCTATCATTTCAAATCACAAGCCCTCGATGGAATTTAGAAAAGCTTTCCTAAAGCTATCATTATGTAAATCTATGCAGGTTGTTTTTATACCTTTCGCATAACGATAATTTAATAATCACGCGGGGCTTATAATCTCGAAAGACTATTCAACAAAATCCAAAATGTGTTTGTAAAATCAATATGAGTATTATGAAATATTTGTTTCTAATTGATGATCACAAATATACTTTGTGTACAAATACAAATACATTCTAGCTTGCTCAATCCTACTGTTGGTATTATTAGAATTTAATTTGTTAGATATGGGCCCAATAACGTCCAATGTGTCCCTATACGTTGTCCTGTATTGCCATATTTATTGTTTTGGGACAATGCAGACCCTCGCTGACCTCAGTGGGCAGGCCGGCCACTAAATCTGAGCCGGGCGCGCCGAGAGCCAACTCATCCGTTTCGCCCAACTTTATGGGAGCTAACGGCCGGCTGCAAAGAGAACAAAACACTTTTTTATAAATTGTTTCGTATACGGACGCTTCGATTTAGCTCTTTTGTTTTTTAATTCAAATTAATTTATCGAACCGATCTCTTTTGTTATTGTAGGTTAGCCTTTTATTTGATACAGGCGCGATCATTGACATGTAAACAATGTGTCTCTTAATACAATGGGATAAAAGTCAAAACTAGTCAAAAGTATACATGTTAGTGATGATGATGATTGTACGCTACTGTGTCTGGTGTTTTATAATGACTAGTGGGCGCCCAGTGGCCGAAATTCGGCAGTAACTCACAAAATATGAAAATACACTATAATTATTTTACACATATTTTACATAATTTATATCATACTGAACTTCTTTACCAATTTGAACTTTAACTACTTATGCCAAATCTCACAGTCCCCTGTGAGTGCAATAAGTTTAAAAAGGGGTACAAAGCTTTTTCTTCCCGTATTAACACTTTAACAGCCGATCACGTACTGGGTACGGGTGGGTGGGATCGTCTCAGGACGCTGATCACGTCATCTGTACGGCATTGACTTTTTTAGCGTTTGTTTTAAAATGACGGCCGTGGTACGTGATTTGCGTGTAACCCCGGTGTAATGAATAAAAAGAAAAAAATTATTACAAATAGTTTTTATTTTATAAATCTTACAATTTCGGCAAAAATTGCCGGTGTACCAGGAAAGGCGCGCTTTGAAATAGTCAGCTGTTGAAGTGTTAATTCTATATGAAGCTAACGTAATAGCTTTACTAAATTATTGTCCCGTACGTAAGCTAAGCTATCGCGTTCCGGCTGTTTGCAACCGGTTCTTATCTATTTCTTTCATCAGATAGTTTGTGGAAAAATATTTTTTAGTGACTACTTTTATAAATACAAAATCTTAATCAGTCTACGAAACAATATCACTTTTGCAAATTATCATGACACATACAATTGTGGCGACAACAAACATAGTAATAAACCAATTACATAATATAATTAGTCTTAGATTAACAAATGACGTTTATGACTGAGGTTAAAAACACATTTCCATATATTGTTTTCTAAAGTTTACGCGAACACTACACATTTAAATGAAACAACTTTTACGCGAGTAGATCCGTAAAAGTTGTTTCATTTAAACATTTCCATATCATAACGTTATCGTAACATAACGTTGCAGTTGCTATGTTGCTAAGTAATTCTCGTGAAAAGTATCGATCGCAGTAAAGCCAGTAACGCCGCCTTGATAAATCTTTCAGCCTCCGAGGCGATGGCACAATAAAGAGACTGAGACTGCAGAACGTAAGCTCCATCCAAACGCGCTTGAGCAGCGCACACATATACAACTGTCATCATCATCATCATCATCATCATCATCATCATCATCATCATCATCATCATCATCATCATCAGCTCATTTTATGTCCCCACTGCTGGAGCACGAGCCTTCCCTATGGATGGATAGGGAGAACGACCACCGATACACCACGGTAAACCACCACTCGGCCCCAGTGTAGGTTGGTGGTTTTTAACGACTGCTAATGCAACCGAGACCAACGGCTTTACGTGCCTTCTGAAGCACGGAGGAGCTCGAGAAGATACATTTTTGGTCACCCATCCGATGACCGGCCTTTGCGAAAGTTGCTTAACCTCAGCACTCGCAGACCGGGCGCGTTAACCACTGCGCCATCGTTCCTCAACTCACGGACACGGAATCTCGCAGCAGCTGCGCCCGGACTGGTCCGAGATGGTTCGAGATTCCCTATGTGTGCGTTGCTTGATCGCGGTAGGTAGCTTACCTTCTGGTCTCATTATTTTGTGACGACGGCGTCTGAGTTTACATAAGCAGCCTTAAGAGCGGGCGCCCCCGGGACTCGAACCGGGCTTAAGCCGATTGTTGACATCCGCGACACGCTGATGCCGCTCAGTAATTAACAGAGTAGTTTTTAGTAGGGATGCGCCGATGTCGAAGTTTCGTAAGCTTTTTATTTTCGGCTTGTTACCGAAAACATTTAAAAAATATCAAGTTACACAATATTTCCACACCGATGTCATATAATCTTTAATATTATATGACACCCTAATCTAACGTATACCATATTCTTGGAAATAAGCTATTATTATGATTCATATTATGATGTAATAAAATGGTTCTTAAATAGGTAGGTAAGTACTCACTCGAATTGTAGTGCATCTACGATTCAGTGTCTACGTTCTCTTCGTCCTTCCATTTGGCTTCTTTCTAGCAAATATTTACTATTACAATCTCTACCAAACGATTCGCTTATTACCTAAATAAAATGTATATGTATATTATGAAAAAACCTTTTTTTCGTCGACAACTTTCTTTGGAACGTCACTATCTTGATGAAAACACCGCCGCTCTTGATTCAAGAGCGGGATTACGAAGACAAATCTGCGAAATGGCATGACGTGCTGGCTGTGCCGAGCCGAGTTCATAAAATGGTTTTCTCTTTATCAAAATAAAGCTAACGACAACATCAAAATATACGCTGTTCTGATTCCAATTTGAATGAGCTATAAACAATTCGCAAGCAAAAATTTAACTGATATCTCCAAAATTACTTACTTGATACACTAATACATAACATCTTTTGTGTCAAAGCGGTTCAGCCTGATGATCTAAAATCACAGGTATTTCCATACTTTCTCAGGCATCAGTCTCACACAACTGAAATTGTATTAGTTTATATTGTATTACATAATTATATATTTTATTTATTGTATTATAATATGTTGGGATAGAGCCAAGATTTTAACGAAATACAACGGAAACCCTTACTTTATATAACGCTGTCAACCCTTTCGGTTCGGCGTGGGGGTGCAGTGCCAGGACTGAAACAAATTTTTAAAATTATCTGCATAATTTAAGTAAATATGGATTAAATTTACGAAAATTTAAATTTTAAATTTTTTGGACGAAATTATTCTATGATAATGTGAGAACCGTTTGGGACGATGGGTCCCAATTGCTGAGTAAAAACTAAGCTTCAGTCTTGAATCAAAGCGTGATGGGATGTATATGCCCATCGGTCTTACGTACATTACACCTATAAATGTACAACATGAATGCAATAAAGAACTTTAAACTTTGAACTTTTGTGGTACGGGACATATACATACCAGGCAAGAGTGCAAGTGCTGTTAAGTAACATCCTTTCTGGTCGACTGGCAGAGAGTGGATTGCGGCAATGAGTCCGCATATTGACTGAAAAACAACTTTGACATAAACATTGAAAATTTATTGATATCTATAATAAGATTGCAAAAGGCTGTTATCTTAGCACGCATGTACGTGTGTTAGCTGCTGAAAAATAATACTTTGAATACACATTCGAATAAGTGGAAAATTTGCCGGAGTGTCTAAATCACCGATAAACGATATGAGTTATGTTGATGACTGCTGTACGAGCTAGTGCCCGTGCAGTTATGTAAAGTTTAAGTAATGTTTATAATGTTAATGTTGTTGTATACGAGTGCCGAAGAATGTTTGTTTATTGAAGGAACGGAGTAAAAGAGACAACCGAAACCGTCGAATGGGTTTATTGCACTAAAAATCATATGTTAAGTGTTGCGCGCATAAGCCGCCCGGTCAGCAACTTAATTAGGTTAAATAATAGCAAAACAATGTACAGCTCGTACATGCTGCCGACTTAAAAGATCCAACAGGATTAATGTTAACATAATAAGTATAAAAAGTGTGTATAAAAAGTGTGTATAAACAAGCAATACAAAAAAGCATGATAAACTAGTAAGAGCTTATAATAGGAGACGACGCCTTGTTCTTAAAACTAACAAAATGTTCGGTTGGCTGCGAAGTCTCGGTTGTATTGTGCTCATCAACCGTGCTGGGGCTTGACGACTCTCGAGGGGGTTCGGGACCGGCTAGGTCCGACGTCGTTGGAACGAGCTCCCCCTGGCTCGAGCGCTGTTTCTTAACCTTGTAGTAGGCCCAGACGCTAATACTCACGATGACGACCGTAAAGAGGCCATACGCTATATAGTGATGGGTCTCATGACCATCTATTTGGTCATTTAACGTTTCTTGTAGGGCCTTAACGTGGTCAATCTTTTTCTTTAAAACCTTCAGTGGTTCCTCATGGTTTTCGGGGAAAAATGTTATGTTAACGTCGTTTATTACGTGATTGACTTCCGATTCTATGTTTGGAATGTTAATTTGCTCTCCGTCTGTTTTCAATTCGCTATGAAAGTTGTATTGTGAATGGATTATTACGTCATCGTCTTTTAAAATACATCCATCCGACAGTGTGATGACGCCTGTGTGGTGTAATGTTTTCGTCATGGCGCCAGCTGGGCAAAATATGCGCGCGCTGCATTCTTCGCAACAGTAGTAGAGCCACGCGCCGCGGCTGTGTAACTCGATCCACTCGTGCCGGCGGCACTCTGATAGCGATATGCGGCAACTCGATATCTTTCTATTGTTTATTATTTCTGCTTCGCAAATTAATGCCGCTTTAATATCGTAGATAGGTTTATTAAGCGTACAAATTAATTGTTTTTCAGTCGATTGAACGCATGACTTCATATCTTGTGCGTTTATTGTTATCAATAGATCTTTCCTGATGTTAACCGCTAGATATTCAGAGGTAGGGACTATTGTTCTAACCATACGCCCATCTGTTTGTGGGATAGGTATAATACGGTTTATCTCGTATCGTTCATTAGATATAAGCGGTAGCTTCACTTCAAATATGAGATATGTTTCTGTTACTCGCACGCTCACACGTGGTAACTTATACATATTGCGAATGCAATCGGGACTGTTTACACATGGCAGTGACAGCTCGTGTGGAAGCTGGCCTGAGATGATGTTTAGCTGTACTTGCAACTCTTCAGGGCTAAGTAGATGAGTATCAATTCGGCCGTTCCTTACTTCCGTCACGACGTCCAGTAATTGTTGTTGAACGCGATGTAAGTTAGAGAGAACCACATTTATTGCGAGCGCCGTGGCCGTGATGTACATGGCATTGTTCTGATCTCTTGTGATTCTTTGTTCAGATTCGTTAAGATGCTGTGTAATAATGTTCAGTTGTTTGTTCATGACTTGCTCGTTCCGTTTCAGAAGATTGTATTCTCCTTCTATGATAGATGTGTGCTCTTTGTAGAGAGTTAATAAGTGTTGTTCGTTGTTTTGTATTTGTTTGATGTCATGTTTGTATTTATCCGCAAAACGTGCATCGAGCACACCAAAAAGTGAGTTGGCTATATATCCAACCCCATCAATTAGTCCTCTTTTTGCCCGCCGTCCATGTTCCGAACGTAGGATTCCGTTGAAGTGCTTCAGCTCCGTCAGCTCATGTTCAAATTGGACGGCGATTGTTTGAAAGGCTGTCTCTCCCTTGCACATGTGGTTAAGATGGTTGATGTAGTTTTCAAGAGTAGATAAGCTTTGCCAATAGGAGGACATATTGTAGTAAACTACTAAATTCCAATGGTCTTGTACGATCTGCATATCCGATATCTTATCAAAATACATAAGTTTGGCTGGATTAAACGTTGTAACGTTAATCATTTGTTGAAGAGACGGCGTTATGAGAGTAGCGATTAGGAACAATGTTGAACAAATATAACTGTTAAATGTTTTCTTTCCACGAATTGATCTAGATGTCCGTTTAGTTGTAACCTCCGCCGGGTCGTTGACCTTTAAATGTTTCGTTTGGTTACTAGAAGCGTTGTCCGATTCTTCATTTTCAATCGGTAGACGAGCTAACTTCGTCACTGGTCGTTTTAAATGACTGTTTTTGGTTTTGACCGTCGCCACGCGTACCCGGCCATCTGACCCGGGATGCGTCTCTGTAATTTTTCCCAGAAGCCATTTTGCCGGTGGTGTGTTATCTTCTTTAATGAGCACGATGTCATTAACTTCTAAGTTTTTTGTAGGATAATGCCATTTGCTGCGTGTTTGTAATGTTTGAAGGTAGTCAACCGACCATCTTTTCCAAAAGTCTCGGTGCATTTTCTCGGTCATTTTCCATCTTGATGTTAAGCTTCTGTTTTCTACCTCTGGCGATAATGGTGGAGCTAGCAGCGGGCCTCCGACTAAGAAATGACCTGGCGTCAGACAATCTAGGTCGTCGACATCATCTGTTATGGATATGAGCGGTCTGGAATTAAGGCAGGCTTCAATTTGAGTAAGTAGTGTAGTAAACTCCTCAAACGTCAATCTTTGCTCTCCAAGAACACGCTTTAGGTGATGCTTCATGCTTCGCACGGCAGCTTCCCATAGGCCGCCAGCTGTTGGCCAAGCAGGGGCGTTGAAATTCCACTCTATCCCCCACTCTGATATGTTGTTCAAAAGGTCGCTGTCGACGTAACATTGTATGGCATCTCTATGTTCTTTTGTTAAGACCTTAGCTGCACCAACAAAATTGGTTCCGTTATCGCTGTACATGCTGCGAGGTGTTCCTCTTCGTGCACATAAGCGTTTCAAGGCAGCTAGGAAGGCATCAGTACTGAGATCAGATACCAGCTCCAGGTGTATTGCTTTCGTAGCCAAGCAGACGAATATAGCGACGTAGCCTTTGGTGGTCTTCACTCCGCGGCCTTTGTTTGTTTTCACCTCCACTTGTCCGGTAAAATCCACTCCAGTATGCATGAATGGTCGGGATGGAGTTACTCGTGGGCTGGGCAGGTCAGCCATCTGCTGGTGATGACTCATTGTTCGGAAGCGGTGACACTTGACGCACTGCCTGATGTGTTTTTTCACGGTGCGAATGCCTCCAAGGATCCAGTACTTGCAGCGAAGGTGTGATAGTGTTAATCGAGCCCCTCCGTGTAGAGTCTCAATGTGAGCCCGACTTATTATTAGTTCGGTCACCTTGTGTTTGTTGGGCAAGATAATCGGGTGCTTCTGTGCGTTGTTTAAAGCAGAGTTGTTAAGTCTTCCACGAACTCTCAATATTCCGTGTTCGTCCAACATGGGATTTAAATTTAGAATAGAGCTTGTTGAACGGATGTTTTTTCCATTTTGTAGTTGTGAAATATCGTCGCCAAAACAACAATTTTGCACAAACTTAACGACCTCGTTACGAGCGATTTCCAACTCAGCTGTCGTTAAGTGCGATATTCGCTTAGCATTTGTTCTGTCACGTGTATTGTGAATGAAGCGCAATATCCAACATAATACACGGTTTATACGAGATATTGAATTATAATTTGTTATAATTTCTTCAATAATTGTTGCTGTTTTTTGTAATAAACAAACTTGTTTTTGTTTCCTGTCTTCGCTTGTTGTATATGTGTCTTGTGGTGGTAAATTGTTCTCTTTTAGCCATCTGGGACCCTCCCACCACAATGAATGATTTGGAAGCTGGGACGGGAGCACCCCTCGACTGGCACAGTCAGCCGCATTGTCCTCGGATTTGACGTGTCTCCAACCGGATGCTGGCATGATAGCTGTGATTTCTACCACTCTGTTCGACACAAATGTTTTCCAACGGGATGGGTCCCCCTGGAGCCACCCCAAAACGACCATGGAGTCCGTCCAGCCGTAAATGTTAGCTGTTTGCATGTTTGTTGTTTCCATTATCTTTTTCATTAGTCTTGACAACAGATGAGCCCCGCAAAGTTCGAGTCTGGGTAACGATGTAGGTTTCTTCTGCGGAGCAAGTTTTGTTTTTCCTGCCAATAATCTAATGATAGGTTGGTTACTGTCGTTGCTCGATTTACAGTAAATCACAGCTGCGTATCCCTTTTCAGATGCGTCACTGAACCCGTGGATTTCTGTTGTATGTTGCTGGTTGCCAATCCATCGCGGTATGCTTATGTTTTTTATATGTTCAATGTCCTGTTGAAATAAGTCCCATTCCTTTTGTATGTTATTAGGAATAGCCTCATCCCAGTTTATTTTGGAAATCCATACGTTTTGAAACATAAGCTTGGCCTTCATCGTGACGGGTGCAAGCCAGCCGAGGGGGTCAAAAATTTTTGACATTTCCGATAGCAATATTCGTTTCGTAATGACGTCACGCCGTTTATGAATGTTCGCTGTTTGCTTGAATGTAAACTGATCCGTACGGGGATTCCACGTAATACCTAAGGTTTTGTTTGTTTCTGCCCGTTCAAAGTCTAGCATATTTTGATTAATTAAATCTTGCGGCAATTGCTCTAATAGTGAAGGCTCGTTAGATGCCCACTTGCGGAGATTGAACCCTCCTCGAAGTAAGATCTCTATTAATTGTTTTTGAGCAATCTTTGCTTCTGAGATGCTGCAGCTTCCTCCCAATATGTCATCCATGTACAGCTGGTTGCTTAAAATATTGGCAGCAAGAGGATACTGTGAGCCGTCGTCCTGCACCAGCTGTTTGATTGTGCGCATAGCTAGGAAGGGCGCAGCCTTGGTGCCGTATGTTATAGTGCAAAGTTGATACTCTTTGATGGGTTCTGTGTTAGAGTCTCGCCATACAATCTTTTGCAGGTATTGATCTGTCTCGTTTATAAATACTTGTCTAAAAAATTTTTCAATATCTGCCGTGTAAACGTATTTGTATGTTCTCCATCTCAGTATCAGGGCCTGAAGATCTTGTTGTAAATTAGGTCCGCATTCCATAAGTTGGTTGAGGCTGTGACCTGATTTTGTTTTGGCAGACGCGTTATAAACAACCCTTAATTTTGTTGTTGCAGAGTCCATCTTGACGACCCCATGGTGTGGCAAGACGCAGCTTGGTTCTTGTTGTACTTTACACTCTTTCATGTGACCGAGTGTAATGTATTCATTGATAAATTGTTTGTAACTTTCTTTCAGTAAGTTATTGTGTTCCAGTCTTTTTTCCAGCTGCTTAAATTGCGCGACCGCCTGTGGCTTTGAAGCTCCTAATTTTTCTTTGAAGTTAGGCTTCATCGGGATGCGAACTTCATATCTACCACTAGGAAGTCGCTTTGTTGTTTGTTGAAAAAATGTTTCGCAATGTTCATGTTCTGTTGTCAAAGTCAGTTTGTTTTCAGTTATTTCTTCAATTTCCCAAAATTGAGAAATTTCATCAATATTGTTTAATACGGCGTTGCAGTTGTAGGTTCTCATTTTACCTAATAGCACCCACCCTATTTTGGTTTGTTGAGCAATAGGGGCGGTGCTGGAGCCTCGCAGGATGCCATCCAGGATAATGTCCGCATATACGCCAGCATCCAGCAGTATGTCTACAGGTCCCGAAATGTTGTATTCTGGATCCGCGAGGTTAATGTTGTGCAAATGAGGCCATTGTTGTTTTGTGAAGGTATAGTTGGGTAAATTGTTGAGCATTTTACTCATAACCATTGCTTCTGTTGTAAATCCATAGTCGCCATAGAGTGATTCGCACACTAACTGTACTGTTCCATGACTCTGATTGGCTGATATCCCGATACCCGAAACGGTAGCTTTTTGATGAAATCTGTGAAGGCCTAACCTTTGTGTCGCAGATTCCGTTATGAGATTAATCTGGGAGCCCTGGTCTAAGAGGCATCGTAATTGTATAAAATTACCATCAGCTGCTCGAATTTTTAGTTGTACCGTAGCGAGTAATATTTCATTATTAGCGGCTACGTGATTCACAGTTTGTTTCGATGTCGTAGGTCTGTTGTTAGGTGCAATCGGTATATTCGCGAGCATTGACCCGAGTTGACCGGTTTCATGTAACTCGTGCAGAATTGTATGATGTGCGTTATTACATATTTTGCACCTTTTGTTCGAATTACATTGTTTTCCATTATGTGAGAATAAACAATTTCGACACATATCATTGACCTTAGCTATCGCTCTTGTTTTTTCAGATGTGTTCATGTTAAGAAATGTTGAACAATAAATCAATAAATGATCTTTGTTGCAGATAGGGCAGACTCTTTCGGCGCTTGCATGGTACGTCTTGGGCCATGCCTTTGACCTTGGTACTTGTGGTAGTACCTTAGATGAAAATTCCTTGCTGGGTGCATGGTTGTTTGGTTTAGAGCCGCTGGGCGTCTTATTTTTCTTGTTGAGTGGTTCTAATGCAGTAAATTTGTTTTCTAGAAAGCTGATTAGTTCGTCAAAGCTAGGTAAGTTTCTAGGCGCCTTTCTTATCTCCATGTAGGCAGCATATGTTTCAGGGTCTAATTTTTCGGTAAGAATGTGGACAATGATCGGGTCCCACGTAGTGGTGTCAACCCCCAGATTGTTTATCGCGTGAATTGTTTCGAGACTAACGTCGTGCAAGCGTTTAAGCTCGTAACAACTCTGTTTCTGAACAGCTGGCTGATTCAGAAATATTTGTATTTGCTTAGTGAAGAGCAGCTGTATGTTGTTATAGCGACGAGTGAGGATCTCCCAGCACGCGTCATAGTTCTCCGCTGATACTGTTAAATGTTGTACGAGTCTTTCAGCTTCTCCCCGTAGCCTTCCCTTCAAATGTTGCAGCTTTTGAGTTTTCGTAAGCCTATTGTTGTTATGGATCGCTTCACTGTATAAGTCCATGAAGGTCGGCCACTGAGAGTAATTACCCGAGAAGTTAGGTATCTCAATCTGCGGTACCGACTGATATTGACTAGATGTTGAATTCAATTTACGATTTAACTCTCTCTTGGTGCGTTCATAGGTGTCTTCATGATCGGAGAACTCTCGTTCGTACTCTAAGTTAGTAGCAACCATAGCGTTATCTATCTGCCAGTGTGTCTCGTCGATGATCTTCCAACGTGACTGTAACACCTGTAACTTGTCCTCAATCTCCCATTTCTCATTGAGCTCGTCTATGTAAATATTTCGGACCACTCTTGTGAAAGCCCTAAAGTTAGTGTTTTGTTGGCTTAGAAGTTCATCACTTTTGGATAACACCCCTCTGTCTTCCACCGTCGATGGTTTTGTTTTTTGAAGGACCTCTAAGGTCGTTTCATATCTTTGTTTTACCTTGTCGTAGGCGTTGGACGTAAAATAGTCATCTGTTTTATCTCTAGATGTTAAAAGAGTCTCGTGGTTACTCTCAAACTCTCCCCACAGGTTCTGAAGAGCTTCGAGGCGTTTCTTGAGATAATCAGCTGTTTTACGACTTGCCGAGTCTTTCTTGAAGTTGGTTAGCAGCTTCTGAATGCCCTCGGCAATAATCTGTTGACTCTGGATGATAGCTTCCATTGTCATTGTTTATAAAATGTTTAAAAGCTCACAAACGATAGTTCTTGTAGAGCGTAGGCTTTGTAAGTACCCACTGGATGTTGTTGGTTCTTGTTCAGCGTGACCGTAGTCTTACCTCGATATTATGCGCCTTCTCAACTTAACTGGTGAGACCCGCTTGTGGGAGGCCAGTCAGCCGATTCGCTATCGAAGGTTTGAACACAGATCACACTTCACAATTTCTCGAAGGACCAAATGTACGAGCTAGTGCCCGTGCAGTTATGTAAAGTTTAAGTAATGTTTATAATGTTAATGTTGTTGTATACGAGTGCCGAAGAATGTTTGTTTATTGAAGGAACGGAGTAAAAGAGACAACCGAAACCGTCGAATGGGTTTATTGCACTAAAAATCATATGTTAAGTGTTGCGCGCATAAGCCGCCCGGTCAGCAACTTAATTAGGTTAAATAATAGCAAAACAATGTACAGCTCGTACAACTGCATATATCTACAATACCTACATTAGACAGATTATATCGATAAGTGCGATAACAACAGATATCTGTGATATAATATAGTACGCGTACGTAATAGGCCGATATCGCGTGAAATATGGGTCAAATTAATTTTGTTACATTTTCCCGAAAACAACAACATCGCAGTTATTAATGCTACGCTGCGTAATTAATTATTGTGTTTGTTTTTTAATTACGCTTTCCTGTTTAACTTTTGTAATCAATACCTACTCGTATTTTATACTCCCACTTGTTATAAAATACTCTCTGAAAATTCTGAAATTGAAAAACTCTGAAAATTTTGTAAATCGTCGGTGTATAAACGTACTGCCCTTCTTTACCATTGGGCAGTCTGGGCAAGTGCCCAGAGCCCCGCAATAGATGGGGCCCCCTTGTTAACCAGATCACTAACCGATAACCGATATTACCGACAAATATATTTGTTTTGCGAAACAAGAATTAAGTACTAACTTATTGACTTTTTTTTGCTTTTTAATTCAAATAAACCAGGGGCCTAACACTGGCAACTCTATCTGGCTGCAAATAAATAAAAATACCAGTTGAATAATTCTAGAATTTAGCTTAATAGTTTATACTCCTTTTGCCTGTTTTACTAAAATGTAGCGTAGCATAAGGACCCCATTATCCGTAAGTGCCCAGGGCCTCCAATAGGTTAAAGACGGCCCTGATACTGCTGTGCTCAGGTATTCTTATATTGTCATTTACTGACCATGCTGGCCCAAAGCGGGTTGATTTCAATGAGTGCCAACATACCATTACAACAGGGACTTAAAGCCTTCCGAAAAATTGTATATACAGGGTGACTGGAAATTAGTGGCGGAGCCGTTAAGGGGAGGTAGTCTAGGGTTATTCCGACAGATATCACTACGAGACCTACCGTCCTTACTTAACCCTTTCCAAGATATTCCTACTTAAAGAGTGTAACCCAAAAAATCGTACAAAAAATTTTCAAATAGTAATAAATCCTAAAAAAAAAGTGATTTTGACCTACTTTTTTTTGTTTTGCAACAAAGATATTCTAAATAAGTAATATTAATTGTTAAATCTCCGCAAGTGTCATTATTTTATGCAAAAACTGCTAAACAAAAACGGAAAATGTAAAAAAAATACTTTGATGGCTGATAAAACATCAATTTTCTTTAAAAAGTCACCCTTTATTATTACGTACAAAATAATTAAAAAACTTCTACGTTTCGTTCCCTTTCAAATGAGATATTAAAGTCTAAAATCGATTAAGGAACCATCAAGATAAGACTAATAATAAAAATGAAAGAAAAACCAAACTACTGAAGAATAAAAATTTATTAAATAAAAAACTGTCTACAGTTCATTTTCGAAGTGCCCACCATTATTTCTAATACAAGCTCGTGCTCTTCTTACGACACCCGTTTTTACAACCCTTGAGTCTGTAAGCTCCCTTTGTATTTCCTGCGCTGCGTTGATTATTCTGTTGCGCAAGTCTTCAACGTTTGGTACAGGGACGTCAGTGGCATAAACCAAAGTTTTCATTTGACCCCACACGAAGAAGTCCATGGGTGTGAGGTCGGGGCTACGTGCCGGCCATGGTATTGGACCACCTCTACCTATCCATCGGTCGGGGAAGTGTTGGTCTAGCCAACTTCTCACAGCTAGCCTAAAATGCGCCGGACAGCCATCATGCATGAATATCATGTTTTGCCTCGTTTCTAGCGGCACATATCCCATTAATTCAAAAAATACATTCCTCAGAAAATTTTCATATTCAACCCCATCGAGGTTTTGCGGTAAGAAATGTGGTCCAATCAAGCGGTTATTAATTATACCCATCCACACATTTAGATTAAACCTTCTCTGTGAACCTTTTTGTCTTTTTAGGTGTGGATTACCCATGGCTCGTTCACTCCAGTAATAAGCATTATGATAATTCGTAATGCCGTCCTTATTAAACTTGGACTCGTCAGTCCATAAAATTCTTCTGACATAATTTCTATCTTCAACGTCCGCATTTATTAAAAATCTGCAAAACTGCATTCTTCTTAAAGGGTCCCCTTCTTCTATGGCCTGAACAGGTGTGTAATGGTAAGGATGGAGGTCATTTTCGTGAAGAGCGTACCACACCTTCCATTGAGAGCGTCCCATACGGCGAGCTATCATTCGTGTAGACAGCGTAGGGTCTCTTTGGGAATAATATAAAATTTCCTCTTCGTCGTCCCCGACATCCAGTCGAGGTCTACCTGCGTCACCTAAAAACAAAAAAGTATTTTTAATTAAGTGTTACTACCATGGCTATTGTTTAGGTTGATGTGGCTCCGCGCAAAGACTCACGTCGGTTGGACCATAACATGAATCACTTCTCTAGTAGGAATGCGTCTGTCGACATGGTGCAATATGCGTCAACAATGACCGCACAATACAAATTCTTACAAAAGCTCTACCAAAATCCATCGACTTCGACAAAAAATAGTAAACAATAATAGCGCGCTTCAGTGTGAAGTGATATCCGTTATCTTACTTGTATGATTTATGGCACCCATCTCTGCGAGTCTTTGCACTGACTAATTTGGACAGCGACATTCATTTTGCAATCTTACAATTTAAAGGGCACGTTAATAAGAGTGATAGGAAAGGTTTATTTTTATAGCTGGACAATTATCAAAAGCGCTAGAACAAAACATTGTTATAGCGCATGTATGGAAACTAGCGGCGGCGCAGTAATGTAGAGTGGCCTGTACAAGAAGGAACTACATTTTGTATGGAGAAATCTCTGGTTTGAACATGCTTTAATAATAATAACTTTCTCTTACCTTGGTATCTTACGACGGTTCCGCGCTCTCGCACCCGCTGGAAGGTTCGGGAGAATACGCGGGCATCAGGCAGTTGACGATTAGGGAATACTTCGCCATATTCACGACGAGCTTGTTCAGCGTTTCCTCTGGCAGCTCCGTAATAAAAAAGAATATCTGCGTATTCTTCGTTACTAAAAGATGTTCTTTCTGCCATTATTGGTCCGATAAACCACACAGCCAAATCGTAAGGAGTCACAGAAAACAGGGAACAGTCCAAGTTGTCGGGAAGAGAATCAAATACAAAAGTACAGGAAAAAGCCAAGTCGTTAGAAAAATCAAAACTGAGAGAAAGTAAGCACATCCGAACACAGTAAACCGTAAGAGCGGGCTGAGCAAGAGGGAGGGGCAATCTCGACTCGTGCGCGTCGACCGAGTCCTTTGTTTTCGAAACAAAGTGCTCTACACGGGCTCTACGGGTTTTTTCCATTGACCATATCTTCATTGTTCCTTACCCGATTTTGGACTTTAATATCTCATT
Source organism: Eudonia mercurella (assembly GCA_963082485.1). NCBI lineage: Eukaryota > Metazoa > Arthropoda > Insecta > Lepidoptera > Crambidae > Eudonia > Eudonia mercurella. The sequence continues at coordinate 18,567,851 of OY720038.1, read as the reverse complement.
CGAAAGGGTACGAAACGTAGAAGTTTTTTAATTATTTTGTACGTAATAATCAGTGGTCGGAGTAGGTATATTGATTTTAGATACTTGCGTCATGATATCATAACATGGACATGCATTTCTTCCGGAATGTACCGGAGTTTCCAAAAATTTGGTAAATAGAGTAATAAAATAAAAAACCATATGTAAGCAAACAAAATTGTTTATTGTTAATACAAATAATCATTATTACAGTTTTATTAAAAATAATTATTTTTAATCCTCATCGGTTACAAGTTCTACATTTTGATTTTCTGTCTCTATACAATTAAAATAAATAACTATAATTTTTTCAATATTTTCTAATTTTAAGCTATTTCTTTTAACATCTAAGATCCATTTGTAAGTGGAAAATGATCGTTCAACATCTGTAGATGTCAATGGAGCGAATTTGAAATAAAGTTTCTGATTATTTGCTACGCTTTTTTCAATACTCTCGCTGTATTCTCTAATTGTATCTAAATCTGGATTTCGTTCCATAACTGATTCTATTTTATTTTTTATATTCTCATTATTGCACTCGTTAAGCGTAGCCCTTACTTGATCAAATACTAAAAGTGAATCAGCTAGAGATAAATTTTGTTTTTGTAACTCTTTTAGGGCTAGTAGTATAATAGAGTAATTTTCTTCAATATATTTTAAATCATTTTCTAAATTTTGTTTTTCCAAAATGTTTTTTGCGTTTCGTATGGCTATAGCATCAGAACTGCTCAAGCAGGATAAAACTTCTTTTATTTTATCTAAATGTTGAGCGTAGTAAGATGCTGCCTGTAACCAAGTACCCCATCTGGTAATGACTGGTTGCGGAGGCAACGGTAAGTCAGGATATTTTTCTTTTAAAATGTTTACCCTACTAGGAGCCTTTAAAAATACTTTTTTAACATTTGATATAAGAATATCAACATCGTTGTATTCTGACCTTATCTGCTCACTTACACGATGAAGAGCGTGCGCCAAACATGTCACATGCTTCATTTCAGGTAAGTAATGTTTTAAATTTCGCCCTGCAGATAGCATGTACGCTACACTGTCAGTGCAAAGCATTAAAATATTGTCAACTTTCGCTTCAAAAGTGTTTTGCCATACATTTTCTAGACATTGCAGTACAAATTGTGTTATTGTTTGTCCATTTACTGCTGTTAGCATTTTACAAGCAATCAAATAAGGCCGGCCTGCACTATTACTAGGATGCAATGGTTTTATTAGGAAATTGACTATGTATCGACCAAAAATGTCTGTTGTCTCATCCAGCGATATCCATAGTTTCTCATTTTTATTAGTTTCATAAATCGAATTGATTTTATTCCTATAAAACTTCTCCAAATAAACTTTTCGTAACTGTGATTCGTCAACCACTTTACGATTGGTACAAACGCAACAACAAGTACTGCACATATATTTCTGAAAAAACTCTTTGAACGCTGGATTTTTCATTTGCGACCAAGGAATATTGCATAGAATCAGGAACTTAATGAGGTCGAAGTAAAATTCCTCTTGCGGTCTCTTAAATTTTCCTTGATGTACAGCGCCTTCAATGTGTTTGGTAATGTTGCCTCTATTCACAGCTTTCAAATGACTCTCACACTTTGTACAGTATATAGTGCCACTAGCGTTATCGTAAAGTAGCTCAGGATAGTGCAATAACCACTTTTGCACTGTTTCAGCCTTGACCTTTGCCATATTTATTTATATCTCACCTAAAACAATGATTTAAATTTACAATATATACATACACAACTGTAAAGTCGATAATGAAATTCTGTTTCATATAAAGTGTTTTTTTTAACTGAAGCGGTGATAGCCCTGCGGTGTGCGTACCGGACTCTCATGCGCTGTGATGATTGCTATAAAGTGATTTTTTTAACTGTTTCCAAGTTCTAAAACCTTCTTAAATAGTGAAAATAATTAAAACTTACCCGTACAAAAACAACTTCAAATGGGCCCAATCCAAGAGTAATAAATCGATGTCCGTAGTTATAAGCCAAATTCGTCGTTTTAAGTAGATTTCAGAAGACAGTAAACAAGCCAGGGTCAAGTCAAGATATTCACAACACATAAAATAAGCGCACTCCACGAACCGAAATAAGTGAGTGAGCCACTTGGTCTGGATGTCGGTGCGAGCGCATTGTTTTCGAACAAACAGTCAATGAGTCATCCTGGATACTTGATTCTAATTGGTCAGATGCGTTGAGCATAGAGATAAGAGGACAAAAGACCCTGTTTGCTGGATGTCGTGTGTTGAAATGAATATTATTATTATATCATTTTATACATGCTTAGGCTTTTACTCCAACACTTTTACTACAACAAGGTTTTTACACACCAGTCATTTTTTACTATTAAATTCTGGTCATCTACGCCACTAGCAGCATAGCGTTGAGAGTATTGATACATTTTTAACTAGTTTCATGTAATAATTTCGATGTTTCGGTATTTTTATCATAATAATCCGGAAACTCGGAGGAGTATCCATATTAACATATACGTTTGATGTCAGTGACCTTAATTCAATATACCTACTCCGACCACTGGTAATAATAAAGAGTGACTTTTTTTAATAAATTGAAGTTTTATCAGCCATCAAAGTATTTTTTTTACATTTTCCGTTTTTGTTTAGCAGTTTTTGCATAAAATAATGACAGTTACGGAGATTTAACAATTAATATTACTTATTTAGAATATCTTTGTTTAAAAACAAAAAAAAGTAGGCCAAAATTACGTTTTTTTTTGGATTTATTACTATTTGAAAAATTTTTGTACGATTTTTTGGGTTACACTCTATAAGTAGGAATATCTTGGAAAGGGTTAAGTAAGGACGGTAGGTCTCGTAGTGATATCTGTCGGAATAACCCTAGACTACCTCCCCTAAACGGCTCCGCCACTAATTTCCAGTCACCCTGTATAGAAGGCGAGCGGAAAGATGTTACATATCAAAAAAATTTTCACGTATTAAAAACACAATGGGGCTGTTGACAACAACAACAACAAATAATTCCAGAAAATTAAACAAATAAATGACCCCACGTGAAAGTTCTACAAAACATTGACCATTTTTTTATTTGACCTAAGCACGAATTTCTGTATACTAAAAAGTCATCAATAAACACTGAATCAATGGAACAAAATAGTGACGTCATAACTATGAATCAGAAATGAATAGAAATGAATTTTTGACCGTTCAGACAGTTGCTAAAATGTTTCTCTATTGATTACCCAATTTAATGCCGTGTTTTTATTGTTTACTGACATTATATGTCTCTTCTGTGACAGTAAATGATAAAGTTGAACATCAGTAAACCAATGGCGTATCCTTACTGGTATTAAATAGCCTAGAGCTGTCCCACTGCTGGGCAAAGGCCACCATCATTGAAATCAAGTCATCACTACAATAGATGGGTAAAGGCTTAATCACCACGCTTGCCAAATGGGGGTTGGTGACCACAAGCCATTATGCATCGAAATACCCGAAACACACTTTGCCTGACTTGTGAATTAAACCCGGGATCTTCGGGTATTGGGCCGAGCGTTTTGCCACTAGGCCACTGAGGCGTTATACTTTTAATATTCATCATCATCAGCTCATTTTATGTCCCCACTGCTGGGGCACGAGCTTTCCCTATAGATAGATAAGAAGAACGGGCCTAAACTACCACGCGGGCCCGGTACGGATTGGTGGTTGTTAACGACTGCTAATGCAGCCGGGACCAACGGCTTTACGTGCCTTCAGAAGCACGGAGGAGCTCGAGATGATAAATTTTTGGTCACCCATCCGATGACCGGCCTGTGCGATAGTTGCTTAACTTCAGCGATCGCAGGCCGAGCGCGTCAAACACTGCGCCATCGAGCTCCTCTCTATTTTGATATTACTTAACAATTTTATTTTCGTGGTGAACAGTTTTATTATAACAAAACAGGAGCCGTAGTATCTTTTCTGTGACAGTAGCTAATAAAGTTAATAACATGACGTATCTTGTTGTCCAATGTTTTAGAACGACTATACCGCTCACACTGTTCTTTTTCATGTAAGAAAAGAAAAGGAAAAGTGGAAAAAACTAATAACAGAATGATATCCCAAAGGTAGCAAAAGAAACAAATGTAGACAAACTAAACGTTGGGAAGACGACTTCAAAAATAGCTTGTCCAGAATAGACACGCACAGCAAAGGACATGACAAAATGGAAAGCTTTAGAGATGGCCTTTGTCGAGGGACAAGCTGCAAAAGAAAAACTGATTCTCAATAACAAGGAATAGTATGAAAACCGAGAATAGAATTAAGGATCAGGCATTGCAAACTATGTAAAGTATACAGCAATAAAGGCTTATATTTTTATATTTTTTTTATTATATCGCTCACAGGACAGTGGACACATCGCAACCTTATACAAAGGAGCTGCTTTTGCTGCTCTCGGCGGCGGCGGGCGGTAAAGGGCATGTGTTGTGTTCACAAAATAAAAAGATGTTGCATACTTAATTCCGGCAGCCGCAACATAAAGTAACGTCAACAAAAACCGAGGTGCCCGATGACCACCGAGTCGGACTGTGAAATGCACTAATTCGGGGCCCTTTAAAGGGATACGGAGGGTCAGTTGGCCGGAACGCGGACAAAGGGCTATTAGCATGAATTACCTTGCCCTTGCGCCCGGGGGACGGTGCTTTTGGAATAAGTGCTCATTAATATTTCAACTATTTTATTTATTTGATCCTTTTTTGTGGTAACCCTGTTTGTTGTTTGAGCCGATTGTCCTTTGTTTAGGGACGCTGCCAGCCTTTATGCGATGGTGCTCTTCAAAATATGTTTATGAATATTTAAAAAAACAATATAAATAACTAGCTAGGTATATAGATCGGTATAGTACGATATGTCGGTCGTATATATGAGGTAAGTCGTATCGAATATGTTGTATGTACATACAAAGAACGATGTGTCCGTTTATTCAAAGAGGATTGTACTGCACTTTTAGAAGTGGTTAGACCGTCGTCTAACCACTAACTTAGACGACTAACTTAGACGACGGTCTAACCACTTCTAAAAGTGCAGTATAATCCTCTTTGAATAAACGGACACATCGTTCTTTGATGTTCTTTCATACGGTCTGAGATTGACGAATCTCAGACCCACAGGTCCCGAATTCGATTTCTAAAACGAACGAGCCATAAACCACCACGCGGGCCCGGTGCGGATTGGTGGTTGTTAACGACTGCAATTTAGCCGGGACCAACGGCCTAACGTGCCTTCCGAAGCACGGAGGAGCTCGAGATGATACATTTTTGGTCATCCATCCGATGATCGGCCCTTGCGAAAGTTGTGTACCCTCGCAGACCGGGTGCGGTAACCACTGCGCCATCGAGCTCCTCTATTTATGAGCTCGGTTATTAACTAAAATTGTTAATTATAATAATGGTAATGCCCATTACCATAGTTTTAGTAATATGTCCTGAGCCCGAATAATAATAACTAATGGTCGTCCAGTGGTCGAAATTCGACCGTAATTTTTATATTAAGGCTGCACGGATTGTATCCTAAGCAATGAAAAATTAAAAAAGATAGAATGTGAGTTTGGATTGGCATTGGCAGATTTCGGCCGCTCCTCTTCCATTTTTGAATTTTTTGAAAGATGTATGAAACAATATTTATTTTATTTAATGTATTTTTTAAGCATAATTTTTAAAAATTATTAGCATTCTGCACTCCTTCTCTTTATAAACTATAAGTGTGCGAAATTTCATTCTCCTCCTTCCGTGCAATTTGCTTAAAAAGGGATCCAAAGATTTCGCTTTACGTATTAATATATACGTTGAAGATAAAGAAATTTCTTTGTCCTCGAAGATAACATGCCTCGCTTTTGTTTAGTTTTGGTTCCTAACATCCATGTAATAAAATGCCGAACTTCTAGATATCTTTGTTTTACGTAATATGTTGTTTGTGTGTTACTGAATAACAAGCGGTGACCTTGACTGATCGGAAAAGTTTACGCTTCTATGTGTGGAATCACCTCTATTGTTTAAAGCGATACAGTTTGCCCTTTGTGCGAGATTATATTTGTTTGTGATAAACATCCGCAAATTTGATAAGCTGTTGCTATTATTACATCGATATAAATATAACTTTTTTTTTAATAAATACATTTTAAGTGAAAATGTTTTTTATGATATCAGTCAGTCATAATCACCCATCCGATGACCGGCCTTTGCGAACGTTGCTTAACCTCAGCACTCGCAGACCGGGCGCGTTAACCACTGCGCCATCGAGCTTCTCATCGAAAATCTGGTGATATTTAATTATTTACTCGGTGGTTTTACGTGCCAATTAGAATTGCCCCTGCATATGATTATATAGTTATTTTATTTAAAAAGTAATTAATGTGTGGTGCAAAGCCCAATTACGTGCCGAAGAGACGTGGCAAGCCAATATGGAGATGGGGGGACGACTTGGCCACTTTCTTGCCGGAATGGTATGAGTTGGCTCAGGATAGAGAAGAGTGGAGACGCAGAAGCAAAAGCCTCCCCCTTTGCTTAGCTGTGGGACTCAATATAGGCTAATAAAAATAAAGCTTTTTACATCAATTTTTTTTTTATTTTTCATTTTTGATTAAGCCATTACCCATCATTTGTAGTGATGACTTGATTTCAATGATGGAGGCCTTAGCCCAGCAGTGGGACATTTATAGGCTATTTACTTTACTGTTTTTTCCATGTCGGTATTCACAATGCTACTTACACGTTTTTGACTATCCCCGACTATAAGTATGTTTTCGTAAATACATTTTGCCAACTAAGTTATTTTCTTTCTCACAGATAACATATCGCTTCGTTCGCTCCAACACGTAGGCTGACCATTACACGAATAAAAAACCTTTGTAACAAATAGTTGCGAAAACACTTTACCCACCGCTAAGCAGGAATGGGCCGGAATGGGCCATTTTGGTTGTCTCCCGCGGCCTAAGTGGCCTGGCGTCGGGCTGGCGTCGTCGGCGCGTCGCCGTCGTGTCGTCACTGCTTGTTTGCCTTTGTTTTGATGTAACGAGCTTCCTATATTGTTATTGTGAAGGCTTTTGCTAAGTGTATCAGTGATAACAACATATGGATAGCGAAATTGAATTCTGGGTATCCAATATTGTAATACCTACTACAAACAAACAAGTTGGTCGGATGATAGGAATGAATAAAACTATGTAACAGTTCTTTGACCTACGTATGAATTTTTGTAAACTAATTAGTGGTTAATAAACACTCAATTGACAAAAAAAAAATAGTGACGTCATAGTTTGCCATTCCCATACAATTACTATTTAAAAAAAGTATCTATATTGACTAACCAGACACCTACCCAATTTATGTTATACTAGCGGCCGCCCGCAGTTTCACCCGCGTGGTTCCCGTTTCCGTGGGAATATCGGAATAAAAAATATGCTATGTGTTAATCCAGATTATAAACTATCTGTATGCCGAATTTCATTCAAATCCACCCATCCGTTGCAGCGTGAAGAAGCAACAAATATACACACATACACACAAACTTTCGCATTTATAATATTAGTGTGATAAACGAAACAGAAATAGACAAGACAATAAATGCAAAACAAACAGTAGGCTCAATTACATTAATTATGGATTAAATTAAATTGAACACAAAATTAAATTATGACAAATTCAAATTAAAATTGAAATCAAAATCAAAATTAAAATCAAATTCAAAATACAAATTAAAATCATTATTCATCCATCACCCATCGTATAAAAACAGCACATCAATTAAATAATGGTTTAAAAGTTGATGGTGGTTCTGAAGTTATACAGAGATGTGTTAAAGAGGAGTGTCGGATCACGTAAAACTAAATTAAAATGATTACACCATGTGAAATGGAGACATTTGCCGTGCAAAAATAAAAAAGAATAAATAGTCTATGACTGTCCCACTGCTGGGCAAGGATCCTCATCACTGAAATCAAGTCATCGCTACAATAAATGGGTAACGACTTAATCACCACGCTTGCCAATGCGGGTTGGTGATTACAAACCCGGGCTATGCATTGAAAATACGAAAAACACTTTGCCCGACCGGGGAATCAAACCCGGAACCATCTGGTATGGGCCGAGCGCTTCGCCACTGGGCTACCGAGGTTCACGTATGATGATGCAATGCAGTAACACTGACCGGTTCAGATAATTATGGGCACCTATTCAGTCCTATAGTATCTGATAAGCAGGAACAGTAATTGGTAGTTTAACCCAGAAAATCCGGACATAAAACCGAGCGCTTAGCCGTTACTACTAAGGCTTTTTACTTTTTAAATTAAATTAACTTTGTTAAATAACACTTTATATAGATCTACTCGTACTTGCATATATTGTATTAATATTAATAAACGTTTCCGTAGTAACAGAGAGACCGAGGTGATAGTCATCTCAAATTTAATTTGTAACTTGAAGGTTTCTACCGTCAACTATTTGTTAATCACGTAAAATAATCATGGCCGACAAGTTTTCCACTGTCAAAAAAAAGAAAAAAAGAAAAGCGTGTTATAACACCTTTAAAAGTATTATATAGATGTACCCTAATGTTATACTTTTACTGCCTTACAAATAAACAAAGAATAAGCTCCGAATAGTTATTAAGTGTTTTGTTTCTGTCATGTAAACGTCATTTCAAATTAGAGTCAAAGGAACACGGAATAACTATTCAGTACGTATTCTTTGTTTTTTGTAAGGCACTTAAGAGTTTCATTTGCTACAACACACAAACGCCTGGTTGGGCTGAATGGGTTTAATCTATACTATTAAAAAAGAGGTAAAGTTTGTGACTTTGTTTGTTTGTTTGTTTGCGGAGGGTAATCTCTGGAACTACTGGTCGATTCCAAAAATTCTTTCACTGACAGAATACTACTTTTCTTGCGGGTAACATAGGCTATTAAAAAAAAAATATTTTTTATCAAATCCACGCGGACGAAGTTGCGAGGAAAGTGCTAGTGTTAGATAGACAAAGAATACATTCCCGAATGTATTCTCATCTCAGAATAGCGTTTATCAACGTACTCTTATAACTGTGTTCATACGCAAGTTACCGCGAACATTTTATCTGACTCCTGGGCCCCGTCGGGGGGTTGCAGGGGGTTGCGGGGCGTTGCGGCCTGTGGGGTGACATTCGCGCCCGTCACCGGCGGCCATGTTGCCTCCAACTATTTAAGTTGAGCATTTTATTACTTAACTCTGACTATTGTGCGTGCCCTATTATTACGGGTAGGGTCCCCACACAATAGGCTGAATGATGGGATAAAATTTACAGGAAAGTTTTAGCAGTAACGAAATTATAGTGAAGTTGATTGCTGGGAGATTGAACTCAACCTTATGCCAGAAGTTAATTGATTTGCGTTTGTAATGTGTTAGTCGATGAAACCTTTTTATGTACACCTACGCTGCATATGCCTACCATTATTGTATTAATAGCATAGCTTTTTCATATCGTTATTGATCGTACTGCTGTTTGAAAATAGATAAATTTTATTATTACTTTTTATGTTAAAAAGAGAAACTTATCTTACATCTAACATTGACATTGTATGTATGACAATAATTAGTCTAAACCTCCTAAAAGGTCACCTTAACCTTGAGTAAGGTTCCACATCGACATCCAATGTGGTTTGATGGATGTTAATGACGGCCATTTTAAAACAGCAGACCTTTAACCCTTTGACTATTTACAGCACAATATATTTCATTCATTGGTTTTCGATGCTATTGCAACTACATAAAGTTTAAATTATGGTGGCATCTATATTGCCACCACCAGTACAAGAGTTAACAAATCGGGGATGCTCCACACAAAAATATCAAGTGCCTTTCAAATGATGACCGACGACGACGTGACGCGAATTCTTGCAAGATGTAACTGACATATTCTTCGAACTTATCCTCAAACATAGTGGAAGGATGGCCGCCCTCGCCTCGTATGATTGCATGGCATACATTTCCTTCGAAGTCGTTTCCATGTAACAGCCGCAAACTTTCCGACAGCTTTAGTCGGCAACAAAGGGAGTCACTTTACGCGCGCGAGCGGGACTCGCGGGCTCGGGCAGCGCCGGCGGGCGGCCTCATATACACCGCCCAATTTATGGCACACTTTATTAATGTTCCTCAACTTCTTTGTTTTTCTACCTTAATATATAAGTAGCTAATCTAGCACACGATCGAATGGAAAGAGCTAAAGAAGAGTTGACCTCTACTTGATAATAAGCAGAAGCTGATTCCAGACATAAGAGCTAGTGGAGAAGAATTGTGCCTCACTAGATACATCAATTGCAATAACTTGATTTCAATAGCGGACACTTTTGTGCAGCAGTGAGACCTACAGCACCAATATGATAACAACAACAAAAATAAGTTTAGTATTTACATACAAATCTGAACACAGTTACAAAAACACGTTGATAAACACTATTCTGACTACGAATACATTCTGTAATTAATTACTTTTCGAAGACATCTCCGAACTTCAAAGAAATAAAGCAATTGAGAATGTTATTAACTTAGATTTACATGGCTGTTCACCGTACAAAACACTGCTCCGCTTCCACTCCACAAAATAGATCCAGAAGGTAACCTTATTTATTACATACCGCGCTCCAGCAACGCACACTAGACCCACCCTCTCACGGATAGGGCTGCCACCTTTTATTTGTGCAAATAAAGTACATTGGTTATTAAAAAAAAGTACAATGTGTCAAAATAAAGTACGATAATTTATTTCGCTAAACCTTCTCATTGCTTTAAGCAGTTATTAACAAATTATTATCACAGCTGCACAGTAACATTTTTTGTGTGTTTTATGTAAAATTTTATCTTAAAAAAATAAAATATGTGAAATAAAGTATTTTCGCGTACTTTATTGTTCTCATAAAGTATAGAGTACAATTACCCGAAATAGCGTACAATACTTTATAAAATAAAGTACAGGTGGTAACCCTACTTACGGACACGGAATCTCTCAACAGCTGCGCTCGGACTGGATGAAGATGGTTACTTTCTGCAATCTCCTTATTTTGTGGCTGGTCGCAGTGTGATCCAGCGGAGTTGGACACAAAGGAGCTAATGGTCCGAACCATGCCCTTCCTTAGTTACTGCTCGCGGAGGGAGGCCAGTAGTTATCCTGATTTACTGGGCGGTCGCCGAACAATTCAGTCGTTACGCTGTTCAAGGATTTGGGAAATGTGATGAGTAACACTAAAAATTACCATCCATAAAGAATGTAGGTAGGTTGCTAAATTATTAGGAAAATAATAAGGAAAAATTTATTAATAATTGCTTAATCATCAGCTCAATTATGTCCCCACTGCTGGGACACGAGCCTTCCCTATGGATGGATAGGGAGAAAGGGCCATAAACCACCACGCGGGCCCAGAGCGGATTGGTGGTTGTTAACGACTGCTAATGCAGCCGGGATCAACGGCTTTACGTGCCTTCCGAAGCACGAAGGAGCTCGTGATGATAATTTTTTGGTCACCCATCCGATGACCGGCCTTTGCGAAAGTTGCTTAACCTCAGCACTCGCAGACCGGGCGCGTTAACCCCTGCGCCATCGAGCTCCTCAACTAAAATAAATGTTTATACGACAAAATAGATAAGCTATTAAAATCTGGCACTATTAAGTATTTTAGTATTTATAACATATCTAAATATTACCTAGAGGTCGCCCAGTGATCCGACATTTGACCAATCACCAAATATACCATGCCATGCTTATTCCCTCAAGCGTCGAGCGACCACCAGGGGGTCGACCGCCTAACTCTCTCGCTTTCGATCGCTTTGAAGGCGAGGCGAGGAGGAGGCGTCATCTTGTCATTTCGAAAGCAATATGAAAGCAATATCGAAAGCTATAGGCTATAACTTTCGATATTATTTGATATTATATTTCGATATTATATTAGAAAGCGAGGCGAGGGCCTCGCTTTCAAAGCGATTGAAAGCGAGAGCGTTAGGCGGTTGGGGGGCTGGTGGCGGATAACATTTAGAATTCTATTGTGTTGTGTCTGGTATTCGCGCGCTCGAGCTCGTATACAATGTTGTTTATCACATGATATGCATATATAATACCCCTCATGGAGATCCGTGGGGGAGGCCTTTGTCCAGCAGTGGACGTCTTTTGGCTGAGATGATGATGATGATGATGATGATGATGCATATATTTTATAATTCGGAATTTCTTCTCCATATTAAATTTTATCTAAGTATACAAATAACACACTTCTCTGATAAGTCAATGTGCTTACAAGCACTAAGTTTTCTCTTCGTGTATTATAGATTTATAGATTTGTAAACAAAAATTGCTTTAGATTTTTTGACAAAGCACTCACAACAAACCTCAAAGACGTAAGAAAAAATAAGGAAATTGTAAGCTGAAACCCATTTCTACACCTCAATAGCACGCAAAGGTTTACACATAATCTGTCAAGATAAGCTTTATTTGGCATTACCGTCTTCACCTCCAAATCTATAACGCAACGGTTACAAGCAGACAAAAAGCCTCTGCGGTAAAGCCCTTTCCATGTTCATTTTCTGGGTTACGAACAAGAGCTCACTATCGGAACAGCCGTCAAAATAAATTACCACTTGTAATTCTACAGAACAACACACTAACGTTTCGCTCGCTAACCAAAAACCACCGTTCAACTCTATATTCATACTGCCAAGGTGTATTTTACTTGAGCTCAAAACAGTTTTTGTGTATATAAAATTGCCGGTAAAACATTTTCACATTATCAGAGTACTTTTTTGTGTCGATATTATAATTTGAGCGGACCTTTACCAACCAATGGTATAATGCCCTTCTATTATGTACTTCAAATTACGGCTCGACAAAAACTGTGTACCTACACATAAGTACGCTTGAAGCTAACATTGAAGACTTCAAAGTCATATGCGGACGTCATTCTGCCTCAATTGGTAATCGTAATAAAAAGCGAAGTTTTATCACAGAGTAAATACTAGATATATTTACTCTTTGGTTTTATTATTGTTACTTTTTGGTTACTAACTGAAAAACTTATAAGTGATATAAATTTGTAATATCGAAGTTAAGTAAAAGCTATTGGTATTGTATTAATCAGATCTATAACTCTATAGGATAAAAATAAACTTTCATTTTTATTTTTTTAGAAAATAAAACAATGATGGACTCTTTCTAAGGACACACACGTGATTGTCTAGATCAGCCATACTAAAAGTGTGGTCCGCGGAGCCCTGGAGCTCCACAAGCCTTTGTGAGGGCTCCGCGAGAATGCTAGTAAAAATGAAAAAAAATACACCTCTTCTATCCATCAGTGTCCCGATCAAGCGATTGATGAAAAATAAGAAACAGTTTCATACATCCCATTACATTTTTTTCTTTTATTATAGTATACATACACTTACATTGTAACATGATTACCTATTATTAAAGAATGCACGTAACTTTTTCTTTTATTTTGGGGTTCCGTCAAAAATGTTGCTTTTCAAAAGGGTTCCGCCACCAAAAAAATTTGAGAACCGCTGGTCTAGACGAATGCCACAAATAAGTGTAGCAAAAGCAATTGGCGGGCAATGAGACCCCTGTCCCCCTCTCCTCCCCCCTCTTATTGAAACGGTTCACAATCGCATTGAATTGATTCTGCTTCAATAAAAATCCGTAAACATGTTTACGATTTTGTTTACTGACACTGAACACCGATTTATTCATTACTCCGCCCAAAGGCATAAGATAATAAGGGCTTTGATAAGCTCTACGCGGAGTAAACAACAATATAGGGTTTAAGGTTCCATTAAAATATTTACGAAATAGAAGAAAGTCATAAACATACATACTTACATATACATAATTGCTTTGTTTTTTATTACCCGATTGCAAAGGAAGGGTTATATTTTTCGCGCCTATCTTGTAGTAACATCATATCTCCAAAACCGCTGAACGGATTTACATAATTGAGGTATCGTTAGATTCGTCTTAGCTGCCCAAGTGTTCTTAGATAGGTGACGTTAAAAACAAACAAACATGGCGGCTGTGCGACGCCATTGGAGTTAGTGAAAAACATTTTTTTTTTCGAATACTTCATTATGGGTATCAAATTAGAGGGCTTAACACAAGGATTTAAAAAAAGTATATCATGAAATTTGTCTAACCAAAAAGACAAAAATAAAATTAAAATTAAAAAAAAAAAAAAACCCGCCTGCGTGATAAAATAATAAGTAACTGAATAGAAAATGAACTGAAAAGGTCGGAACAAGATAAAAATTCAATTTATGCAACATCATTCATAACATGCAGTCGGAGGCATATTAATGATAAGTCAAATCATTCTCAATTTGTGCGTGGTTGTGCAGGTTTACGCACCGACCTCTACACACTCGGACGATAAAGTGGAAGATATGTATGGTGACATATCAAAGGCCTTACACTTCACCATCAAGGCCCACTACAACGTTGTCATGGGGGACTTCAACGCTAAAGTGGGAGTACAGAATCGCCACGAATCGGTAGTAGGATCACATGGTTTGGCAGCAGAAATCATAGGGGGCAAATGCTTGTCAACTTTCTCGAAAGAGAGGGGCTTTTCTTGATGAATTATTTCTTTAAGAAACAGCCTCAAAGAAGGTGGACATGGCAGAGCCCCGACACTGTGACTAAAAATGAGATCGACTTTGTTGCAATTTAGCAAAACCGGGGGTCGAAAGTGTTTGTCCAGTCTCTTGGGAGAAGCCACTTGACAAAGTTGACTACGGCCAGTGGAGTAGTCGTTGCCTCAAAGCCAGAGGTTCTTTCGGAAATCGAAAACTTCTACAGCCAGTTATACATCTCAACCTGATCCCGAAAATGACGATACCAGAGCCACATTGACCCGCCACTTTACCGAAGAGTTGCCAGAAATCAGCCTAGGTATAATTGAGATGGCTCTAGAGCAGCTTAAAAACGGAAAAGCCCCTAGCGAAGATGGTGTTACATCTGAGCTCCTCAAAGAAGGCGGTAAACCTGTATTAAAGGAGCTCCAAAACATTTTTAACGCCGTTTTTTTTTATTGGGAGAACTCCGGAGACGTGGAGTAGGAGTGTCGTCGTGTTGTTCTTCAAAAAAGGAAACAAGACCCTACTGAAGAACTACCGACCCATTTCGCTCCTAAGTTACGTATATAAGCTGTTTTCAAGGGTCATCACAAACCGCCTTGCGCGCCGACTCGACGAATTTCAACCGCCAGAGCAGGCCGGGTTTCGAGGAGGATACGGAACCATAGACCACATCTTCACAGTGCGGCAGATTATACAGAAGACCGCAGAGTATAATCGGCCCCTGTGCTTAGCACATGTGGACTATGAGAAGGCATTTGACTTTATTGAAACCTGGGCTGTTCTAGAATCCCTGCAACGATGCCAAGTCGATTGGCGATATATCCAAGTGTTGAGGTGTCTGTACAATGCTGCCACCATGGCCGTCCAAGTACAGAGCCAGCAAACTAAGCATATCCCCCAAATTGTTCACAAATGCATTGGAGGATGTGTTTAAAACGCTAGGCTGGAAAGGACGTGGCATTAACATCAACGGCGAACACATCTCACACTTGCGATTCGCGGACGACGTCGTCATCGTGGCCAAAACCTTCCATGATGTACGGTACATGCTGAACGGCCTAGCTGATTCTTCTCAACGCATCGGTCTCCGGATGAACTTGGATAAAACCAAGGTTATGTTCAACAAACATGCTATTCCGGGACCGATTGCAGTACAAGGCGGTGCTCTCGAAGTTGTTAAGGAATACGTCTACCTCAGGCAGATTTTGCAATTGGGCAGAAACAACTTCGAGAAAGAGGCTAACAGAAGGATATGGGAAACTACGTCGGATTTTTACGTCGGCTATTCCACAGAGTCTAAAGACGAAAGTCTTTAATCAGTGCGTCCTACCCGTCATGACATAAGGAGCCGAAACGTGGACACTCACGATAGGGCTGGTTCACGAATTTAAAGTCGCTCAGCGAGCTATGGAAAGGGCTATGCTCGGAGTTTCTCTGAAGGATCGACTTCGGAATGAGGTGATCCGACAGAGAACGAAAGTAATCGACATAGCCCATCGGATCAGCAAGCTGAAGTGGCAGTGGGCCGGTCATATTAGCCGCAGAACCGACAACCGTTGGGGTAAACGAGTTCTCGAGTGGAGACCGCGCATCGGCAAACGTAGTGTAGGACGCCCTCAGACAAGGTGGAGCGACGATCTTCGCAAGGTGGCTGGCAAGAGCTGGATGAGAGTAGCCGCGGATCGTGCTCGGTGGCGTGTACTTGGAGAGGCCTATGTCCAGCAGTGGATTAGTGGCTGATGATGATGATGATGATGAATATATACCCCCGCTGGGAATCGAACTCGGGACCTCTGGGTCTGAGACCGGTGTGGTCTCAACCACTAGACCACAGAGGTGATTAGTGGTTAGTTGGTTGATTTATTTATTTTTTTATATTATGAATAGTAATAATATCTATACCCATCTTTATCCTAGTTACGAAATAATAAAGTTTCATTATTATAATACCTTCTATTTAGATAACAAGTATATTAGTACTAAAAATAGTAGGTAAGTATCATACAGAAAGATAGCCAGAATGATTGTATCGCTAAGTGCCTACACAAAAATTATGGCTCAACTATAATTACGATGGTATTGGATAGATCACGATCGCTAATGGCCGCGCTTGCGGCTGAGGTGAATGGACTGTAAAGGCTTTCATTTTCAAAATCAAGGACAAAATGTCAATATGGCCTCCGTGCTTCATAAGGCATGTAAAGCTGTTGGTCCCGGCTGCATAGGCCGTCGCTAACGACCACCGCACCGCACTGGGTCGGACGCTGACGCTGATTATGACCCGTCCTCCCTGTGAGGTCTCCATCCATGGAAGGCTCGTGCTCAACAATGGGGACATGAAATTGAGCTGGTGATGATAATGGTGATGAAGATGGTGCAAAATAACAAAATGATTATATCTAACTATTCACTTTTTTGAGGAGCTCGATGGCGCAGTGGTTATCGCGCCCGGTCTGCGATTGCTGACGTTAAGCGACTTTCGTAAAGGCCAAAAATGAGCTGATGATGATGATGATATTTTGTTTTACAGCTGTTGGGATGGATGACTCGCATAAAGTTTGATTTGGTTGATTTTGTCAATAATTTAAAAACTAGACAACTGTTGTCGGATATAACAATAGTAAGTATTATTTATCACTTAATTTATTCATTGACTGTTAATATTATAATAATCTAGCTTTAAAACAATTTTTATCGAATTTTTAATATGAGCTAGATATTTTGACCATTACAAGTAGGTAAGGTAAATTTTCAATAATTTAATTGTGGTGGTACCTATTAAGGAATTTTCGAGTCAATTTAATTCTTAATAATGATCATTGGAAAACGTTATATAAAGGCAAAAAAAAATTGTGAGTCAGTAAATTATGCGTTCCGTAGCATTATAGATGGGTGAACCATTTTCTATAGAACAATAACTCAATTTTCCGCTCCACGTGACGTGACGGGCTCCAGCGCGGTACGGACGGTTGCTATGGCACCGAACAATGTAGCTTATTTGTTAATTAAAAATACATTATCGTTTAGATAACATTAGATTTCTATACAGTTGGACTATTTAAAGGAGCGGCTTCATTATTCGTGGAGACCACGTTTGCAATGACTTCATCATTGTGCGGTCGACTCCTGCGCAGAGGGAACGTCGCAGTACCATAAACATTTTTTTTACTTAGCCTACGTGTGTTCCACTGCTGGCCAAAGGTCTCGCCTCTGCGGCTCCACTCTTCTCTATAATCGGCCACCTCATACCACTCCAGCAAAAAAGTGGTCAAGTCGTCCTCCCATCTCCGCTTTAGCCTGCCTCGTCTCCGGTGTCCATCACATGGAACCCAGCCAAGCGGCCGCAACTCCAACATCATGATCAACAACATGTTTTTGGCTTTGTGTAGTGTTTCGAACTCTATCGGTTCTTTTTACAGCTAATATGCTGCGCTCCATCGCTCGTTGGCAAACCTTGAGTTAGGACTTTTGATGGTCGGTCAAAGACCAGGTCTGAGCGCTGTAAGTTAGGATAGGCAGGATGCACATGTCGACGAGTCTGCGTTTCAAGGCAAGCGGAAGCTTACCTTTCATGGACCAGTAGCTCTTCCAGGCGTTGTCGATCCGACGATCAATCACTTTGTCCTGCCTGTTTTCGAAGGAGGTTAAACATACAAAGATTTAAATGTGTTTACACGTATTTGTTTGAATATAAGAAAAAACACATGACATTGTGTGATATCCAAAAGGTCTCAGGTCAACGTCATGCGGTAAAGCACCCACCGGCTCACACTTCAATAAATGAATTTTTCATTCGCTATTGTTTTATAGCATTTGATTGTGTTGGTCTTCAGGTCTAGAGCATCTATGAGAATCTATCCAGTCTTGGATTAGATTCATCCGGAGCCTTGTATCCCTAAAAGCATTGATTAGTTTGGGACTAAATAATTGTTGTTTTTTTTGGTCTCAACAAAAGAGATCGATGAAAGAACAAGCGTAATACAAGGAGGGTTTTAACAAAGCAACAATGATCTTAATATGACAAAGGTTTTTCATTGTATGTAGTAATTTATTCCTCATTCTGTATAAATAACAAAATCTGTTTGTTGAAACCCCTCTGTTGTTGTTGTACGCCAAACCAGTGTGTTTCCAAAACAGTTCTCGAATTAAGTAACCTTCAAAGGGGACATGCGAGGAGTATCCCAATACTTATCTAGTTACATAATAATACGTCAAGAAAAACTTTGTAGGTACCCCTTTTTAAGCACAATGCTTGCACGGATGAGTGTGAGAATTGGGTTTAGTGGAGGAGTGTAAAAAGATAAAATTCATACTGTAACCTTGTGTTACATTACATTATATAAACAAAAGATGGAATAGTCTACCATCACACGTTTTCCCTCCTTCCTATGACATGGGGTCCTTCAAACGAGGCGTGAAGAGGAACCTTGTGGGTCGGCAGGGTGAGGTCGACTGATGCTGCGTTGTTTTCACGCTGCACCAGTTGTCCTTGCGTCTGGACTCCATTTACTCTTAACATCAGTTGAAAAAAAAATCAATGAACTTAATCTAGCTGTTATAAATAATGTCAATATTGTTAATAATAAGTATTGAAAAAAAAATTCCTATTTATATTTCTATTTAAAACAATAAATAAGTATTTTAAGGATCACGGTCGAATTCCTACCATTGCGCGACCATTAATTAGCTTACAAACGCGTGAATACTAAAAGGATGCGTCTAGTTGTTTAACATAAAGTCAGTGACCACTGTTACGTGAGTATGGGCCAATAACACTATTGTGTGCTCCTTTGTCTACTGGCCGGGTTCCTACTGTGTGCCACTAATTATTCGGTCAAAACTTTACAAAATGATATAAAACTTAAACTCAAACTCAAACTTTTATTTGTAAACTAAATAGATCAGTTTTACAAGATTATGGTGACTTAGTTACCTTGTACAGGTACAACAAATATTATAATAAAACTATAAAACATGTAAAAAAAATAAAATTGTTAAAGCATTCAATTAAATTATATTATATTATATTATCCCGATCGCCAAACCTGTAAATCACAAATCAACATTTCGCATAGTTAAGTATTCCTCTACACTACAGTTTAAAAACATTTATTAATCAAAAACTTTTTTGTTTTATACATATTAAAAACTTGATATTTTTGTTCCATTTGCAATTCTATCGGTAATTTACTTTGTAATAAATTAGGCACCACATCATATGCGAAACTGTGATAATATTTTTGATGAATGTTGCAAACTATCGTAAGTCCTGTAAATGTAAATATGTATGTCGAATTATTTAGACACTTATGGGAAAATTTAACTTGTTTTAATGCAACAAGGCGTCAGCGCTGTTTAGTGGCTCATTGAAAAACAGCAGAAACATTCAGTCTGCCATTTTATTAATATTAAAAAAAATTGCTAAGCTTGATATACTTTGGCCTTTGTTATTTATGAAATAGCAGTATGTTAACAAAGATAACTTTACTTTAGTTATACTGCCTTTTTTAACGTTTATTTTAAGTAAATAGGTTTGGTAATGGTTGACAGAGAGTTGTTTAGAGTAAAGACTTTTTTAAACTCAAATATTGCATGTTAATTTCTACTGAGAGAATGAAGCACTAAACTTATTTATTAAAATTTATCAAACACATTCGTAAACCTATTCTCTGCCAATAACCATTATGAATTTTTGATTTCGATTAAATCTGATTTTAATAAATAGTTTTTTTTAAAGCGCAGTGTGGGCAGGCCTCTAACAAGGTGGACCGACGATCTGGTAAAGGTAGCGGGAAGCCGCTGGATGCGAGCACCACAAAACCGGTGGTTATGGAGATCCTTGGGAAAGGCCTTTGTCCAGCAGTGGACGTCTTTTGGCTGAGATGATGATGATGATGATAATGATGATAGTTTTAAAATCCCATTTTCTTATATAATTCCTATTGAATCCTAATGGATTTATGTTGTTATAACAACAAAGTTTAAATAAGTGGCAGCCGGTAGCGGGCCGGCGCAGTGTCCACAGATTATGTTAATGACACGGCTCCTTACTTTCGATTCTATTGTGAGCTGTTTGGCCGGTAATCTATTGTGATTGTCTGTCCGTCTTTGTGTTTTTATGTATGGACTATAAACTGTTTTGGGCTACTTCGCCATGAAGTAATTGTCGAGCGAACTGGAAATCGAACCGAAACCGAGCTCGTGGGATTGGACGACTCTATTAACGACCATTGTTGTGTCACTCGGGTATAAAATAAATGGGTAATTTGTACTTCATTTACTAATTTAGGAGAATTACGGCTTGGACCTATTGTGATGGTAAGTAAGCATTCGAGCGGACATAAATTTCTTAAAAAAATAATTTAGTTTTTTGTAAGCCGGTTTAGATCCAGAGGCCCCGGGATCGATTCCCAGCGGGGGGTACATGTCTGTGTACTCGGTTTGGTTTGTGATAGGACTTGTTTATACGCCTGGCTAGCTACCACCATCTTATCTAAATATGTCGCTATAACATCAATGTTGTGTTCCGGCAGCTACAGATAAGATAGTCAGTGCCTCACTAGTTGAGGATCCCGGGTGAAGTGCGCTTCCACCAAATGGCCTTATCATCACTTAACATCAGGTGAGATCAAGGCACTGTGGTTACCCGTTGATATTTTAAAAAAGAATGCTTTCAAAGCATTGCCTACATGTAGCCTTGCTACGGACTATAATTTCAATGTAAGATAAAACTTTTACGCACAAAAATAATTGAGGAACTTCTAAATACTTACTAATCGCAAACAATAAGATTTGAAAGTTATCACAAGAAACGTCGACATCTTAATCACATGTGTTTTCAATGCACACTGCAAAAACGAAACGTCTCTTGAAAATGCGTTAATGAACAGAGATTTAAAAAACTACCTACTAACAATGGAAATCAAACAATACATACAATGTTAAATACCTACATTCTGCTGAGAGACGCGTCGCGGCGCGGTCGATGACAATCGATGTCGTTAATACATGACAAACACCTCTATAAACCTAATGTTGCGGTTTCTCGTCGGAGATACCGGTTGCTACCGGTATTAACCGGTTCCGCTGCTCCACGACACGTTATCTCGCAGTACAAATATGTACAGTAACTAGTCTGTAGCAGCCGATTTCTTTACTTACTCAGTTGTTCCACAAAATAAGGAGACCCCAGAAGGTAAGCTTAATACATACCGCCTACCGCCTCTGTGGTCTAGTGGCTAAGACCACCGGTTTAGACCCAGAAGTCCCGGGTTTGATTCCCAGCGGGGGGTACATGTTTGTGTACTCGGTTTGGTTGGTGGTAGGGCTTGTTTATCCGCCTGGCTAACTACCACCATTTTATCTAAATATGTCGCCATAACATCAATGTTTGTAGCATTGTTGTGTTCCGGCAGCTACAGATAAGATAGCCAGTGTCCTACTAGTTGAGGATCCCGGGTGAAGTGCACTTCCATCATTGGCCTTATCATCACTTTTAACATCAGGTGAGATCAAGGCACTGCTTACCCGTGAATATAAAAAAATACTGCGCTCGGGCAACGCATTCATACATACATACGTCTTGGACACGGAATCTCGAAACAGCTCGAACCACCGGCAGGCTTATTACCGAAAAAAGCAACCAGTTGTTAATTATCCAATTGCAACGCGACTGCTCTTGTTGCGGTTGATAAATTGGTATGCGGACACAAATCGCTCAATGATCGCTCCCTTAGTGCAATTAAAATGTATGTAATAGTTTACATACCAATGTTTGACTCAATAGTCAATTTGCAATTGTACAACTTAATATCTGGGGGCCGACCGCCTAACTCTCTCGCTTTCGATCGCTTTGAACGAGGAGCAAGGAGGAGGCGTCATCTTGTCATTTCGAAAGCAATATGAAAGCAATATCGAAAGCTAGGCTATAGCTTTCGATATTATTCGATATTATATTAGAAGGCGAGGCGAGGGCCTCGCTCTCAAAGCGATCGAAAGCGAGAAAGTTAGGCGGTCGGGGGGCTGGTTGCTTTTTTCGGTAATAAGCCTGCGGAACAGTCAGAGCGCATGCAGTTGCTACGAGGTTTCGTGTCCATTAGAGGTTGT
The DNA here is from genome assembly GCA_963082485.1 of Eudonia mercurella. Lineage (NCBI taxonomy): Eukaryota > Metazoa > Arthropoda > Insecta > Lepidoptera > Crambidae > Eudonia > Eudonia mercurella. Next base: position 18,545,120 of record OY720038.1, on the reverse strand, counting down.
CTATGGGTCGGTGCTCGAGCGCGTTGTATGAAGCTTATCTTCTTAAATCTCCTTATTTTGTGGTTATACCTACGTTTTCTAGCACTTGAGTACAATTTAAACAAGTAGCACCCTACGATATATATATGCAAATCTATGTTGGCTTAATTTGCAAATGGATTTCGTCATTATTTAATGTGATAATATGCTAATTTACAACTCTAAGAACTGGGTAGATTATTCGCGGAAGCGTACCACATTTAAGTAGGCCAATATTGGTTCAAGCGGCCACCTGTTTGGCCCACACGAGGTGTGAATCACTGTAGGGGTGACATGTGACTGGCTCTTGTCCGTACAGGCAAACCTGAAAGACTTAGCTGACAATGAAGCTGATATTCCAAAGCATTTGAAATGTCGATGACACCTCATACATGTATTGTGGTTATTGTTTATTTTTGAACACGTTTGAAGTTGGCCCACAATTGTTGGTTACAAAAATAGGATATTACGCAATTTTAAAACCACTAAATATTATGATATTTTGAGGTGCAATTTGCGTTTATCTCCATATACCCTTTGCTATTAAAACATGACTTTGTAAGCGATTGCTCAACTAGATTTATTTGGTGATTTTTAAGTATGATAGTGACACCGGTGATCGACAAGAACCAGCGATCAACATTTTTTTCCTTTGATAATTAAAAAAAGAAAAATATAGGGGTTAGCAACCGATTTTAGTTTATATTAACAATTAAATTCAGACCATTTTTTAAATATATTATAATAAGTAACAGTGCCTTGATCTCACCTGATGATAGATGATGATAAGGCCAATGATGGAAGTGTACTTCACCCGGGATCCTCAAAGTGAGGCACTGGCTATCTTACTCTAACTGCTGGAACGCAGAAATGCTACAAACATTGATGTTATGGCGACATATTAAGCTGGTGGTAGCCAGCCAGGCGGACAAACAACCCTACCACCAACCAAACCGAGTACACAAACATGTACCCACCGCTGGGAATTGAACCCGGGACCTCTCGGTCTAAACCGGTCGGTCAGTCTAGACCACAGAGGCGGTTAAAAAACTATCTGCATTCCTTTCTGTGATCCCGTGAAATTTCAATGACAATCTGTTATTTTTGGCTGAAAACTGTCGAACAATGGGCTTAGAGTGTCGAATACTGGCGCCTACTTAATTATAAAATGACTAGGTTAGAGCTTATTCAATAAGCCGTTATCTCTGAGAGTCTGTAAGGCATATCACTAAGAAAGAATAGTTTACTGATTATCTTACCTCATACTGTCGAAACAGCAACACTGTTTCAAAAGAAGCACCTAAAATAACATTCATCATCATCGTAATCATCATCATCACCATCAGCTAATTCTTATGTCCCCACTGCTGGGGCACGAGCCATCCCTATCCCATCACTGACTGGCCACCCATCCGATGACTGGCCTTTGTGTTAGTTGCCTAACCTCTTTAGGTTGCAGACCGGGCGCGTTAACCACTGCGCCATCGAGCTCCTCAAAATAACATTAACCGTATGCAAAAATAACTAATTTGTCAGCGATCGAGCCAACAGCACAATGCGCAGGTATATTGCATCAGCCTGCTCCACCGAGCCGAGGGTTGCATCATCATCACCGGAAACTAGGTGTTTATGGCCTGCGTGTGATAAGGGGCGTTGTGAAATGTGTGCGGGCTCTCTGAAAAGTCACGTTGCTTGTGAATGCTAGGTATTTCGTTTTTCTGTATTGTGTCTCGCTTCCTGATTGCTTCCTTCACATATTTAACTTCTATGGTCTAGGGCGCCATAAAAATAGATTTAGTGGTGTATGTAAATTTTATTATGGTGGTTGAAATACCAATGATCCAGTAGATAAAAGTTGACATAACTTCTATAGATAGCTCTAGTATTCAGGTTCTAAGCTAGTCATATTTCCTTCAAAAGTTCTTTTTACTTTAAAGCTTTTATTTTTGAACCATTTGGAACTTGTGATCTTAGCCAGTTGTTCGGAATGAATAGGAGCTGGTTTGTACAAATGGGTTATATTATTAATGGAAAAGAACAAGTCAGAAAACTATTCGTCGCTTAAGTTCTAACACTTACGTAATGCAGTTTTAAATTTGTACATAAAGGCACTTGTTTGATTCGTTCTGGTATTTTATTAAATACTAGCGGCCCGTCCCTGCTTCGCACGGGTGGACATTTTTTTTAATATAGCCTATGTTACTCAGCGCTAATGCAGCATTCTAACAGTGAAATAATTTTTTAAATCGGCGCAGTTGTTTTTGAGTTTATTCGTTACAAACATACATACATACATACATAAATACAAAGATTTTCTCTTTATAATATTAGTATATAGGGTCACATTTTATCAACTGCAAATATTTTGAGGATAAATTCAACGACGTATATAAACTATTTTTATGAAAAAATCTTAAATTTTTATACGCTAGTTTTTAAGAAAAACGCCAAAAGACATTTCGGTTAAAAAGAAAAATAAAGCACTTTCGGTAGTTTCAATTCAAAAGAGCCGAAACAAAAAGGCCGCAATGCCTTCACCGCTTACACGTGCCCCTAGTTTCATTCAAAAGAGCCGACAGAGAGGCCGCTTTTAAAAATATTAGAATTTTTGTGCTAGGAAAAGTATAAAAAAAACTAGCCTGAATTTTGTTTTAAATGCTAGGGCCTTATTTCTCTGATATAATTAGATGATTTGACAAAATATTTGCAGTTGATAAAATGTGACCTTATAGATTGTTATAGCCATCGCTGGAGCATTCCTATGGAATCGCCTTGTTTTCGGAAATACTCTAAGCATTCATTTATTTGGATGTCTGTTACTTCTTTTTGATAGATCCTTTGCTTTTACATACATGTCATATTTTGTTTAACAAATATTCCAACCTCTAGTTTGTACAACCCAACCAGAGTTAGTATTCTTAGATCCTAAAATATGTTCTGCATGAAATATCTGGTGCAATATTACATATGAACCGTATACACCTTTTTTGTGCAAAAAATACTTTAATTTTGTCTATTCCGTTTCCCCAAACTAAAAGTCCATATCCGTATCTCAACATAAGCAAAGTATACTGTCAAAGGTGTTAGTGAAAAATTAACATAAACACGTTCTTAGAATTAATTTTTTGAAGTAGTAAACAGTAAAATTAAAATCTGTGAAAATTATGAAATATTGTATTCTGTGGAACCCCATGGGAACACGATTTGATAAAGTTGGCTCGATAGAATAAATTCACAAAGTTACATTACCAAAATTAAATTCATTTATAACTTGAGGTATTATAACCGATCGTTTTTTTTATTTTATCGATTATTCAAGTGATTTTAGATGCACAGGCGGGGGGGGGGGGGGGGGGGCACTCGCCAGTGTCTCGCGAGACGTCACCGAGGTAGGACCTGTGTCGAATTTATGCGCGCGCTCGTCTCTTCTGGTGCGGAAATTTATCGAATGTTTTTATAATAAATTTGATTATATTAAACCAATAAGTAGCTAGTTAGGTCCCATTTTTAAACATTTTGTGTAATTATTAGTACCATTAAAACTCTATATTTAAGTGTTTTGTGAAAATGGGAAATAAAAAAAACAAAGTATACAAACATTCATCGCGGCTGAAGAAGAAAAACACCGGGAAGAAAGTATGGTAAGTATTATTTCTTTCGCATTTATAATATAAGTATGGATTCAGTATCCGTATCTACTCCGTACCTACTGACCACAGTCTAACTAATATCAGTAGGTTCAAAGAAAAGAATAACAAATAAGTTATAATCAGTTCCCACGTTTCTCGATAAAGTTCTCACAGTCATGATGAGTAAATAATTAGATTGTTGAATAAAGTGCTACCTGCGAATATCTAAATGAGATTATTCAGAAAAAATTGATTTCTACTCCATGGTGTGGGACTCGAACCTACGACCTTTCCCAATCGGGGGGAATGCTCTAAACTACTGAGCTTACCGCACTAACTAGGTAACCAGCCATTTTTTCTGTTACTACCTGAAAGGCATTTAGAGCATTCCCCGCGATTGGGAAAAGTCGTGGGTTCGAGTACCATCACGTAGTGGAGATCATTTTTTTCTGGTGATTAATCTCAATTAAATACCTTTAGTAAAATTATAAAATTAGCACTTACAATGCGTTCACAATAAGAATAAATACTACCCGTAAGCGAGAGTGAGGGCTGAAGAAAGCGAGAGCAATGACGCGAGTTTGCCGGCCGGCCGATCGCTGGCCAGTGAACCGCGCGGCCAGACAATCACAATGCGCGAGTCGTGCGTGCCCTATAGTTTTGGGGCACGTTGCTAGTATGGAGACGTACCGTTTTTTCTTTAACACCTACCTTAATTGTTTTAGCTTTAAAATATTTTGTGATGATGATATTTCGATTTTTTTTAAATACGTATTTACTGAATTTATTGTTTCAGTTCAAAAATGGCTCGAAACAAGAAAGGCTTATTTCTACGAAAAATTTGTACAGAAGAACAGTAAGTACTGTCTTTGGTTTGGTGATTTTTTTATAGCCTATATTGTGTCCCACTGCTGGGCAAAGGCGCTGTACGCATTGGCAACACTAGGTATGAGGTAGCCCTGAACGATAGGGACAAGTGGAAACGTAGAGGGCTACGTTTCCACTTGTCCCTATCGTTCAGGGCTACCTCATACCTAGTGTTGCCAATTCGTACAGCGCGACGCTGCAATCTGTCCAAGGCATCGAGAAGGTACTTTGCGGAACCGTCCCAGAAGTGCGAGCAATACTCCACGCAAGACCCTACCTGTGTCTTGTACAAAAGGCACAACTGGTCAGGCGTAAAGAATCGGCACACTCTGTTCAGAATACCGAGTTTTCGTGAGGCTGTTTTGATCACGGTTTCGATGTAGTCCTTTTGGTTCAGATTGCAGCGAATCGTCATCGTCAATCGTCTGAGCATGTTGATACTGCTCTGCAGGCTTAGAGATGTTCCCTGAAGAATAGGAAGGGGAAGGAATGGTGACTTTTTGCCTTGAACGCACACACCTGTGTTTTCTTCGCATTGAACTCAACAAGATTATTGGAGCCCCATTTAAATATGAGATCCAATACCCGATTGAGCTCAATGACAAGATTCACTCGATTGATTTCGGTTTCGACTCGCCCCCGCTGGGTGACCTTTATATCCCCCATGCACTGTACTATCATCTGCATAGCAATGAATATTTCCAAGTGGAAGCATATCATTGATATGCAAAAGGAATAGCGTGGGGGACAGAACGGAACCTTGAGGGACAGCAGCGTTTACTGACATAAAACGCGAAGCGCATCCATCAGACAGGACACGGATTCTACGCTCATGCAGGAAGCCAGTGGCCCAGTGCAGAACTGAGCAGGCAGACAGTATGCCGGGAGCTCGACCGAAACTCGTATTGGCTATCGTGAAATGTCAGGTGTTCTTCCAGGTAGTGGACAAGTTGTTTATTTAAAATACGTTCCATAATTTTGCACAAAACTGAAGCAACGGCTATGAGGCGGTAATTAAATTCGGGAGTTAGATGCAAAGAGTTTGGCCAGTAGATCGACCTTCTCCTGCGGCTTGTGCCTAATAAGAATAATAAGACTGAATATTATGACACCCTAATGTATACCATATTTTTGGAAAGAAACGAATTATTATTTTTATTATTATTATTATTCTCTTTATTAAATATACACCTTAAGAATTTTGTTTTTCAATATTTTATATAACAACATATTAACAATATAAAATATTATATTTTTATTATTATTCTCGTTATTTATTTTCTTTCTTAAAACTAAATTTTTACAATATAACATTATAAAAACCTAATCCTACATTAGAGCGGATGCCCAGCGCGTCGCACGGGTCGGCCAAGAACTACTGACGCATCCTACGGGCAGCCGTAGATACTGGCGTCTGACCAAAGCCGTGCAATCAAACTTCTGCCAACCCTCGCCTCTACCACCACTGAGATATCCTGACGGGACTTTAGCTCACAATAATATAGACATGACCATATGCCAACAAGTCCGGCGGAACAAAGGGGATCTCTCAACTGCTTGGATTGACTACAAGAAGGCTTATGATTCGGTGCCTCATTCATGGCTAGAGATAATTTTAGAGTTGTATAAAATTGATGCAACTCTAAGATCAACAAGGTCTTCCTGGCACTGGTTCGACGGAAGCCTTCACAGACCAAATACATCGCAGCACCATCCACTCGAGCTCTGGTTATACGCTGGCTGATCCCGAAACGTGACCGACAAGCGGTCACTTGACGGGTTTTACACCATGCGTAAGGTGGTCACTAAACAGACGGTTACTAACTAGCCCTACCACGCAGTGGAAAATGGAAGCTCGAACATCCTTTAGTTGCCTCTTACGACACCCACTCAGAACGCGAAATCATGTAACTCTGTCTTAAGTTACATTTTCAAGCTTAAACCGCTGAACTAATTGTGATGAAAAACACAAATGTTGAAAAAAAGAAACTAATTAAATAATTAAAAATTTCCACGAGCAGGATTTGAACCTATCCCCTTCGCCTCAACCTTCTGAAATACCGTGTCAGGTGCTCTTCCAATTGTGGTATGTCAGAAGGGTGCAGGTTCAAATCCTGCTCGAGGAAATTTTTTCAACATTTGTGTTTTTGTAATTTGTTCGCAACAAAATTTGCGTTAAAAATTATTTGAACTTTTGTAATTATAATAATTGTGATGAATTTTGGTATAGATATAGATACCAAAATCCATCAACCATGGAGAAGGACATAGACTTTTTGTGATTACAATATTATAATATTTTAAATTTAATATGAAATTGTTTTATTTGATACCATTTAAGTACTCAATTTATGCTAATTATTTATGAAACTCTAAGTTATCACTACTATAAACAAAGTTTAATTATAAAAATGAATTTCTAAGGTCACATGAAATTACCTTACTGCTTACTTTTATACTGTGTCACTGACGAGACACGCTGTGTGACATGCAACTGCCATGCGAGTTCACTGCCGCCGCCGTTGCGTTTTCACGACAATTCGGACAGCGCTAAATGCCTATTTTTGCACAAAAACCTTGCCTTAGAGCGTACGCAAATCCGTTTATTTTAGCACAAACTTGTTCCATATGTCCTTTCCACATCAATACAGATTCTATCCTTTTAAACCTAAAAATGTCACACTATCTTGATTATGTATTATAGTAATTAATGTCAACTGTTTTATTCTTATAATTATTGAAATTCATTAAATTTGTTTTATTTAAATTTATCTGTAAATTATTATTAGATAACCAATCAAATAACGATGTCAGTGTATTTGTAATGTCTATTTTGTGATGTTGCAATGAACAATTTTTATCCGATGTCACCACAACACTCACATCATCAGCAAACAGAGTCATCTTATGGGTCGTGTCTTCAGGTAAAAATCATTGACGTAACAAAAATAACAATGGTCCAAGGACGCTACCTTGTGGGACTCCAGAACAGTTTATTTTCAGATCAGACGTGTGTATATCTGAACAGTGTGCTTTTCGTTTAATTGTGTAATCTCTACATAATGAACCCGGTTTTTTAAATATGATTTTAACATACATAGGTCTCCCCTAATGAGCGCCATAGCGCCCTGTCCTCAGCTTGACGCATCCATCCAGGATTCAAATTACCTGGCGCCCAATGTACAAAAGGTTTGACAAATCCACCATATATACTAAAGCCCAACGCTTTCTAAAATAGCTTTAAAATGAATGCCCACTGTCCAACATAAATGACAAATAATATAACTTTAATTATTTTTGAATTTCGCGCTTTTTGACATTATTTAACCGGCTAAATGAATAGTATGCACTTCCGGGTAGACAAATAAAAAGAAATGTCACTGTCATGTATTGTCAGTCGGATAAAGTATTGAGAAAATGCCGGGTCGCGTGCAACGAGGTAAGTTAATCAGTGATTATCTCATCAATCAAGTAGTTTTATGGTATTTAACTTTGATATTATTTGAATTTGGTGTTCTGTTTGATCAGCAGCTGACTTTTAGAGATCACTGTGACCATATTGCATTGAAAGGTTGTAAAACTCTAGGTTTTGTCGCTAGAGCCACAAAACATTTTAAAAAGAATGTGGGTTTCTTGCATCTTTACTACAGCCTTGTCAGATGTAAACTTGAGTACTGTTCTGTGATTTGGTCACCTAGCTATGTAACCCACTCAAACATAATAGAGAGTGTTCAAAGGAAGTGTCTAAGAATATTGTCTTACAGATCAGGCCTTGGCCGCCGTCTCAACTCTTATTCCGATAGACTTCAGCATTTCCGAATTACCTCTTTGTGCGTGCGGCGCAAGCAACAGGATCTCCTTCACTTATACAAAATAGTGCATTCCTTATTTGACTCCCCAAGCTTATTGTCACTTCTCAATTTCAATATTAGAATCCCCTTGCGTAACCGTAAAAAACAGACCTTTATCTTGCAAGTCTATAGGAATAATACCTCCTTTTACAATCCCGTTGTACGCATGTGTCGTACATACAATGAGCTGTCGCAGGTTGGCGGTGACCTGGACATTTTTGTGCCGACCCTCGCCATGTTTTACCGTACTGTCAGAGAGGTACTCTCTGAAATTGTATAAATGTTATTCTGTTGTTAAATGTTTTGTTTCACTGTATGTTTTTGGAATCCAATTTAATTAAATTAATTGTAACTCATTGTAATTTAATTCATTGTAATTTAAATTTTTGTAATCTAATGTAATTTATTGTAATTTGATTTATTTAATAAATTTGAGTATTAATTTTTAATGCTGTCGTGGTGACAAGTAGGTATGTTTGCGCAAAATTTTATATAATGCTGTGTGTACACGTTTTTGGGTCTTGATCTAGTTTTAAACTATTATAATTCCTGACTTCTATTTCTATTTGATTGTTACCTGTTGTGTATGCCAATAATAAATAAATAAATAAATAAATAAATAAATAAATAAATTTACATATATGCAGAATAATTAATTGTTTTAATTTTAATTTTAATTTTGAAGCAATTATTTTCAAAATAACCCTATTTGTACAACGTAAAGGACATAGGGCGTTAGATACATAAATGACGTGTTTTTATTTGTCATTTCATAATGACATTGGGCTATAGTGAAGTGGCAATTCGTTTAAAGTTTTGGGTGACAATGACATCGCACACATTCTTGACGAGTCTGATATTGAAGACTATGTACCCAGTGACGAAGACTTAGGCGATGCGGAGTTCTTAGTAGAAAATGAACAGGAATCGTCTTCTTCCTCTGAATCGTCTACTTCTGAAGAAGAAAGACAATCGAATTTTGGATCTTCGAGCACATCTAACAGAGGCAGAGCATCAGGCGCCTCAGTTTCCAAGCGAACACGTGGTCGAAATCTTCATCAAAGAGCAAGCAGAGAGCAAAGAGGTGCTTTGACTAGCACTCCAGGTAGGAACAGGTCTTCAGCTTCTGGATCTACTTTAGAAATAAACTGGTATGTTATAACATTTTTACCGAAGACAATGCAACTTATTGAGCCCTCATATTTACTTATTGAGGTTGAGGATTATGAAATTATAAAATATTTCAAACAATACATTGATGACGAAATCGTGAGCACAATTGTTATGAAAACAAACCAAACAGCAGTTTTAAAAACTGGTAAAAGTTTAGATCTGACTGTTGCAGAATGTTTCGTCTATTTTGGGATATGTTTAGCAATGGCAAGCATAAATTATCCGCAATTGCGGATGTACTGGCAAAGAAAATTTCGCGTAGCTTTGATTGCTAATGCAATGTCACGAAATAGATTTTTCATCATTCATCATCAGCTCATTTTTGTCCCCACTGCTGGGGCACGAGCCTTCCCTATGGATGGATAGGGAGAACGGGCCATAAACCACCACGCGGGCCCAGTGCGGGTTGGTGGTTGTTAACGACTGCTAATGCAGCCGGGACCCACGGCTTTACGTGCCTTCCGAAGCACGGAGGAGCTCGAGATGATAAATTTTTGGTCACCCATCCGATGACCGGCCTTTGCGAAAGTTGCTTAACCTCAGCACTCGCAGACGAGGCGCGTTAACCACTGCGCCATCGAGCTCCTCTATCGAGAGAATAGATTTTTATATCGATATTTTATATATCGAGAGAATAGATTTTTAGCAATGCGCAATTCACTAAAACTTGTTTTTGACGATGATGTCACAACAAAAGAACAAGATAAGCTATGGCGGGTTCGTCCATTGATTAAAAAAATTCAATCTGCTTGCCGTGCTCAATTAAAAGAGCAATCATAATCATCATAATCATAATATCTTTATTTGCGAAAATACAGGTACAGGTACAGTTCTTATTATTATTACATTTGAGCCAATGCATTCTACCAGTTTATTGGTGTGCAAATATTTAAAAATATGGTTTCACAGAGATAACAAGAAATCATCTCTATAAAGCGATTACCAAATAAATATTTAAACAAAAATGTCACAAAACATAAAAAAAAAAAAAAAAAAAAAAATTATCTAAAGAACGAATTTAAACAAAAAGAAAAAAGAAAAAATATAATAAATACAATAATATTAAAATAGTAAATTAAACAATTATATTAATTAGATCATACCGCATCCATAATATTGAATCACATTACTTAATTTATTGATGTCCATTAATCCGTAATATGTTTATAATTATTAAATTCATTCATACTATAAAAACAATTTTCAAGGAGCCATTTGGACAATTTATTTTTAAAAATGACAAGAGGTAAGTCCTTAAATGTATTTGGTAGCTTATTATAAACATGAATAGCCATATTGTAAGCATTTCTTTTATATATCTCGGATTTACATAAAGGTAAATACAGTTTATGTACATGTCTTGTGTTCCTGGAAATGGCATCGGACTGTTTTTTAAAATAATTTGGATGAAGTTTTACAAATATACACAATTCCTTGACATACATGCAAGTCAACGGAAGTATCTTTAGTTTTTTAAACAATGGCCTACAGCTTTCCATGAACCATGCACCACAAATGGCTCTGACGCATTTCTTTTGAACCATAAAAACTTTATTTGCTTCGACTGAATTGCCCCATAGCAATAGTCCATACGCAAGCACAGATGAGACATATCCATGATATGCGCTAAGTGCCACTTCGGCAGAAACGGTAATACGTAAACGCCTTATTGCAAAGACAAATTTGTTTAATTTGTCACAGGTATGCTCAACATGCGCTTTCCAATCACAGTGTTCATCCATAATTATACCTAAGAATTTATTAGTTTTCACTTGTTGAATTATGTTGTTGCCGTATTTTACATTAAGGATTGTTTTTTTTGCTTTATTAGTTTGAAATTGAATCATTTTTGTTTTATTTACATTAATTTTTAAATTATTAGCATTTAGCCATTCAACGACACTATTTAGAGCACTATTTATATCATTCTCATAATCATCTCTCGAATTGCATTTTATAAGTAATGTTGTATCATCAGCGAACAATATAGTTCTATGATGAGTGGCATTAGGAAGATCATTAATGTACATTAAAAACAAGAATGGACCAAGTACGCTTCCTTGAGGTACACCAAAAAAGTTTTGTTTATTTGACGATCGAATGGTAGTTTTTTTGCCATTGAAAATTTTTGTTATCTCTGTACATTGCTTTCGATCTTGTAAATAGTTATAGAGCCACGTATGTGCGTTTCCTCTTATGCCATATCTTTCCAATTTATATAATAGAAGCTTGTGGTCCACAAAGTCAAATGCCTTGCTCATATCAAGGAACACAGCTGTAATTGGTAATTTATTATTAATTGCTTCTGTAATGACCCTTACTAAATTAAAACAAGCAAGAGATGTAGTGCTATTATCACGAAATCCATACTGCTCATGCTGAAGTAAGTCATGTTTTTTTACAAAATTCCATAGTCTTTTTAGAATAGCCTTTTCAAATATTTTAGCTATAACTGGGATAAGAGTTACAGGCCGATAGTTGTGGACATCAGTAGCGTCACCTTTTTTTAGTAAAGGTTTGACAATTGAGTTCTTTAACACATTTGGAAACATTCCTTGTTCAAATGACAGATTAATATTATAGCTTATTGGTTTGCATATGTGCTGTGCGGATAATTTGACAATTTTTGTACAAATTCCATCTGGTCCTGTAGAATTCGTATTATTCAGTCATTATTCAGTTCAATTCCATCTGGTCCTGTAGAATTCGTATTATTCAGAGATTTGATAATTCCCAAAATTTCATTTTCGTCAGTAGGTTGTAAAAATATGGTATGATTATTATTTATATTCATAGTTTTATTAATGTCATTCTGATTATATTGAAATGTATTTAAATTTGTCAAATTAATAAAAAAATCATTAAAAATATTACTTATTTGTTGAGGATTATCATATTTCTTATTATTAATATTAATTGATTCAATTTGATTAACTGATGTAGTATTATTAATATTTTCTTGGATAACTTGCCAAGACGCCTTACATTTATTTCTGTTTTTATCAATAAATTTTTTATTTTGTATTCGTTGTGATTTATGTATGCATTTTTTTAATACACTATTATATGCTTTATAATGCTTAGCATTACCAAATTTATTAGATCCAGATTGTTTATATTTTAAGTAAAGGTATCTTTTACGTACACAAGCCAATTTAAGACCTTTTGTTATCCAATTTATTTTACGTTTACGGTTTGTTACTTTAATTCTTATTTCGGGAAAACATAGTTTATAGAATAATGAAAATAATTGGTGGAATGTTTCAAAGGCACCGTTTAAAGTTAAGTTTTCGTACACATCAGAAAATGTAAGGGCTGATATACAATTAAGAAACTTTCTGATATTGTCATCACTAAAATCTCTTTTTGTTTCCAACCACTGTAGTAATTTTATTTTTTTATTAACTTTAATTGTAAGTATTTGTCCAGTTTCGTGATCGGATAAAGCTAGATGGAGGACATTGGACTGAACTTGTTTGAAATTACTTGCAAACTGGTCAAGACAAGCCAATTGTCTTGTAGGTGACTTGATATGTAATGTCATATTATAATTTTTTAAAATACTAAAGAGTTCTTGTGATATTTTGTTTGTTTTTAAAGTGTCAATATTCCAATCTCCGCATAAAATTATTTTTTTATTTTTTGTAGTTAGTTTTGTAAGAAGAATGCTAAGTTTGTTAAAAAATATGTCTGGATTACTACCTGGTATCCTATATATACAAACTATTATTGTTTTATGAGTCAAAAGCTCCACACCAGTACATTCGAATTGATATTGACAAGACATTTCACTAATGCAATTAATATTCTTATATTCCATACAATTCTTTATTAGAACGCAAGTACCTCCACGTCTTTTATCACGTGAGTAAGATGAGACTAACCTATAATTAGGAATTTTAAATAAATCTTCCGTTCCCTTTTTAATAAAAGTTTCACTGAGACATATCACATCTATTTCATTATTTTGTTGACTTAATTCTATCAATGCTAATGTAATTTGCTCTGATTTATTTATAGCTCCCGCAATATTTTGATGTAGTATTTTTAATGTTTCTGAACTCTGTTTATTAATTTTATGGACGAAAAAAGTGTTGGCTATTATTTTGTTCACATATTAAATTATTGTGCGTTACTCCTATAGAGGCATTATTCTTTGTAACATTTTGCTTCCTATAATAGTACGGTATAGTACCTTTTTTTGGAGTCACACTGGTAAAACTAGAAGTTGGCCTTATCGGTGCAATTATATCATTTTTATTTATGTTATTACAAAATATATAATTATTATTAAATACAATGTCCTTAATTAATTTAGAGATGTCATAAAATATTGTTCGTAGTCCAAAGTTATTTAAATTACCAGTGTGTCTATAAAACATTTTGAAATCGTAGTTTAAATTTAAATTTGAATCTAAAAGGTATGCATGCATGTGTGTCATTATGTCTCGATATAATAAATTATTAAAATTCTCAACTCTCCAATTAAACGCCGTTGAATATTTGTGACACTTGTATGTTGGCGAACAAATTATAAAATTAGTATGACAAATATTTTTAACATAATTTCTAATAACAGAAACTAACTTTGCATAATTGTTTGTTACTTTAAAGTCCTCAATGCCTCAGTATAGACGAAATGATAATTCCGTTTACTGGGAACTGTGGCATTCGGATTTACTGTCCTGGGAAACCAAATCCATTAGGAATTAAAGCCTATGTTCTGGCAAATCCAAATGGAATGATATGTGACTTTCATATATACCAAGGATCGACAACATATCCCGAATTTGAAAACACGAACTTCGGCCAAGCAGAAAAGGCAGTACTGGCACTGACTAAAACACTTGTTCCTGGACATACTATATATTGTGATAGATATTTCACCAGCGAAACATTGTTAGACAAATTACTTGCAAAAGGTTTAGGGTGTACAGGTACTTTGATGAAGAACCGCATTCCCAAAGAGGTAAGAGGTCTCTTGATGAGCGACAAAGAATTAAAAAGACGTGGAAGAGGTTCTTCCCATGTCGTTGTTAGGAAAGACGATAACATTTCTGTTACCAAATGGTTTGACAATAAACCCGTTATTCTCATGTCTTCAGTTGAAGCTAGCAGTGAAGAAGTTACCTGCCAACGTTGGTCAAAACAAGAAAGAAGATATATGACTGTCAACAGACCAAGATGCGTACGGCAGTATAACAAAAATATGGGCGGTGTTGATTTGGCAGACCGTTTACTAGCCGTCTGCCCAAATCGATACCGCACACGAAAATGGACTCAACGGTTCATCTCTCACATGTTTGATCTCTCGGTTTCAAACGCATGGCTTTTATATAAAAAAGATGCAATGCAACAGCGTGTTGCAAAAATACCTCAACTACGACAGTTTAAACTGGAGCTAGGCGAATTATTAATTGAAAAGTATCAGCAAAAGACGCATAGTACTGATTCTGAAGATGAGGCTCCAGAACCCATACCGCTAAAAAAGAGAAGGGGTATGCCTAGCGTGCCTCTCCCATCGCTAATTCAAAGAAAATCTCAAGCTAAGCATTTGCCTACTTTTTCGACATTACAGGGTAGATGTCGCGAATGCCATGAAAATAAAACTTTATTCGAATGCTCTGCGTGCAATGTTCGTTTGTGCCTCACAAAAAAAGAAACTGTTTTCAGGCCTTCCACAGCAGTTAATTAATTAGCCAAAGACTAAATGAATTTAGAGAAGTTGTATAAGTTTATTTCTGTAAGAAAATTTAATTTTATATGAAGTTATAAGAGTTAAACATTGATTCCTGCATTTGATCTCATTTCAAAAATTAATAATTTTAAGAAGATTTTCGATTTTATTTTGTTTCTTATAAGTGTTTCAAGCTTTATTTGATTTAAGTGGTATAAAGCGTAAAGCTGTAACTTTGTTGCTCACATTATTACTAAATACATTAAATAAAAATGTTATTAAACTAAAACTCTTTTTCTTCTGTCTAACAGCCATTGTCATTTATGAAGTACAATTTATTCTTAACAACTTATAGAATAGCCGCCCAATGTCCTTCTAAAATGACTATTTATATTTGAAAATAAAATAACGCCTCTCTATTACAAAACATGAGTACATTATGAGAAAAATACAAAAAAAAAGTTATGCCATAATCTTAAAAAAAAACCACTTAATCTTGGCTTGGGCGTTTATGTTTATGAGACAAATGTCATTTATATGGGACGGTGGGCGTTTATAGAGAACAAAACTTTTTATGATTGGGCGTCAGGAGGTTATAGATACAGGTTTTTCACAATTCACATTTTAAACAATGTTAATTAAACAATCGATGATAGGTATGTACTATTAAAACAATGTTGTTAGACTGAAGAATTTTGAAAGACTGATCATATCAAAACCGAAATAAAATTCCATGACAATATCATGACATTCAAAGTATTCTTTTTCAGAATCGTTCATATAAATTTGACAGATAGTTTTTAAAACTACCAAGGAGGCTGTACAATTAATAACATAAAAACATAACGTTTAGTAATTTGCAACGACAACGTTACAGTACTAGGTTTAAAGTGTGTATACCTCCCCTTCTCTTACCAAGTTTTATTAGCTGGTCGAAGGATGAGGAGGAGAATCCCACATAACCCATGATCGTCCCTATCCCCGATATAAGCTTAAATTATTTAACCTAGTTAAAAAAAGGATAATACCTAGTTGCCAATACCAGCAGCTATCCACCCACCACCACGACCCGGTCCGAGGTCCTAGCCTTAGGAGCCTTTAGGGGCGCCCTCGGGTCGTTCCGCTCGGAGAATTTTATATGGGAACGTGGACACGCTTGCGTGATGCCATTCCCTCAAGAAACTGATGATAACGATGACGGTGTTTTGATCACGTCTTGAAGAACCCTTTAAGTTTCTCGCCGCCCCCAAAAAAAAACCGCAAACTTTTTCAAAAAAAAAATTAAAATAGAAATACTTACTTATTCAGTATCACAAAATAACATCTATACAAATGAAACATTGATAATTTAAGATACATAGTATATTATAATGAAAAGGCATCTTCTCAGCATGTGACATAATGCTACGAGGACGCTGGTCTTCCGAAGATGCCCAGACTAAAACTAAACTAAAAGCAGTTATCCTACGAATTTCAGCGCTCATTCTTTCAATGGCGCACATCACGCAATTTCTAAGTACACTGTGGGAATTTGCTCGCCGCGCCGACGTTGTTTAAAACTGCGAGCCAGTTTACAAAACTGTTACTGCTCTGTAAATAAATAAAGGAAGCAGGTAACGCAACACACGGAATATTTGCGGACGCGCTCATTGCACCAACTAATTGGCTATTTTATCTAGCTATTTCGTTTGCCTCGCCAATGGTAATAAGACACTTTTACACTATCGGAGTGGTTCCAGTGTTCGACACAGTAACCCAATGTTCAACACAGTAACCCAGTGTTTGATCCCAGTTTTCGTCGCAAAAGATAACATAGAATTTCATTGAAATTTTACTACTATTTTAATTTTTCATAAAGTTCAAAATTTAAAATATTTTTTTTGTTTAGGCTACAAAAATTAGGTCTTGTGAATGTCATTCTGCCATCGGTTTGTAAATCTACACAGAGACAGGGCGACAGAAGCATGACAGCTAGGAAGCTGTAAAATGGTCCTTAAATCCAAAGCTCACCCAAAGGTGTCGATCATTATAGTTCCTGTCGAAACCCTCCTTGGTTGTCAAATTCCAAATTTAAAAATCGAAATAGGACTCCAGCTCTGTGACCAATTGCCAGTGGCAGTCCAACCAAAATATACCTATTCAATAAAAAAAAACGAATAGAGCACAATAATTAAGTAACATCTTCATGAGAGTGGCTATAACCAGTTGAGGATATTAGCACTAATTATGGAACTAACGCTCACCTTCAATTACCTTCCATAAAGAGTTAAAAAAATAGTGTACGCACTAAGCCGTAAGACCAAAGCATAAGGTACAAATTATCGTACCGTTCAACAAGTAGTTTAGGTCAATATCACACATCTCTGCGTTGGTGGAAGCTGTTGAATGGTCCGAAGCGTGGCTAATTTCAATATTTTGTGACATTCACATTTTGTTATTTAGAAGCATTCGTCATAGTAATGGAATAGGTTCGAGTTGTTTATAGCCTAGCAACCACTGTACCTACTCACGTTATTGGAATAGTCGCTTAGATTATACTGAATTCAACTTCTAGATTCCCGATAAGCGCTTGAAAAACGGTTCGCGACTTTGGGGCCACGGAGTCACAATGACGTTTGTGGCGATGACAATAAATATTAAGTACAAATATTTTGAATAAAAAAAAAAAGAATAAAAGACATTTATTGGAATCACATAACAAAACACACAATCAAACATACAACATGTAACAAAAAGAAGAAAGAAAAGAAAAAACCAACCTTAATTTAATCTTTATTTTTAAGATTTAAGGTTCATAGTAAGCTGAAGTTGTTGACAATTTCATTACTATAAAAGACAACGACATGTAAAAAAATCTAAGTTTTGCAAATTTACATCACGCACCAATTTCAAATTTTACAATTTCATACATAAAGTACTGGTAAGTATATGAGAAAATTATCCAAGAGCACTCTTTTAATTCTTTCATTTTTTTAACACCCCGATAACTCTAAGTATCAATAGTCACAGGGAGACCGAGGACCCTGCAAAGGATTCGAAACGTCAGGATAAACATTAATTAAAAATAATGTGTAAAATAAAATAAACGCGAGTAGATCCGTAAAAGTTGTTTCATTTAAATGTGTATGTAGTGTTCGCGTAAACTTTAGAAAACAATAGAAGAAAAATCATTCACATTTAAATACAATATTGTTGGTATGTAACCTTTTTGTTTATTGTATGAAAACCAAAAATTGAAACACTGGCCTCTATCGTTTCATAAAAATCATGCATATAATCATGCACATGCTCCATGCATATATAGCTAAGAAATCCTAAATATCCTCCTAAAACTTAAAACAAACGGAAAAAGGAATCCTTATTAAGTAAAACACTTCTGGCATAATAACTGGCATAACAGCATAATAGTTTCATATTTTTGGGGTAAAAATATATCTGTGGGTAAAGCAGACGTTGCTATAAGCAACGCTTGGCATTCTGAGAGCGAGAAATATTAAAAACTGGTGGCGGTATTTAAAGAGTTTACCAGTTCATTTCGCAATTTGATGTTTACAATTCAATGTAATAATATTTTTTTTTTCCACCCAGGACCCCAAAGCTAGCAAGTACTTGGGCCAGCCGTATAAGCCTTGCTTTGCAATGCTGCTAGCTTACTGGGCCACTCTGCCTAATGGGGATGATTTGACGTCTTTTTTTATTTATAGTAGTAGTTATAGTTTATAGTTTATATGAGTTTATTTTTTTAGTAGTTTAATTTTTTTAGTTGTGTTTTTTTGTATAATATAATAATTATCATTGTACTCAGGAAAATCACATAACAAGGCTAACCGAAGCGAAATAGGTCGGGATCATTGTTAGCGATAACAAAACATCGTACGATCGCATTTGCATAGATCGAAATGGTAATAAATCGGCAATGACCTTACCCGGTGACTCATGCGCGTGCGCAGTCACTCAACAGACGCGAACATTTGAACTGTATCTTTAACTTCGGTAATGGTATTTTTATTATTAACTAGCGCCCGCTCGCGACTTCATCCGCTTCAGTGAACACCCTTATCCTAGAATCGCAGCAGTGCCACCTATCGGGTCCAATTATATGCATGTATTATACATATAAACCTTCCTTTTTAATCACTCTATCTATAGCTGAAAACTGCATTAAACTGCGTTGCGTAGTTTAAAAGATCGAAGCGTACAGACATCGGGAGCGACTTTATTTTATACTATGTAAAGACAGAATAGAGGAAACGGTCAGACCGGCCGCCTGCTGGTGAGCGGGCCTCGTTCCCCCGACCGCCTTGGAGAATGTGGTAGGGGTCGGGACACGCTTGAGTGATGCCTTCTCCTCTACTAGAAACCCTTTGAGGACGTTTCAATCACACAGCTTGAGGAAACCTTGAAGTTTTTGGCTATAAATTCTTTAAAAATAAAGCTTGTGGATAACGGTAACATCTTCAAGGATGTTGCTTGCTATAACCTTATTACAAGAGTCCATATCGTACAATGGAGAAATCAAAAGGTAGCTCAAACAGAGTAACTGACCATACACACACAAAAAGAATGTCTAACCCCACCGCCTCAAAAGATACTGAATCGTTCACCAGCGTAATGTCTAACAAACTACTTTTCATCATTACCATCGTCAGCTCATTTTACGTCCCCACTGCTGGGAGAACGGGTCATAAACTGCGGGTTGGTGGTTGTTAACGACTGCTAATGCAGCCGGGACCAACGGCTTTACGTGCCTTCCGAAGCACGGAGGAGCTCTAGATGATAAATTTTTGGTCACCCACCCGATGACCGGCCTTTACGAAGGTTGCTTAACCTCAGCATTCGCAGACCGGGCGGACACTGTGCCATCGAGCTCCTCACAACTCTTCAAACTACTTTTACCTATTTATAATGTTACAAAAACATTTATACATACATACCTACATACATCAATGTATGTATGTATATGTGTTAAAACTGTCACGCCATAAACAACACGTCCATAATAATCCATTGACATGGCAATGGTGTTTTACAGCTCCTGCGCCGACGCAGTCGTGCATGCGGGATGGCGGCCCCTTTGATCTCGGCAGTTTCCACCAATCACGCCTCACCGAGAAATCACTCATGAAGCGTTTGATTGTTGGGCTCACACTGTCAATCGGCTGCTGGCAGTACCTTACCTTAGACACAACATTTTTGTATTACCGTGAGGCAGTTTGAGAGTAAGCTAGATTATTCAAGGGATCAAAAATAAAATTCCCGTCAGCCTAACTATGAATACATTACATTGGTACGATTATGAAAGTAGATGATCGTTCCATGCATGCTACCTACATTTTAAACGGGCCTTTGCATTTGAGCATCACATCAAACTTAAAAGTTAATTTTTTTAGACAGAAGTGTTTTAAAAAACTTTTGTATGAACAGCAAAATATTTTTGAAAATGAAAATGTCTTCTAAAATCTATTAAGATCTTTGTATTTACCTCATGTATCGGATAATTTAAATTTTAAAGTTATTATGGTATACTATTATGAAAATTAAATGTAAAGGCTCCTATGATTTTTGTGAAAATGCGGTACTGGCGTTCTCATTACGTGTGTGTACCTCGCGACTTGGTTGCAATAATTTTCCGTTAGTTGCATTTTTCTCGGTAACGTTCGCCGTAATCACTGTGATTAATACGATTTAAAATAATTACCTATTGTGTTTTTTTTTTGTTTCATACATAAACTTTATGTTTCTTGCTAACGTATGGGCTATAGGAAATTCCGTGTATGAAGATAAACTACGCCATTGATAGACTTTTTGAGTCATGAGGCATGAGATATTTTTTTATTTCATCTTAATCATCATCAGCTTGTAAACTTGTCACAGCGTCTTCATGCTCGGTTCAAGGAAGGTCGGGCCATAGCCCACAATCTGACCCAAAGCAGGTTGGAGGGATTCAATGACACGACAAAAAGAGGGACCAACGGCTTAACGTGTCTTTAAAAGCACGGAAGAGCTCATGATATTATTAATTAGTACACTCATTGTAATGGTAATAAGACAGGTAATAAGACATGGTTTAGGGAAGGTCGGGCCATAGCCCACAATCTGACTCAAAGCAGGTTGGTGGGATTCAATGACACGACAAATGAGGGACCAACGGCTTAACGTGCCTTTAGAAGCACGGAAGAGCTCATGATATTATTAATTTGTACACTCATTGTAATGGTAATATGACATGGTTCAGGGAAGGTCGGACCATAGCCCACAATCTGACTCGAAGCAGGTTAGTGGGATTCAACGACACGACAAAAAAGGGGACCAACGGCATAACGGCAGAAGCATGAAAGAGCTCATGATATTATTAATTTGTTTACTCATTCGATGACCCAGGAAAGCCTTTTATTGTCTGGTGGTGGATTGGGCCTTCCATCCTAATATCTATGTCTGCCGCTTAGCAGCAATATTTTGCATTGCTGTGTTTCAGTAGGGTATTAGATCCAATTACAGGGCATTTCGGCATTTAATGTTATTTAAGTTTAAGTTTAGGTTTGAAAACACACATGTGGCAACCTGTACCTAACCATGACGTCACTACAACATGTTTACTTTGTAATAGTAAAAGAAATAGAAAAACATTTATTTAGTAGGTATCACAAAATAAAACATTTATTATAAACTAGTGGACCCGGCGGACTTCGTACCGCTTTGACAGTTTCCATTCATTCCCGTGGGAATATCGGGATAAAAACTATTCTATGTGTTAATCCAGGTTATCAACTATCTATATGCCGAATTTCATCCAAATCCATTCAGTAGTTTTTACGTGAAAGAGTAACAAAGATCCATCCATCCATAGTTACAAACTTTCGCGTTTATAATATTAGTAGGATAGTATAATATTGAAAAGGCATCTTCTCAGCTATGTCATAGCACTTTAGTAATGTGTTTAAAACATTGTTACGTATGATTATTTTGTTGTTTGTCCATAAGGCTAGTTGACGTTTCGGATACATTATATTCGGACGCAGTGTCCGAATTGAGTACGGGAAGACGTGCCCGTCTTCCCGTCCGGATCACGGATCACGGACGTGATACGGGGGAGTCCCCGTATCACGTCCGTGACGCTGGCAGCTTTCCATCAGGCGGGCTGTATACTCCTTTGCCGGATCTGTAACATAAAAAAAATATGTTAAAATATGAAACATGTGACCAGCGCAAACAACAAAGACAACAACAACACTGTTGTTAGTTACCGGCCGCGGCTGGTTAGCGAGCGGCCGTCAAAAGTGTAGCTGATTCAACTTATTATCGATACCCAAAAAAAATCGTTTGGTCGTATAACATTAAACAACAGCCAGATTTGTTTGCGTATCTATGTGTTTGCTCATTGCTGTCAATATTTTTCACGTTCTAAAGCGTGACAGTCTAGCGTTTGGGCTTGAACGTGAGAAGCCGCGATTCAATCTCATTAGTTACGTTATCCTACCAAAGCCTACTTCTAGCACAAGTGTATGACCTTTCTGGAGGAAATTATAAGCTTAAACTAATACATATACTCTTCAAGCACAATAATAGAGGTTAGATAGACTGTGATAATATGATCAAAGACTTTTGTAATAGGTTCGCTTGGACATGTACTCAACGCAATTACGTACATTCGTTAGTTAGTTTGAGTTAGTTTTAAAGAAGATGTTGTTTTAATAAAGACTATTCAATCCCAATTCAGGCAAAGTGTTATTTATCGGATTTTTTCGTTACTCTGGTTTATGATCGCCAACATGCTGTTGTGCCATCAATTGTAGCGAATGGCTTGAATGGTGGTAGCCTATAAGAGGGGCTGTGGGTTTTACTAATACTAATCTCTTTACTACTGCTACATAATAGTATACTCTGCTGGCTCAGCGACCCGTAGTGGATCTTGGAATCCGACGCAAGAAAACGACTTTCTTCCATAATTTGTGCCTTCTCAGACTATTTGTCGATCTGGGGCTCTTGTAGGAAACTAGGTACTTTACAACTAGGTACTTGTTTATTAGAAATCTAAGTGAGTACGCGAATCAAGTTAGTGAATGCAAAAGTAATGCTCAATGAGCAAATTGTACGGAAGCCCTGCGCCGCCGCCGCCGCCGGCCGCGGACTTAGGGCGCGGCGCCAATGACAGCGCAGCACGTACTTCAAGAATTCGATCTACTAGGTTCTTTTTAATTCCTTACGGGTTAAAATTTTACTAGAAAAAAACAACCAGCCTCAAGAAGCTCGAGTGGGAATCGATCTCTGTGGTCTCGTGGCTAAGACCACCGGCTTAGACCCAGAGGTCCCGGGTTCGATTCCCAGCGGGGGGTACATGTTTGTGTACCCGGTTTGGTTGGTGGTAGGGCTTGTTTGTCCGCCTGGCTAGCTACCACCATCTTATCTACATGTCGCCATAACATCAATGTTTGTAGCATTGTTGTGTTCCGGCAGCTACAGATAAGATAGCCAGTGACTACAAAGTTGAGGATCCCGGGTGAAGTGCGCTTCTATCATTGGCCTTATCGTCACTTAACATCAAGTGAGATCAAGGCACTGTGCTTACCCGTTAATATAAAAAAAAGAACTTACGACCTTTGGGTAACTGGTCTAATGCTCTGACCGCTGATAGCTCCGAGGCCCCAAAAGACTCGTTAAATTTATCTAGTTGTCCTTACGGGTGCTTGAGGTGATTAGGGCCAAGTGTTTGGTCATCATCTCACCTGATGTTAAGTGATAATAAGGAAGGTGGAAGCGCACTGAATCGTCAGCTACTGAGGTACTGGTTATCTTATCTAATGCTACAAACGATGATGTTATGGCGTCATATTAGATGAGATGGTGATAGCTAGCCAAGCGGTCACCCAAGCACTACCACCAACCAAACCGAGTACGCATGCATGCAGGTACAATCGAAACCGGACCTCTGAGTTTGAGACGGGTTGTCTTAACGCGGTTACATAAAAGTTTACTAGTTTTTGGTTCGAATTATTAGCTACTAAATTTGCACTGAGTTTTTGCCATATCTGTCTAACCTTGAAAATCAAATTGCAGTTAAGCTTTTTAAACAACGAAATAGCTCGTAGGTACTAGTTAATAGCTTTCAGTGGGACCGCACCCTACGCGGGCTTAATTGGATAGCATTAGCGTCTTGCAGTCTGCCGATGCAGTTTTTTTATTAGTTCTACTGCATTGTTGTTAGTTTCTTTTCCAATTTTAAGTCGATTAGTTAAATTAAATTATTTTTAAACTAACGTTTTGCTGAACGTACAGCAAAGGAAAGTTATTATCTTATATAGTTAAATGAGCAAACGCCTCGGTGGCTAAGTGACGAAGCGATCGGTTCAATACCCGAAGATTTTAGGTTTAATTCCCAGGTCGGGCAACGGGCCCGGGCTTGTGATCACCGACCCGCAAAGCCAAGCGTGGTGATAAAGCCAGCAATTGTATGTTATGTGTTTCTATAATTATAATATATATTTATGTTTACTCATAATTATTATTATTATACCCATTATTTTTATTGTTTTATATATATGTAGTTTGTAAGCTTTCACAAATAAGTACATAGGTAGGTAGATACTAGATAATACTGTTTTTAATTAAGTTTGAATTAATTAAAATATTAATATTTTGTTAATGTTCTCTCTCTCTCTCTCTCTCTCATAATTTAGTTAAATGGTTCCACAGAAAACCAGCGCTTTGGCATAACTATTCATGACATTATGCTAAGTTGGTCGGCAACCATTTGGTCGGCAAATACCTATGTTATATTTAATTGTATTTACCTAATTAGTTTTAGTGTAAGTTTCAATGCTTGACCAATAAGTAATTTTTTCTTTCTTTCTTACAATGTAGCGATGATTTCATTTCAATGATGGCATTTGTCCAGCAGCGGGCAGAATATAGACTATTAACTACATATTACACGAGTAGGAAATGCCTTCATCATTAAAATTTTAATAATTTATTTTAATTAAAATCCAATAGTAAATTTAAATTTAAATAACTGCTAAATTGATATCGAAAGTAAACTAACTAACACTTGACAATAACAGCCTCGAACCCACGACCTTTTGAGGCCAATCCATGCGACAGAATTTAAGTAGGTTTTCTTCTGGTCAAATTTTCCGAGAGCTTGATTCCTACTAACTATACAGCGGTGTTGTTCCGTTCAATAATATTTATGTAACCTTGAACAACGCGGAAGAATATTTCTTATAAATATTTAATGATTGGACTTGTTCATACAAATGAAAAAAATACTAAATACTAGATCAAACTGAAATCACACTAATATTATAAATGCGAAAATGTGTGTGTATGTGTGTGTGTGTGTATATTTGTTGCTTCTTCACGCTGCAGCGGATGGATGGATTTGGATGAAATTCGGCATACAGATAGTTTATAACCTGGATTATTAATTAAGTGAGAATATCGAGATAAAAACTATCCTATGTATTAACATAGGATAATTTTTATCTCGATATTCTCACAGGAATGAAACGCATAATTTACTACTTAGGTCTCGGATTTGATGTTGGGAATAGAACCTATTTGGTAATTTTTTATACTTTTTTATTGAAATTTTGACAGACATGTATAATTTATTATATATTTTTAAAAAGGTATATTTTTGGACATTTAGCAGCAAATAACAATTTTTCATGGTTTTGAAAAGAATTGCATGTGTCCAAACATTCTATCTCTAAATTTATATGGATCAAGAGATCTTTTGGACTTTTTTGGTTCTGACAATGAGTTTGCATTATATTACATGAAAACATTGTGTAAAAAAGTGTATTTTAGCATACTCTATTAGTGTTATAGATTACAGAGTACGCCTACATGATATAGAGTACAATGCTCTATTTTAGAGTACGGTCGGCAACCCTAAGTACAAGTTAGTGTGACTGTGAAATTCTTTGCTTAAAATAGAACGAGAATATTTTAAGGAAGTTCAACATGAGATTGCTTTTTTTTGAGATACGTTTTTCAATTGTTCCTCTTAAACATATATTAATCTACCCATGACATGGACTAATAGTATACAGTCGCCATATTCAAATCAGCCAAAACATAAAACAAAAGCAATAACATGGTATAAAGGATTTTTTAGCCGCTAGGTGGAGCGTGACGGTGCCATGTGAAACTCTTTGTGTTGCCAGTGTACAATTAAATGTTATTACTGCAATTGCAGTGGTGCCACAGTGCGGTCGCTATCAGTAACTTGAGTAGGCGTTCAAAATTCAAACATTCCGTCATCATCATCATCATCAGCTCATTTTATGTCCCTACTGCTAGGGCACGAGCCTTCCTATGGATGGATAGGGAGAACGGGTCATAAACCACCACGCGGGCCCAGTGCGTATTGATGGTTGTTAACGACTGCTAATGCAGCCGGGACCAACGGATTTACGTGCCTTCCGAAGCACGGAGGAGCTATAAATGATGATAAATTTTTGGTCACCCATCTGATGACCGGCCTTTGCGATAGTAGCTTAACCTCATCACTCGCAGACCGGGCGCGTTAACCAAAGTGTCATCGAGTTCCTCCATTCCCTGACCCGCAAAAAATTTGGTGACTTTTTGTCGCACTTCCAAAAGATGGAATAGTCTACCAGCACACATTTTCCCTCATACCTATGACGTGGGGTCCTTCAAACGAGGCGTGAAAAGGCACTTTGTGAGCCGGCAGGGTGAGGGTGACTGATGCTGCGATGTGATCACGCTGCACCAATTGCCTTCGCGTTTGGACTCTTTTTCCACTTAACATCAGGTGGAGTGGAGTGGAGTCATTTGTTGTAAACCTACAAATTATAAATAAAATCCAAAATTCGATATAATTTATTCAGTTTAGGCTACAAAAATTAGTTTTTAATGACTGCCACTATGCCATCCGTTCGTAAGTCTAAAGGGCGGGAGACCTTGTAATGGGAAGAACTTTCAAGAAGCTCAGCAAGAGTATTTGTAAAATAAGGTAGTACGCTAGTACCCTATAGATGTCTCATGCCTTTTAAAGGAACATATGTATGCAAGGACGCTCGTTGCTATTGTGTCTCGTCCGGTGAGTGAAAGTACCGGAGGCCCATGTCTCACCCCTCCCCTCTCCCAATTCCTACTCCCTCCTGAAGATCCAACTTCTTCCTCAAGGCCGGCAACGCATTTGCGATTCCTCTGGTTTTGCGGGTGTCCATGGGCGGCGGTGATTACTTTCCATCAGGTGACCCGCCTGCTCGTTTGCCTCCTTTTAACATAAAAAAAAGGTTTAACGGTTAAGATAAGGGTGAAAGTTTTGGATTCAACAAACGACTCCACTCCAAATGATGATTGGTAGAAATGGAGTTTAGACGCGAAGACAATTGGTGAAAACGTGGCAGCGTCAATCAACTAACGGAATAACATTGTTGTTAGTGAATTTGTTGAATTTAGAATTTTCCATAATGCTGTTTAATATGATACATTAATTTATTCATAGCTACATGCGGATAACACAGATGTTTATACATCTGCTTCAACATGTAGAGTAAATGCCTCACATTACTCATAGTTTATTTATTTCTAAAATTATACAATTCATAGCATAACAATATGCAATCATATTTATTAATAAACGCATCGTTTTCTTCGCAAGCTATATGCCAAATGCTTTTACCTGATGTGATGGGATATGGTTTGATATCGTTATAGAAAGGCCTGTTGATAAAGCCAATTGGTGGAAGCGCACTTCACCCGGAATCCTCAACTATTGAGGCACTGGCTATCCTATCTCTAGCTGCCGGAACACAACAATGCTACAAACAATAAACTAATGATTGGCGACATATGGTGGTGGCTAGCCAGGCGGACAAACAAGCCCTACCACAAACCTAACCGAGTACATAATTATGGTTACAAGTTTATGTACCGCTAGGAATCGAAGCCGGGTCCTCCGGGTCTGAGACCGGTGGTCTTAGCCGCTACACTACAGAGGCGGTATTGTGTCCGTTGATAGAATGAAAGTCCTTCTGCCATTGCGCGGCCGCTGTGGTGCGGTTGCTACGCGCAATGTCACAACTAGTGACATTGCGCAAGCAACAAGCAACTCGCGCAAGGAGACTCAGAAGGTAAGCTACATACTGCGCTCGAGCAACGGACACATAGGTATTTTCACGGACACGGAATCTCACAACAGCTCAAAACAGTCCAAGCGCAGCTGTTACAAGGTTGTCAATGGGTATAAAGTCGCTATAAAGATAGTATACACCGCTCTCGTAAGGAGTAAGATTGAGGCGGCGTCAATTGTATGGCATCCATATGAGAGTAGTTACGCTTTGCGACTTGAGAAGATCCAAAAGGCCTTCTTAAGATTCTATTACAAAAAACTTTTTGGATATTATCCTTTTCTGTACCCCACAATATTTTTACTTGGTGCGCTTGGTTTCAACTCTTTAGAGGCAAGGCGTAACTACCATCTACTAATGACTGCCTGTCAGATATTGCGCGGTGTATCTAACTGCCCGGAATTGGTGGCCCAAGTGGTGAGACTATCCGTTCCCGAAGTACCCAGGTACTCTCTAAGACCCCGTAGTCACAGCCTACTGGCTGTGCCCCGGGCGCGCACTGTGGCGCACACTTTCCTCTCATTCGAGCATTAAAATTGTTAAATGAGCTTCTGGTATCATCACCATTGTGTGATTTGTTTGCTGACAGATGGAGGGAAGTGTGCAGAGAATGTCTGAGGTATTGTGAGATGATTGATAGTGTAAGAATTAGTACTATATAATACATTATTAATATGATTATTGTTATTATTTTGTACTTTAACTTATAAATCTATACTTTTTTTTCTTTTTTCTTTTGCTGTTCTTTCTATTGTAGTAATTACAATTTAGAATAACAACATTTTTTGATACTTTTTTGTATAGCATAGCGTATTGGTGTCATACTGTAATGTTGTGTTATTATTTACATAAATAAATAAATAAATAAATAAATAAATAAATGGGTGTGATGCTCGAGCGCGTTTGGTACGTTCTGCATGTCTTGTGGTAAAGCGCATTATTATTCCGCCATTTTATTTTCGCCGCGCATGTTTAATTGAATTACTGTAATCTGCATCGGCCGCGGCTGACACACTAAATGGATTCAAATTGCGCGATAATCAACAGTTCATAAGTAAATGTTTGTTTTCGGTGTTTTGTTTGTTTAATAGGTAACATATGTTTGGTTATCAGAGTAAGTACAGACAGACGTTTGTTATTTATTAATGGAAGAGTTGGCAAATTACTCGAATAGTCACGATAGCATAGATGCCTACGCCTGACCCGATTCGTCTGAAGATACGGGTTCATGTCCCGCTTTTGGAAAAATCTCCAATATTTTTTCTAAAATAGGTAACTATATACTGTTTAGTAACCGTTACGTAATAAACAGAGACCATAAAATAATTTCTAAATATTTTTGTTGTAATTTACCAATTAAAAATTATACAGCAAAATACACCGAGAATATATAACCGATTATAGAACTGAATTATAAACTGAAGAACTGGATTATAGAACCGAAAAATATTATTAAAATATTATTATATAATAAATATTTTATATGTAATATAAAATCCTAACTTTAAGACTTTACTGGCTAACATAACATGTTTTTATTATATTTTCAAGGCAAAGGGTGAACAGGCATTATCTATGCAAGTATAGCTACATCGTAGGCCGCATCATCGCTTATCATCAGGCGAGATCGCGGTCAGATACATAATTTAAAAAAAAGTATTTGTTATAAATTTATGTAGTATATTATGTGTCACCTAGTTCTTTGTCGCATCGCTAACCAATTTTTCTGCTTAGCCCTAAGTCCACTTTTGTACTTATTTTTATATTGCATAATACTGATTATATAATAAATAAATAATAAATATGTTTCAATTAACTTCATAAAACAAAGATAAAAAAATCAATTGTTCGCGCCAGAAACGCGACGGTATCATTAAAATAAAAGTTACGCCACACAAGCCGACGGCGGGCAGAGCGAATGAGTGTGCTGACGAACCGCGAGACCTTCACACCGCTGTAAAGTTCACGTGCAGCGTTCATTCCGTCTCTAAGTTCTCACCGATCGGCCCGCCCGTGACGAGACGCGGCGTTCAGCACAAGCCGATTCGATCAGCCATAGAGAAATTTTACCATCGGCTCTTCGTTCAAGAACCTCCTAGAACTGAATACTCGTGAATTGCCTACCGGCCGGAGCGCGTGTGTGTATGTACGCGAAAGGCGACTTCTACCAGCATCAGCTCCATCTCTGCGAAGGTCTTCAGCTCGCCAAGTAAGTCCCATATCTCCCTATTCCTCCTTAATCCAATCAGCCCACTCTGTGTCGGCACTGCCTTCCCGGCAGCCGATACATCAGTTGAGCTCCGTTTTATAGCTATTTGCAATAGTATCCAAAATATAAGATATAAAATGTTCAAAATGATTTTTAAAGCAAATTTTGTTGCGAACAAATTACAAAAACACAAATGTTGAAAAAATTTCCACAAGCAGGATTTGAACCTGCACCCTTCTGACATTCCGGGTCAGGTGCTCTTCCAATTGAGCTATCGTGGTTCTAACCAGCCCGCCGAAATTATTCAACACTTTTTACTTTGTAAGCCAAAGGCGCCCATTCAATGTCAACAACTACCGTCATTAACATCCGATCATAATATTTTTACAAATATTAAAGATCAGTTAAGAAATAAGCAAGCTATTTTATAAAATGTTCAAAATGATTTTTAAAGCAAATTTTGTTGCGAACAAATTACAAAAACACAAATGTTGAAAAAATTTCCACGAGCAGGATTTGAACCTGCACCCTTCTGACATTCCGGGTCAGGTGCTCTTCCAATTGATCTATCGTGGTTCTAACCAGCCCGCCGAAATTATTCAACACTTTTTACTTTGTAAGCCAAAGGCGCCCATTCAATGTCAACAACTACCGTCATTAATTTTTCAACATTTGTGTTTTTTTTATAAGATATAAGATAAGAAACCATTTCTAATTTCTATTTTTAAAATGAAAAAAAAGCATAATATATTAAAATTTTAAATAGAATAAATATAAGCATTCAGTTTTGGCTGCCGTCATTTTACTCAAACATTTTTCAGCTGTGCCTTTTTTGTATTCTTAGTATTTTTGTATAGTTAGAAGGTATAGATAGATTTTTTGTACATAAGTATAGCTATATATGCGCAGCTCGAGTGATTTACTATGAGTCCATACATATTTACTCATGTGTCCATACTCCATACTACCTCAAATCCCTTTGCAAGATTATCAGTTGTGTCAAACTTATAACAGCAATTACTTTATTTAATTTATTACTAGCTTTTGTTCGCAGCTTTGCTCACGTGGGCTACAGGAGTAACATGTCACGTTATTTCAACATTAAGATTTTCATTTTTTATCAATATAAAGCCCATCTATGTGAGCTAGAATTAGTAAAAAGTTTCTAACGCGAAACAACGTAATAGATCACTCTGTATAAGTAATTTTGGTCCGTTTTGGAACCTCTTGTACAAATTGTCATGCCTTACTTAGGGGAACATTTTCTAAAAATACTGAAACTCTTCATAATGCCTAACCAGGCCAAATGCCGAAATTTAAGGAATGACAGATTTCCATACAAACTTTTCACCCTTATTTCACCTCTTTAGGGGTGGTTTTTTGAAAAATGCAAAAACATGTCATTCTTTAATTTTATTGAAAAATCTACTTATATATCGAACCAATTACTCATTTTTATAGTTATTACTTAAAAAGAACGATTTTACCAAAAAACATATTCCTTTTTTACTCTGTAAAGGAAAATAAACAAAATTCCTGAGACACGTCATTCTTTATTTATTTTCAAAAAGCCGAATACCAATTTTCATGTATTTTACTTTAAAACTGATGGACTTTCATACAAACTTTCAACCCTAATTTGACCCCCTTAAAATCCTTTGTTAGTGGCTGGTTACGTCACTCAATTAACCTACAGTCGAAATTCTATCTCATTAGCTGCAGTAGTTTCGACTCGGCAGTGATGAATCAGTCAGGACAAGTCATTATATGTATACATATAGATAGATAGATAGTAAAGTTGTGTATAAACACTAAGTACTTTATTTGGTTAAAACACGATAAATAAAATAAAATAAAATTGCTTTGGTCTAATTTAAACCATAACAATTAACCACTAGTATTCAAAAACACTTAATGATCTAATATCGTGAAACTTTCCAAAATAAGAGCTCAAGCCCGCGAATACCAGACACAATAGAATTTTAATTTTATCGGCCACCACCAGTGGTCGATCGACGTTCAAGGGGATAACTAAACAAAATATAAGCGATTGTTTTCTTAACATTTTGAAAATATACGTTGTTTTCACTGTAAAATAAATAAACTACCCTACTATAGAGTCCTTGCTTCGCTCTGCCGCCGCACAGTGCTCGCTTGCCCGCCGCGCTCAGTCTCGCTTCGTTCGACCGTCCGTCGGACGGCGAGCTTGTGTCGTTTGCGCTAGTGTACGGTCACACAACACGACGAAATACAATTTTATTTTCAACTAGCTGACCCGGCGGACTTCGTACCGCTTTGACAGTTTCCATCATTGAGTTAAATATATATCAATAGTTTCCATGACAACAAAACAAATAAATCATTTTGTATTAGAAAATTAAATTGTCGTTTTTAGTATTTTATTGAATTTTTTTAATATAGCCTTTGTTACTTAGCGCTAATGTAGCATTTTAATGGTGAAAGGATTTTTTGAATCGGTCCAGTAGTTTTTGAGTTTATTCGTTGCAAACATACATACATACAAAAATACAAAGGTTTCTTCTTTATAATATTAGTATAGATTTGAAGTTTATAAAAAAAAAACTAGTTTGAAACATATACATGTTTGAAGTTAGTTCCTATCTATATACAACTATTATACCTAAGTAGTACCTGCCTTAATAGGGTTTATATTGAACTATAACTAATATTAGTACCTATCTAAAATATGAAGAACTGCTGCAAAACTACAGGCTTCAGCACCATAGACCACATACATAAGCTGCGGCAGGATATACAGAAGACCGAAAAGTAGAAGACCTCTTTGCTTAGCGTTTGTGGACCATGAGAAAGCCGATTCGATTCGATTAAAACATGGGCTGTGCTACAGTCTCTCCAGCGGTGCCAAATTGACTCCCGGTAGATCTTAGTGCTGAAGTGTTTGTATGAAAAGGCTACTCATCCATCCATATCCATCCGTTTTCAGGACCAGAGCTCAAAACCATCCAGTTGCAGCGAGAAGTGAGGCAAGAACTCCGAAACTTTTCGCTACGCTGGAAGATATCTTCAAGCCGTTTTGGACTGAAAAGTTCTTGGCAATAATGTCAACGGCGTACTCATCTTCGATTTGCTGACGATATATTTGTTATGTACATATTTTTTTTTTGTCAATACATTATATATTCAGTTATTATATCAATAATACATTTTTAAAAGTGACCTATAAAATCGCAAACGTGAAGTTGTTCCGATCAATCAGTCAGTACGCGTCGGGTCTTCCCAACGAGAGGACGTATCGCTCGTTTTCAGCCCGGACCCGATCGAGTTTTTTTCACAAATTATAGCACAACCAAACAATTTTGGTTCTTTGGTAAGTGTTATTGTTGACTATCGTGATTTTTGTATGTTAATATATTAATTGAGCACATTATTTTTGTTTTTACAATGACAGCTTTCAGACATGGGTAACAAAAAAAAGCATTTTACCGGTAAGCAAAGTATTAAAAATAAACGGAGGCTGGTAAATGCCCGGCTTGTAAAAAGGTAAGTTATGATCTGTATCCATACATATCTATGAAAATTATTTTGTTCGGCGAATCGCGAACAGTTTTACTGTTTTTGATATAAAGGAGATAGCACTTACAAGTTAATACAGATTCACATAACTATATTTATACATTATTACACTTCTATCATGCAATCCATTTATTTTATTCTCCTGATGACATCAATCATTGTTTGTGAATTTATCCTTGCAGAGGTGCAGTTGCCTTAAATATTTTTAAGAACATTCAGCATACTGAGTCGGTTTTTAATAGATTATTTCTTAAACTTCAACACCACTTATTGAATTTCTACCGGAAAACACCAAAATCTTATAATTTATTGATAATGTTCTTGTGTTGATATCTTTTTTTTCTTTATGTCTATTTTTACTTGTGTTTGTTACTTACTGTTTCGAATAAATAAAAGAAATATATATAAAAACTCCCAGGCAAAAGAAATAGACAGCTCATGCACACAAATATTTGCCTTGTAAGAAAATTTAATCTGTGACCTCTGGAGCAAGTGGCATGGTCGTCACTGGTTGTCAATGTCTTAGACATTAATAAATTATTTTTATTTGAATAAGTAAGGGGTGATCCTTTACTTCTACCAAGCGCATCGTGGAATACTTTACCTCTAAAAGTGAGTATTTTCACAGAGCTGTTATCACATAAAATAAACACATTATTCTTAAAGCATTATTTGCATGCCGTGGCAGCCTCTAATGAATGAAATAATATATAATAATAATAATCATTTATTTGTATCAAGTATACAGCGAAGTGTGTTTATATATTTTTATGATATAAGCTAAAATTAGGTATAAAGGCAACGCTGGTTGACAAAAATTGAGACTACCTTCAACCAAACTAGGAAAACTTCTTCGGTGTCAGGTGCCCCCACCTCGGACTACAAATGAAGTCTACAAATCATTATAACCAATTTCAAATAACTGATGCTAAACGGCAAAATAATGATCGTTGATAATTGTATGTATTTAACTATTAGCTTATTATCTATTTATCTTATATTACTAGTGAATTATTATGTGAAGAGTGAATGTGTATCTGAAAGTGTGAAATTACAGTTTATATTAGAAATGTGCCAGGCTGAGCTGTATCTCTGTGCTTGTGTGTATGTCTGTGCGTGTCTGAAAGTTAGTATGTATTGTTGTTTTATGAGATTACTCTTATGATATCCTCAGTATCATCACACGAGTGCTTTAGCAGCCAGGTAGTAATAGTATGTTTACAGTTATAGATGTTCATAGGATAGATTTGAAGTACTTTATTTACCTTATTGTATAGGTACGATACGGTAATTGAGACGACACTTAGCTTTAAGTCTACAATATGATCTACCTAGTTATTGCTGTTTATTTTGTTGGTTGCCCTTTAAATAAATAAATAAACATGTTGTTGTAACGTTGTTATTTTGAATTTCGACCTTTCGTCTTTGATCTCAAATTTGTATTTCTTCTTGCAGGTTATCAATAATAATCGTAACCATATTAAATTATATGTAAATAAAGTTTTTGCCCGCTAGACCGTATCATACCATGACCGTACTAGGAACGTATCGGGCACGGAAGGTAACACGAAACGGAATACTATGCCCACTACAACCAGCGCATCAACAGCGTATCATTAGTTTGTCATATCCGTGTAGTTTCCGTTCACACGCAGTTGTTGCAGTTCACATGTGAAATGAATATTTTTGTTGAGAAATTTATATCGCAACGCGATTAAAACGGGTTGAGAATAGAGATGTAAAGACCTCGAGTCCTTTAGTCTTAATTCGATAGACTCGGCTCAATTTCACAAGACTCAGTGTACAAACTAAACTCGGAGTCTTAAGTCGAAACGAACCGAGCTTCAATCCTTTCACGAAGACTCGAGCGCCAAAATATAACTCGAGTCTAAAAAACAGCCCGAGTCTTAAATAGAGCTCGAGTTTTAAAAAGAGCTTGAGTCATACAATGAGCTCGAGTCTTAAAAGAGCTGGAGTCTTCTTCAAACTCGGAGTAAATAAAACATGACTTTAAGCTCGTTTTGGGAAGTACTGCAGTGATCGGACTAACAGAGCTGACCAACACACTACAGTACATTTTTTTCAAAATACTATTCTGGTTACAAATATATCCCACAAAAGTATCATTTTATGGCCTGCTCTAAAAAGGAAGACTCCAAACGGAAAAGAACTTGAGCGAGACTCGCCGCGTAAAAACAACTCGAGCGCTAAAAAAGACTCGAGCTTCATGTTGCGATCAAGAACTCAATACAGACTTGAGTTCTCTAGTCTTGGAGTCTTGTTATAATGAGTCGAGTCGTGTAATTTGTGAGCCAAGCTCAAGATTTAGGACTCAAAGACTCGAGTTCTTTACAACTCTAGTTGAGAACGGTCATTATACGCGGTTATAATAAAGTAAAGTAAATTAAGAAAATAATATTTAAGTTCACGCCATGATCCTACTGTATAAAATTGGACATAGATCGCTTGCACAGACACGGATCGCGGAACAGCTCAGGACTATACAGCGTGGGTAGGAGTATACCGACAAATTATAACCAAAGATTCTAATGCCTATTTGGACAAAAAAAAGTAATATAAACATGGGCCAGTAAAGCCTAATTTTCGAGATATTAATTTTTTAAGTAATTCACAAGTTCAAAAAATCTCAAGGGTAACACGCCCTAACTATTTGACGTAATCACACACACCTTCACACAAGTACATAGTAATAATTAATAATCAATGTCTCACACTGACGTTGACTTCATTCGTCGTTTATCGTATTTTGTCGAAGTCTTTCGTGAAGTTTGACGTTTTCTATTTCACTCTTTGAACTTAGGTTTTGTTTACAAAGAAGTACTGTCGATAATTATTATTTTTGTTCTAAAAATAAAGTAAGTTAATTACGCAGTTTTAGACCCATATTGATATAACATAATTTACTCGTAATACCACCAGGAATCCTTGGTTTCAATTTGTCGGTATACTCCTTCCCACGCTGTATATTAATAAAAATTAATTTATTATACATTAATTCAATTATACATACAATTATACATAAAGATAAATACATTATTCACTATCTTCATCGTCAGAATTACATACATTACTCCATTGGTCCCACAGACCTTCAGAATAACTCAGTAATGCTTGTTTAATAGTTGAACAATTGTCAAATGAGAAATCAAAATCAGTGTTGGCATCACGGAGTGCATTGAGATGGCACAGAGGTCGAACCAAAGGAGAGTTCGCACGCGATACGGTATGGCCTTGACTCACTTGAAGATTATATTGCCGGGGAGGAGGCTCAGGACTGTCAGGAACGAACAGGACGCACAATAGGTTGTGCAAGAGGATACAATCAATTGATCTTCTTAACGTTTTAAGGCAGACGTTAAGCTGGTCAAACATTCTTTTCACCTCTAAAGAGTTCAAGCCAAGGTGCCCGAGTAAAAACTTGGTCGGGTATCGAAACGGGTAATAACCATAGGCTTTTTTGTAAAGAACTCTTAAGAAAGCCTTTTGAACTTTCTCAAGCATACGTGCGTAGGTTACATGGTATGGATTCCAGACACATGCGCCTGATTCGAGTTTGCTCCTAACCAAAGAGTTATTATATAAGGTTTTAAGAACTTGTGGAAAATTTGTTTTGAAAATCTTTGGCATTTCGCAAAACGAACCCTAGACGACGATAACACTCTTTGGCGAGACAAGATATGTGATTGTGGAAAGTCAAGCTACGATCGAGCATTATACCTAAATCTTTTATACAATTGACTCTATAAAGAGATACGGCATTTATATTATAATTATAATGAATTGGGTTTTTTTACAATCAAAAGTCATTACATTACATAGATTGGTCTCTGTAGTTATTCCAATAACACTCCTATTTTTTTCAATCGTGTAAAAAGCAGGAGATTTCAGAAAGAATGCTATTGGATGTGTACGCAAATTTAGAATAAGATACCAGACAATATTAAACAATTGCCTTATAATAAGTCTGAGACTGGTCCGTACAGATGGCTATCCGATAAAATGTTTTACAGCACTAATGAATATTCATCTAGCAAATTGTAAAGCTTATTGCTCATCAATAATAGTCAGTGTTTACTTCTGTTGTTTATATTTTTTTTTAAAGCATACTGTCTAATCATTTAGCCACCAACCTGCCTGTTGGTGAGCGGGATGTGGCCTAAGGTAGTACATGCTTAGACAGGAAATGCCTATTCACTCTTGCTTTGAAGAGACCCAGGTCGTAGTGAACAGGGAACACGTGACCCGGTAGCGCATTCCACTCTTTGGCGGTTCGCAAAAGAAAAGAGTTAGCAAACCGCTTGGTACGGACAGGTGGTATGTCTACAACGTACGGATGGTAGGCTAACCTGCGTCTAGTACCCCGATGGTGGAAGGGGGCTGGGGGAACGAGATCGTGTAGTTCACTCGCACACTCTTTAAAGTGTATTCTATAAAACACCGATAGACCAGTAACTCTGCGACGCGACGGTGACTGAGGCTCTGAAGTTCAGCTGTAGCCAATGTTGAGTCACCTATGAGCCTCCTGACCCGGTTTTCAATCGAGTCCAAAGTTGCCAGCTCAAGGTGCCAGTCCAAAGATACCTAGCAGAACCATCCCAATTTCGTGTTGTGTTGTATTATTATTCTGATTCTTATTGACATTTAGGTATCTCATTTGTATTTTATTCATTGTTTCGATAGAATTGTTTCGACATTGATAATAATTTGACCGCTATTATGAATTGTAAATTGTAAAAACAGTACCTATTTGACATCTGCAATGTAAATGTTAAAAGAAAAAACAAAGTAGTACTTATTGATTTTAATTTAAAAGATAATATTTGAATGCTATTGTTAATTGTTGAATAGGCAGAACTTTTAATGTTATAAGGCCTCCAGTGCAACCCTAATCAAATGCAAATAAATGATATTCTATTCTAGACAATCAGCAAACTCTCAAAAAAAAACATTTATTTCTGCAGTCTCCTTACTTTGTGACTCCACTCATCTTAAAAAAAAACTCCTTTTGCGAAATGCACTAATTGACAAGTGCACCTGTTGCGAAGTGCACCATATGAGAAGTGCACCAGTTGCTAAGTTCACCATTTGAGAACTGCACAAGTTGAGAAGTGTACCATTTTTTGAGCATGGTGTACAAGTTGAGAAGTGTACCAAATGCTTCAAACCCTACCTACGCTTGGCTAGGAGGAGTTACAAAGTCACATTTCGCTTACGTTACGCTAGTACTTAGCATGGGTGAGGCAAGCTTTTTTGCCTACAGCGCTTGGAAAACCTCGCCTTAACTATTTATGGGTAATTTTTATTTTATTGTGGCAACTAAATTTGCCCGCTACAGAAGTGTTTGTCCACTGTTCGGCACCGGCGTCCTCAAGTGGCTATATGAATAATTCTCATTTCTTTTCAGAATGCGTCGGATACAAAATGCTGAAGACACTGAGGACTTCAAGCTTTATTGTACGAGCGGGATAGATACAGCGTGGCCGCAGGGAAGTGGGGTCGAAATCAAAACTGAGGATGAGGAAGTATGAACTCCTTATATCGTTCGATGCTAACTGTTGTTTAATAACAAAACCTTACTCCCTTTCCTCAGTAATATAATAATCGAAATTTTGCAATGCCCTAACAGGGTATGTAGCAAGACATCATATTATATTGTAATTATTGTTGTATTACTGTCATCATCATCACCTCATTTTATATCGTGCCCATTGCTGGGGCACGAGCCTTCCCTATGGATGGATGGGAGAGCGGGCCGTATACCACCACGCGGGCCCAGTGCGGTGCGATGGCTGTTAACCACTGATAATGCAGCCGGTACCAACGGCTTTACGTGCCTTCCGAAGCACGGAGGAGCGAGAGATGATAAATTTTGGGTCACCTATCCGATGACCGGCCTTTGCGAATGTTGCTTAACCTCAGCACTCGCAGACCGGGCGCGTTAACCAATGCGTGCGCCATCGAGCTCCTCCGTGAACACTTTGTATTTGTGTTTAAATTAAAACAATGGATCCGTTTGAAGCTTCATTAGTATATTTCTTATGTTCGATACTCGTTATTCGATTAACGAATCTTGATGGTTTAGACTTAAGTAAAAACTGAAATTTGAAACCGTTACTCATAAGACAAATAATGACAGTTACCATCTTCATCACTAATGACTTGCAAAGCGTCCAATTAATAAGCCCCGTTTAATCTTGTGTCTTGTAACATGGTATTAAGCTTAATTGCAGCATAAGGAGGCTGGATATTCAGAGGCCCGGCTTATGGCCCGTCATTATGACGTCACGCGTCAGGGAAAAGCTAATTTAATGCAGACGAAAATGCGGAATTATCAAACGTCAGCAATCATAATAAAGGAGCTTAGCGTCCCGAATTAGTTGCATGGCAACAGGACGGACTAAGGGTCTTCTTTAGGGTATTTAAAGGTCCCGGCATTTTTGATGTGTAACATCTTTCCGCTAGCTTTCTATATGAGCGATTTGTGGGAGTGATTTCCTGAAATGGG
Organism: Eudonia mercurella; assembly: GCA_963082485.1. Classification (NCBI taxonomy): domain Eukaryota; kingdom Metazoa; phylum Arthropoda; class Insecta; order Lepidoptera; family Crambidae; genus Eudonia; species Eudonia mercurella. The sequence goes on along the minus strand of OY720038.1, from coordinate 18,504,512 downwards.
ACGAAAGCACTTATGTGTAACAGTGTAATAGGAAGTCGGGGAAGCGCGCAAGCGCACGCCATTTTATACATTTAAAATTGATATTATGAACATGACATATTATTATTATTATATGTGACATATTGTGTCATTTGACTATCGAAGGTCATTTTGGTATGTCAAATGTTACACATCATATGAGACTACTGTAAAGCTCGCTTGTTTTTTTTTATTTCACATTTTTCTCGCTGTTCTTCTTGTTCAAAAACAAAGTCAAAGTCAAATCATTTATGCTACTTAAGCCTTCACAAACATATTGACGTTAAAACTGTAAAATCCAAATTATAATAAAAAACTAAAAAAAATGTTTAGACTATGAATTTCTCCATCTATTAAACCAAATTATAATAACAATAATCAACTTTGTACTCATTAATAATAACTAGTGGTCGCCTACTGATCGAAATCGACCGTAATTTCATTAAGGCTGCACGGATTGTATCCTAAGCATTGAAAAATTAAAAAAGATAGAATGTGAGTTTGGATTGGCATTGACAGATGTCAGCTGCATTAAAGACAAACAATACGTGTGTGTCAAATTCATGGTAGTGTGTGTAGTGTTGTTTTGTTGATTTAATGTGTTTTTTATGCATAATTTAAAAAAATATTAACATTCAGATAACCTTCTCTACATAAACTATAAGTATGCGAAATTTCATACTCCTCCGTCCCGCGCAAGTTTCGTAAAAACGGGTACAAAGTTTTTGGTTCATGTATTAATATATAGATATTCAAGTCAGTGCAGGCGACTTATTTCCACACGCATTTGTCTGCAACTAACTAACAAAACTCTTTTTTTTTTTGTAAAAACTAAGCCTTTATCTCAGCTAATGCTTACGGACGATAAGGTCGGATAAGGAATTACAATCCCCAACTAATAAGGAACTATTTTATCTCTATTTGGCGAAACACAACATTGTTTTTACGGCGAAAGACTAAGATAAGATGGCGACATACTGTTTTGGCCGTCAGAATGTCATTAGTTCAAACTTCTATGTGATTCATCCATCTTACTTTGCTCATTTAGTTGTATTGTAGGAGTTCAGTACAATTAAACCACCAACCCTACCTACAATGTTGCAGGGTAAGCATCATCGTCAGCCTATGAACTACTGCTAGGCTTAGGTTTCCCCAAATAAACAACAGGTGAGATCAATGCACTGTGCTTACTCGTAAAATATATATTTAAAAAAAAAGACAGCATATGGTGACGTGCCGTACCTCGCTAGCTAACTGCGCTTTGTTAGGTAGTAACGGTGCTATCGTATGAAAACAATAAAATTGTTACCAGACCATCGTCTTAACGTGGTGCTTTCCAAAGCAGGATTGTAGTCCTTTAATTTCTTTTCTTTTTTCTTACATAAGTTGAAGCTTAGGTATATCTGTACGGCTTGAGCTTGGGTCCCTAACAAGATGTTGTAAGTACTTACACTCCTTTGTTTTTTCCCTAAGTTAAGGCGGTGACAGCTAGGGGCCCCGGGTTCCCGCTCCGGCCCTGGCGCGTCATAATAAGTCGCAGTACGCACAATGATGCAGGGTTAGCCCTCGGGTTCCCTCGCAATAGTGGCCGATATGAACCTCGCCCTCGCACCGCTCGAGTGCTTACAATATTTTTTTCTATAGTATATGCTGACGCAGATGCGACGGACACATGTTAATGTGTGAATATATAACCTTTTTTGAGTAATTAGAAGAGATTATTACCTTGTTCTCATCGTGTTAGAGTATCCAATATTTCCTCTCAATAATAATTCTAAGTTTTATTAAAATTGTCTTTATCGCATAGGTAAAATACGTGTAAAAACTACAAAACACATATCTTTAACTAAATCCACAGTTCACATTGCTAAAACTGTTTTTACACAGTTGGAGACAATTACTTATCTTGTATATCCAAATAACTTTTATGGTCTGAAAAGATTACTTTTTATGCGTTTCCCGTATTAAACATTTATAATAATTATCGTCGTGCAACAAAATGGGATTACCGAGACCATAAAGCATTCACAAAGTCTTGCCAGAGACAAACAAAAAGGAGGACCGGATACAATGGCTCTGCGAGCTTCCCATATACTGTAGAACGGTTCCCTTATTATACAGGGTGGATCGTAAAACGGGTCCCACCTATTTTGCACTCGTAAATGTGCCTCGTAAATTTCAAGTCACAAATGCTGCTTTTGTTGGCTGGAAGCGGCAGATAGGCGGGGATCGAACCCCGATCCTCGCGCGGCCTGCGATAAGTTGACGCCGATATGTATGCGTCCTCACTTGACGGTTGATATTTGTGATGTGTCAGTCGATGGATTTTATCGAATATATTTTTTATATTCATGCTGTGAAAAAATGTTTACGGAATTTATTGCTGTTTGAAGTATACCTATGCACAAAGGAAGGCGTTGGAGACCTTTACAGTTTCATAACTTGACCGTGATCATTACGTTAAATTCGTTATAATTGTGTCGAATAATCGTCGTTATAATCGAATAAATCTGTTATAGAAGGTAGGACTACCTTTTATGACAGATTTATTCGATTGTTTCAAGATATCATTTATTAGTTTTCGTTAAGAGCCTGTTCACATTTTGTGTCCGAAAAGCAAAAACATGAATTTTTGGCGTTCGAATTTAGAGAACTGGAAAGATTTCCAATAATTTGGATTTCTGAATTGACTGGACAGTTTTTTAATTTCGTAGGTAGCGGCCTTCAAATTTAGATATATTAATATATTAATGTTAATTATATATTAATGACTTTATCAATCGATTTCTGACACTTGTTTTTTGAAAAATTCTTGTGAGGATGGTTTTGAACTCCTTATACACGCAAATACTCAAACAGTGTAATTAAACATTATTTAAAAAAACATTAAGTAGTTTTAAAATAAAAGTGGGTCATTCAAATCCTAAACCAAGCATTTATTTTTCTTTCAATTTTGTGTTAGTTTTGTCAATGATTCCATTTTCAAAACTTTTTGCCCTATTCTGTCAAAACGTTACGTAGAAAGTCGATAAAGCTTAAGGATTCGAAACCAGCGTCCTTTCTTATGGCATTCGGCATAATCTTTGTTTCCTCCGCTGCTGCCGCGTCGCGCGTCGGGACGCCATATTGCTTTTTAGTGCTTTTTAGGACAAGGGCACTGATTTTTTGACGATTTCTGGCATATTACGAATTTACTGGATGACGTGCGACTTTATTTTAACTAGTGTGTCAAAATTTATTGATTGGCAAGATATAATTAGTATTACTTTTGGTGTCAAGTATGTAGTAAATAGTAATTTTTTTGAGAAATTGCTGATTACCTCAAACGGCATTTTCAGCCTCACCGGGCTTTTTTGGAGGCGGCGAGAAACTTAATGGGTTCCTCAAGCCGTGTGAAACGAAGCACCTTCGGAGGTTTTCTAGAGGGAACGGCATCATGCACTAGTGCGTGTCCCGTACCCTACTAGATTCTCCGAGGGGTTCGGATCGGGGCAAAGGGAAAGCTCGTGCCCCAGCAGCGGCAAGGATGACGATGATTCTATAAACCTACTAGCTTATTTTCTTTATCTTGATTGCTGTCACATTAGGGTAATTAATTATTACATTAACTTCAACTAATTATGTTATTTTATTTTATATTGTTGTCTTAATTTCATACAAACTGAATTTAGCTGTGAATCCCTCGCAAGTCGCAAATAACATACCTAACTCGTTTCAAAACTCGTTGTCTATGCACAAAAAATAATCTACGTTTACTAATGAATCATTCACACTTTCATGTTTTAATTAAACACGATACTGCTGCTGCTAACGCCTCGGCGGCCGAGTGGCAAAGCACTCGGCCGGTACCCGAAGGTCCAGGCTTCAATTCTCAGGTCGTTTTGTATGGCATCAATACCATACTGGTTCTCTTAAATGAAACTTGCATTTGCACTCTGAAAATTATTCTCGTGGTTTCAGACTTAGAAAGTTTTAGGAGTTTAGAAAGTCTTGTGTTTAGACTTTATTAGTACCTCTACTGTATAACGTTATTGTAGTACATAGGTAATGTACATTTACAAAATTACGTTAAATTCTTTTTAATCTATTCGTATGTTGATGTTATGGAAAGTGCCCTCCAGTGATGTGCGGTATTAAACGCCATCCCATTTTTCAATAAATCCGAGGCTGCTGTATAAGGAAGAGAGAAAATAAATTCCCCTTCTTGAGTTTTTGTCGGTACTTCCCTCCCAGTACAAGATCTTCCGCGCCGTTGGCTTACGAACTGATGGCATTGTGATTTTTATAAGAGCTCCATTTTAATATAATCTTAAAACTAATTTTAAAAATATTGTAGCATAACCTTATTTGCAAGATTAAATTTTACAAAAAAAATAAACTAGTCTCAATTTTTTTATAAAGCATCGTGAATGCAAAATCCTAAATAATAAAAAAAAACGAACGAGCCTTACAGTAGTTGCTTATGATCTCACCTTTTGAAATCAATATTACAATAGAAAAAAGATTAGAGAATTAACAATTACGTATATTTTTTTACAAATCTTAAAGAGAATGCAGTAAATACTCATTAGAAGACATTTGACATATCAAAATGATGACACAATATGTCACTTAAAATAATAATATGTCTTGTTCTTATTATCGATTTTAAATGCGAGCTTCCGACTCCGTATATTTTTTTTTTCAAATCATAAAGAGAATGCAGTAAAAATACTCATTAGAAGACATGTCACACTGACACATCCTATCTGCCGCGCAATTTATTTATGCGTAAAGAACATGTGAACGTTTCGAAAAAATAGATCGTAATGTCAGCACCTCAAATATCATAATCACAAACAGAGTAAGTTGTACTTAATGCGTTCATAAATTGTGCGGCAGTATCACACTGTTACGGTCATATTTCTATGAAATCACTCCCACAAATATTACTACCTACGACGGACATTGGGCTTAAAGTTTCGATCACTGGTGGCTGTTACGGATCACACTGTTACGGTACTTCCGTCCCTTTTCTACGAAATCACTCCCACAAATTGTATATATAGAAGGCGAGAGGAAAGATGTTATACATCAATAACTTACTTGCATGAAGTGCAGCAGTTTAACATTTCAAATTTGCTTCGCATATAAGAAACTACATTGCATAGACATGTAAAATACTTATCGCTAATATGAATCACCCTCGCGGCCTTCTAACATCAAACACAGCAACAGAACCGTTGCAAATCGAATTATGCTCGCCGGCAAACGACCGAGCGTTGCCCACGGAAAACAGTTCCATTAATTGAATTGCGATCTTTCTACAAGCTGCTTTAGTACAACGAGCTTACAGAGGATCCCTCTTGCCCTCTCGTCCTAACACAGGCCCTCTCATTCAATAGCAACTCGCCTGTTTACACATGACCCCTCATAAGTATCCCCTTTCATACGCCAACATAAGTACAGAGAGCTCAAGATTAATGGTAGCTGGAACTTTTCTTTCGGTTACTTACTAGCGAAAGGTATAACTATTACTTAATCTGTGGTAGTGGCGCCAGTGTTCGACAGGAACCATACATCGACATTTTTATCTTCTTATTATTAAAAATAGAGGTCTTTATCAAGAATTGAATACATACCGCCTGCTTCCTAGCTCTGTCATCCCGTAACAACCTAAGTATGTTATTTTTTAACCACCGACGCAAAAACGCCGCATGTTATTATAAGTTTGACGTGTCTGTGTGTGTGTCTGTCTGTGGCATCGTAGCTCCCGAACGGATGAACCGATGTTGATTTTGTTTTTTTTTTTGAAAGGTGAATTAGTCAGGAGTGTTCTTAGCTATGTTTGATGAAAATCGGTCCAAGATGGCCGCCGCCACAAAATGGCGGATTAAATATTTTACTTTTTGAATTTTGCATTCACAATACTAGATCACAAAATCTACCGCCTCAGCTCGAGTGGGGATCGAACCCACGACCTTTGGATTGGACCAGTGACGTAACACCGCCTGCTTAAATCACAAACTACTAGAAAAATTCAACGAGTCTTCTTGGGCCTTGGTAGCTCAGCGGTGAGAGCATTGGACCAGTTATTAACATGTCGTGGGTTTGATTCCCACTCGAGCTTCCTGTAGTAAAATTTTATCTTGTAACCAATGTTATTTTTTGGCGACCACAATAAGTCAAACACTGTTCTTAAAGTGTCGAACAGTGGTGCCACTAAGATATGTAGACCTCCAATTACTATAGCGTTCCTCTGAACGAAAGTTCTCGCTTCCTGGACGCTAGTGATACGACCGGTGCTGTTTGAGCTCTCGCTGCATCTGAATTCAAAGACACCGAGTTCCAGTATTTTGGACGTGTCAAGTTGTTAGAAAGTTAGCCGCCCAGCGAATTTGTTACATTATTATGTCATTCTGGATGTCGGATTTTGTTTTTGTCTGAGTGTAAGTTATAATATTCGTATGTTAATTAGAAGAAGTAAAGTATTTATCATTAGTTTTGAAAAGAATGGTCTCAGGTGCGCTACATTTTTGTTAGAAATATTATCTATTGTTTTAGTGTATGATATAATATATACGAACTTAGTAAATCATAATTTACTAAGTTCGTAAAAATGTACATATCTAGTTAGTACCTAGATACCTTATTATAGGTAGGTAGGTACCATGAAAAATTATAAATAATATGATGAAGAATCGGTAGCCGAACGGGAGTTGCTCGTGATAAATGCAAGAGTCCGTGGCTCAGCTCGCTTGATAATATTTAAAATATTTTTGTTTAATAAAGTACCTAGATATGTACCTAATATTTTTGTTTATAAATGTTCAAATTATTTTTAACGCACATTTTGTTGCGAACAAATTACAAAAACACAAATATTGGTTTCTCTTTTCAATATTTGTTTTTTTGTAATTTTTGTTTATATTTTTATTGTTATGTTAATTTAATTAAATGTTGCATCAGACAGCTATTCATGGAACTTTTCAAAACAATGAACTTTTAAAATATATTATTTTAATTCTACAATTACTTCAATTGTTAATTTATAACTTTGTAGACCAAATTTTATAAAAAATTGTACGTTATTATGCAAATTTTATAGAATGTGTCTCTGAATGTAAACAAGATATAAGATACCTACCTAAATAACTTCGTAATAAATAACCTAATTACATAAAGTTAAACTAGGCAATTACTTCAGTCACTAGAATCAACTGAATAGATTCATGCCGCACGCACTGAACGCGCCGCTCGCCAATCGATAAACCGGTTCAGCTCAACGTTCCATCCCTAGAGGCACGCCGCGCCAGTCGCGGTACAATGAGCAAGCTCACAAATGCCTCGACGAACACATTCGAATGTCGAGCGAACGACGAACATGACCGAACGAGGCCGATAAAGCGTCGCTACGCTAGCCGAGTTCCCGCCGCTCGCCCCGCCAGTCGACGCTCGGTCCGCGCGCGAGCGAGCACGTGCCGAATGCGTTTACGTTCGCGCGCTCTACGCCTATTCCATATTCAAACATTCAAACTCCTTTGTTCCGAGTTCCGACGCGCTACAACAATCATTTGTTATCTGTGTCCCGCGTTGACCGTTAAAATATTAACTTGACGATCGCGTGCAAAATGACAGAAGTGGAGTGGACGAACGATTTAGTTAAGCAACTGATTAGTGAATACAGGGACAGGCCTGTGTTGTGGGACATGTCGCACGAGCTGTACCGCGTGCAGACGGCGAAGTACGAGGCGTACATGGAGTTGGCGAACATGTTCGAGTGTGACGTCATCGACTTGCGGAAGAAGTTGAATTCGATTTTCGCGTCGCACCGCCGCGAGAAAGCGAAGGTTCGCGGCGGCGCGCGCTCTTCGTGGTACCTCTATTCGCACATGAGCTTCCTGCCCAGCCATTTGGAGATGGCCGAGGTACAGAACTGTCACCTTTTAATTGGTTTTGTACTTAAATGTTATGGTTATGTCATCGTTTTCGTAATAGGTATTTATTTAGATTCGGGACTGTTAATTGTTTAAACTAGCAATTAGGCCTAGGTTCTTATACGATAAATTAGGTAGGTTGGTAGGTATGCAGATGCAGAACTTAATATTAAAATTATCTAGGGATTAGGTAGGTATTAACTTAAAGTTAGGTAAGTTTTTAATGTTATCTTTGTTAAACTGAAAGCTTAATATTTTAAGTTAGGTAGTAGGTACGTAAATAAATAGTTTTGTTTTAATGATAAGTTATTAATGAAAAGCATTTCATTACTATCTTTAAACGCAACTGTGACGAAATCAAACGAAGCCCTTTGTTTCTAGGTAGGTACCTAGGTAGGTAGGTATGTTTATTTCAAAAAGATTTGGGCCTTACCCATTTGACTTTTATATGTATAAAACAGGTCATCTATTTAAACAAAATTAGGCATGTATGATATACGAAGTGTTCTGTGTTTAATTTTAAAAAGGTACAGTTGATGGCAGAGACATGAAACAAAATAAAAATAACTTTACGGTCTTTATGTAGGTACGTGTATGGGGTAACTTACACCTAATAGGTACCTACCAACATTGGGACATAGGTTGATGAATTGATAATACCTACTTGGGTACCAAAAAACTTAGTACCTATCTAGATTAAAGACGATTATCGTGTGGCATGCGATTTCGTTAGTGGATGTGCAGCAACCAACCGCGTGGTCTTTTCGGGACCACACACAAGGCCAAGATACCTTGCTACTATTCATTAAATGTTTTTTAATACTAGGTGAATCGCCTGTGCGGTCTACCTACTGATTTTTTTTTTGTTTATTTATTGTTTTCGTCATTTTCTCTATATTGTATAGGTAGTCCTTATCATACCTTAATTGTGGTCTACTGGTTGAACTACCGGTCGTAAACCCAAACGTCCTAGGTTCAATTTCCAACGTAGGTTAAATTTTTTGTTCTCGGTTTGGTTGATAGAGCGTCCGCCTGTGCTCTAGTTCAGATAGGTCGACTTAGAACGAACTAATTTTACCACCATAATAACACAATTTGTTGTAACAACAATGTTAGTAACTGTGTTCGGAACATAGGCATCTTCTCAATGATTAAGGGGTCAGGGTGAAGTGATCTTCCATCTTCGGCCTTATCGTCAGCTAACATCATTTGGGACAAAGGCTAAGTCCCGTTGTGGACGTAGTGGTGTAAAAAACGGGTTGCAGATTTTGCTCTATGTTCAACCTTATATCACCAGCATAAAGAAGAGATCGAAATTGACGTTTGTATACAAAAGTCAAAATTCAGTATCATTTATATTTTTGAGCTACAATAATTTGCTATTATGAATTCACTATGTCATTTACGCCATGTCACTATGTCTATTGAATAAACCTATTTCGTGAAAACGGAATAAACTCCATGCTTATATAAGTACCTACCTACAAACATTAATTTGATTAGTTTAAATTAATCTATTATGTTTCCATTCGTAATAACGTTCTAGTTATTTAATATTCCAGGAAATACCTACCTACCTATCCTTAACTTTTACTTTGTGAAATCGCAGAGCATACTCGGAAACAATAAACAATTTATTAAAACCATTAAAGTAACAATTAATAAAATAATACCTGTAATGTTTAACAATAAAAAATATTGCTCAGCTAAAATGAATTGAATACCGACACAATATAACACTAATTGCTGTGAAGTTGCCGACATTCATAAGAAATAATATATTTTTGTTACCTACATTCAAAGAATAACATTGTCATCCGTCAATGAGTCACATACATTTATTCAGCTTACTTTGTTTGGCAGGCACCAGGCCGTAAAAGGAGACAAGAAGAGGTTTCTGAGGAGGAACCTTCATCAGACGTCGCTGACGAAGGCACTTTCGACAACGAGCTCCACGGAGAACTGATCATCAAGCAAGAGGTCGTCCCAGTGGAGAGTTACGTGAGGCCTAAGAAGACGCGAACCGTTCCCCCCAAACCAAGACTGCCCAAGCTGACCAGGAGACCGGTCTCCAGAGAAGTCAGCACAAGTCAACTCGACAGCAGACTTTTAGAGACTTTGAAGTTGTTAAGGAAATCGGAACTGTCCAGGAAGAAAGACGAATGCGACAGTTTCGGGGAATACATCGCAGTGTCGTTGAGGAAACACAACGAGAGGACGCAGTCGATGATCAAGCAGGCCATCAACAATATTTTGTTCGAACAAGAAATGAAAAAGTACAGTGCGACGCAGTACGTGGTCATATCTGGTATGGACGAGAACCCTTTGACTCTCGATGACAATGATAGTGCGGATAAGTGACTGTTGTGTGAAAAGTGGAAAACGTGAGAAACGTCACTGACTAACTGTTTTTTTTTTGATTTAAGTGTTATCGAACAGCTCATATTTATATGAAGGTTGATTTAATAAAAATATGTTTTCTATACGACTCAGTTATCATTTAAGTGTTGATTGTGTTATTTGACTTTCATGATAAACTTTTTCGTCAATAACTACGGAACAGGATGTTATATGTTACGAGCTACATCAGTCCATAGGCAAAGAATTCCAACTTATAACTACTTACTATAAAACTAATAATTTTATTTAAACATTGGTTTTAAAATTAGTAAGCCACATAGTTTTCCACAAATTGTCGATAAAGTAGCAGTAATTATATCCCTGACCGTTCTCAAACGTCCCCGAGGAAGCAAGTTCACCGAAAATCCACAGCGATTTATCTTATAAACCGCGCGAGACGTGATGTACTTAACAAACACGAAGCTTTTTTTATGCAAAAGTTTTCCTCATTTTTTATAAGTGATCCGCTAGTGTATCTAGAACAGTCTAGTTGTGTACGTGCCTCTTAGCACGACAATCAGTCTCCAAATCACTTATCACATCATCACACGCGACACATTCACCTACTTCAAATTACATTACTGCATATCATTCTGCATTTTTATAATTGTATTTATACCAAACGAGTAATGGATGACGGAAAATATGCTTTACCTTAACACGCTTAATTGATTTTAATGGCCAGCTATTAGCTTCTTGTATTTGTAGATCAAACGCATTAGTGGGATCTTTGTCTGTGCCACACTCCACTTCTGCTCAAGCCTTTCGCGTTGTCTGGTCCGCTGTAAGATAACCGGTATTGTATGTTTCTTGGGAGGCATTACCGTTTTGTTCTTTAGTACTCGTGAAATGATACATTGGAGCAAAATGGGCTAGATCACGCCACTCGCGTCATTATACGATGCTTGTGCAGTTATTTTTTTCCGTAATTTGCTTGCATTATGCATAGGTTGCTATAGGTTTTTTTTTCTGCTACGATTGTTTTTATTTGATATGTTTACTAACGTCAAGGACTTTGTTTTTTATAGTTGTGCTAAAGTAATACGAGCTCTTTTTATTGGAGTTATATCGCTACGAATACAATCGATACCGGTGGGTGAGTCACGTGTTATTTGACATTGAAGAAAAACAAGTTGAAGGGCGTTATTTGAGCGATTTATTAGCGATTATTTACTGTACAAACTACATACATAGAAATAGGCAATCGCCAAAAAGCTGATATTTTATTCCTTTTTTTACTTTTTCAAATCGGAAAAAACAATAATGTAGAGCTGTTTTCAAAACTTTTTTCTTAACTTAATTTCAAAAATAGCTATTGCTGGGTTTTTGATCATGAACTCGCATTTGGCAAGCGTGGTGATTTAGCCATTAGGTGCCCATCAATTGTAGTGATGACTTGATTTCAGTAACGGAGGTCTTTGCCCAGCAGTGGGACAGTTATAGGCTATTTACTTTTTACTTTAGTAGACGGAACTAAAAGGAAATTAATGAATTATAGTTATCATTGAGGTATGAATGTACAGACAGCATATATGCTTCGGTACGTTGGGTAGGAGTTTTGATAGTTAAATACTAAAAGTATACTTCAAAACGTTTCTAAAGTGGTACCATCATGAGATGGAAATTTAGATGCTTTGAGATCAGACAAAAAAACAACACATTACTGTAGTGTGTACACTACGTGTTCACACAATTATCAGAGGATTAGTATATAAAAGTATAATCAATTACAGAGGTTCACTTATCTACCAGGAAGGGAAAATGTCTGTGATAGTAAGTTAAAGCGATTTTACGAATACTTTTGACAACTAATAGAGCATAGACATTGCATCAGACTATCAGACTGCTAATGATAACCTCTTGCGCGACGCACGCGCCTCTTTGCATCAGACATCAGTAATCGATCTCGAATCCAAATAGTAATAGTAATAATGTTTTGCTGCAACACTTTCCTGTTAATAAATCTAAAGATATATCTTTAAACGAAGATAAGAAGTTGTAACCTTTTCTTAATGCTCAAAATAAAATCAGGTAAGTATAGGTACTTTTAATATGAACATTAACAATAGCACACTGTGACTTGTACTATTATGTATTCTGTGCCGTGACGTCATTAATTTATCATTTTTGTTAACAATATTTATAGTTCAGAATGTTATTGACTCGATTAGGTTTATGTAATGTTTTCTAAATCAAGGCTGTAGGAAAAATTTAATAAATAATTTATTATTGAAATCATGTTTTGTTTCTTTACTTCGCTTCTACGTCTACATTACTTAAAAAGTTCCAGATGACATGTTTTTTTGACCAAAATGTAAATATACACTTATACACTTGACTTTAAAAAATGTTTTTAATAAAAAAGTGTAACATTCACCAATATTATCTACCTACATCATTTCAGGTAGTTTTCCGTATCAATATCCAAGATAAAGATATTTGTGAGTGGTTCTACCGTGAAATAGGCATACAAACCCACAAATGTCAATGCAAAAGCCCAAGGTTACACTGAACTGTTTCAAGGTCCGCAGCCTGCTTGCGCTAGCCCACAGATCACCGGTTGCCTACTTAATCCTTGCCGTTTTTTCACATATCAAAACGTCTTTGTATCATGGAAACACATGCAGAACATTAAAAACAGATATAGCGTGATCATAATCGCATTTACTAATTGCAAACCGCAAACAAATCTCTTTCATGACATTGATTGGAAGCCGACGTACGAGTTTTTTGGAGCTCTTTCTTTTTCATGCCTAGCATGCGATTAATTTCAAGTTGATTATTCATTAGCATACTAATTTATTCTCTACCAATCTAAATACAAAGTTTAGCTGCTACCAGAGCTGCCAATACATATTCGCCGTTCATTACCATCGCATCTACATAGCGCGCGTGTCTTCAGCAGACCGAGCGTCGCCGGCTATTCATAGGACTTACGTCACTTTCAGCCGATCCATTGCACGGATCGATGTATCGGCTCACACGTATGCCACAACACGAGCCCTTATCTCCACAGGCATAAAGTACAATTTAGCAGTATTGAAAGAGTGGATTCCGCTGCCGAGATAAGCGGCGACCTCGACAGATCGCGATTGCCGCCATGTTATTTGTTTTCATTTGGCTTTTATCAGCAGGATATTTCGTTTCCCTGACTACATCTTTACGCTGTTAATCTGCCCCAATGTCGTTGGTGGCGTACTTTTAGATAAATGTATATTTGCCGAGTTCTCCCTCCTCGAATTCGTTACAGAGAAATCCAATTTCTTTGAATGGCTCTGATTGATGATTCGATTCACTGCCGTCACATTACTGGTTACCCATTTTTCCATCGCATTGTATTTGGTTAGAGAAATAATGTTTACCTACAGACGTGTACTTATGCTGCCTTTGAATGGTGGAACATTAAAAAGCATGTGTATCATCACACTTCAGAAAAATTTAAGTATGGTTAAAATTGGTAAAGGTATAAGGTAAGACGATTTTTAACTCAGATAGAAAACATCCTACTAATATTATAAACGCGAAAGTTTGTAAGTATGGATGGATGTTTGTTACTCTTTCGCGTAATAACTACTAAATGGATGTGGATTAAATTATACGGCATACAGATAGTTTATAACCTGGATTAACACATAGGATAGTATTTATCCCGATATTCCCACGGGAATGAAAGGAAACTGTCAAAGCGGTACGAAGTCCGCCGGGTTCACTAGTTATTATATAAAATATAAATTTTATTGTACATAAACTTATTTAGAATTATGTATAAAATGTTTATTAGTGAAATGGACAGTGCACTGTATGCGATAACGCTAGCAACCAAACTAGGAAGTACAGATATTGCATTTGTACAATTTGCACTGCTGGTTACGCTGATAAAGCATTTATATAACCTTCATTACAACTTGTTGATTACAAATCAGATGTTATGGTAAATTCATTATATTATTTCATTAAAAGTTAAACGCATAACATAATCAGTGCTTTGTAGAACAATGACGGAAATATTTAAATACTTAGGTTACTTGTTGAAATGAAACAACTTTTACGGATCTGCTAGCGTTTATTTTACACATTACTTTTTTAATTAATGTTTATCCTGACGTTTCGCGAAAATAAACGCGAGTAGATCCGTAAAAATTGATTCATTACAATGTGTAGTGTTCGCTTAAACTTTAGAAAACAATATAGGTTACTTGTGTTAATATGATGACAACTGTTGCACATGAGCATTAGTAACAAAGTGAAAATGTGGTTATTTCTTCATTTTGCACACATACCTTTATACTTGGTTATTTTCATTTAAATAGATTTTTAAATGTGTGTAAGTAAATACCACATTTTCTTATGATAACTTCTTTGTTTTAACTTCATAACAATGTACCGTTTCTTGTTATCTAAAGTTTACGCGAACACTACACATCGAAATAAACCACTTTTTCGGATCTACTCGCGAGATTGTCTCCCTGTGACTACGGCAGGGTGCAAAGGATTCGAAATGTAGTTCGAGTAGATCCGTAAAAGTAATTTCATTTTAATGAACCGTTTCTTCACAAAGTTCTTATTAAATACGAGCATAAGCGTGACCTTAAATATTTCGTTTAGTACAACTATAAGCAAACAGACGTATTCAATTCATCCGATTCCCCCGAACCATTTCCCTTACTCCGTAGTTCCCGCATGAAGTGCCACTAAATGTTTTTCTGTGAAACATCCCAGTAATCCCTATAAATCGTCGCGTGTCCGCGGCGCGTACGTGACGGGGCTGTGACGGGGGCGCGACGGGACGGCCGCCCAAAGGGACTACTTGACACTGTGATTTTTGACAAGCGTTTGACTGTGTGCGTCGTTTGTGGGCATGAATGTGGCCCTTCAATCAGCAATAATTCAACGATATGTCATATAAAACCTTTGCGCTCTTACCAAGTCTCCATTATTTACTACCGGAATAGGAAAGCTGTTAGCTACAAACCATAGCATGAAGATGTAACTATCGGCAGCTATGACAAGCTGAATCACGTCACCTGGCTCAAAAGTTAGGTGTCTCTTTTGTCATTAGGTTTATATTTTTAAGCTAATTGCTTTAAACGTTGTAAAAGAACTAGAACACTTAATGCTCATCATCTGTTTCTTCTTCAAATGTCAGTCAGATCAACGAGCTTGCGTCTTTCCTGCGCAAAGAATTTATACTTTTAAGTGAGACACTGTCTTTAAAATGCTTTAAATTTACTGTAAGAGATGAATATGAAACGTTACGTCAATCCATTTTATCTGTGTCTATTGAAGGGACAAAAGCGTCTGGTCAACAAATATTCATATATCCAATTTTGTAATGTTTAAACTTTAAATTAACAGTTAGAAAGAAATTAGGTATGTCTTAATCTTCTTCGAAAAACCAAATATATATATATAAAACCATTATGTGCTCTACGCATATTGTAGTACATAGTTAAGCATACGAACCTGCACCAATAATACCGGTTACAATAGCGTATTGTTCTTCCGTTATAAGCTGTATTACAATAAAATTAACAAAGTAACGTTAACTTTGTCAACCGTACAAAATAACCTCGGAAATGACTCTTTGATTGATTGATTGACTTAATATACATTTTTGTTACCCAAATCTGCGAATAAGGTGTTATGTCTATTGAATAAGAATTTATCTAAAAAGGTTTATATCCTTCACTGCAACTTTGAGAAGTTTTGTGTACGTGCCACGCAACACGGTTCAAATGATCTAGCTACAATGACACTTCCACAGCGCAAACGTCTTATCTACCTTAATGTTGACATTAAAGTCGAATATTGCACGAGAAAGAGGCGTTTTGAGCAGGTTAAGGAGACAAAGGACTTTACCTTTTTGTATGACGAAATTGTGTGTAATACTTTCGCATTTTATGGTTATGGTTCAGTTATGTATCTGATTATTCTTTTAAATTGAAACATAAAGAAATTTAAAAAGATTCAGAGGTTTAGGATAATGAAATTTTGAAAAATAAAGACAAAAAAATAGTGTAACATACCAAGCCGGTTGACAGTTAGGTTACATGTACATTTAAACATTTTAACATACATAGTCAAATTGTGTATTGTGTGTGTGTATATGTTTAATAATAAAGAGAATAATAATAATAAACTTAATAAACTTTCCTACACTCACACCAATATACCTGTATACCTGTGACCATGTGTTTTGTTTGTGTATTTTCTTGTCGTGGCTTTCCAAAATAGTATTGTTATATGATCTGCTCAGTCTACTTTCCTAGGTATGTTTTTAGAGATGTTTAGTATAATTTCACCACTTTTGCATGTTTACTCTTGTCCTCTGTGATGCACGCTGTGTATGCACGCTTTTGGGATGCAGTCTGGCTTACCTTTGTGCACTATTGTTGATTGTATCCTGTTTTCTATTACTAAATAACTAACAGCATAGCCGTTTCGCAAGCTGCTTGGAACAGGAAGGTACAAAATATGTATTTTTTGTGTTTATTCAGCGACTTAGTTACAAAAACACCACATGTGTGGTATTATAATATAATATTGACGTTGATGCGATAGAAGGAGTGCAAAGACGCTATCATCATCATCATCATCATCATCAGCTCATTTTATGTCCTCACTGCTGGGGCACGAGCCTTCCCTATGGATGGATAGGGAGAACGGGCCATAAACCACCACGCGGGCCCAGTGCGGGTTGGTGGTTGTTAACGACTGCTAATGCAGCCGGGACCAACGACTTTACGTGCCTTCTGAAGCATGGAGGAGTTCGAGATGATTAATTTTTTGGTCACCCATCCGATGACCGGCCTTTGCGCAAGTTGCTTAACCTCAGCACTCGCAGACTGGGCACACTTTAACCACTGCGCTATCGAGCTCCTCCTGCGCCATCGAGCTCCTCATTCCTCCATTCTATTATCATTCCATTAGCTCCGATTGAAATATGTTACGCGTAAATATAATTTTGGTCGATCGCTTAATAGCTACCGTGACAGGCTGTCTAAATTTGGTATAATTTCATTTCAAGTGCGTCAGAAAAGATACGATCTCATTTGGTCTTCACAAAATTGTGCGTTCCTCCATTGATTCAGCTGGTTTGTTTTCCTTGATTGACATTAACACCAGGCATAGGTCACGTTGCCTCAATGCGTTCTTGATTCACGATTATAAAAACAATACTTACGTCTTTTTATAATCCTGTTGTAAGAATGTGCCGTACCTATAACGAATTAATTCGTGTTCATGACGATATAGACATGTAATAAGTGGGGTAAAGGATGTTTCGTCATTAAATATGGCTGAAATCACCCTTTTGCACTGTGAGAATCCATAGTTAAATATACAATTAACTTATGCATATTAACAGTGCAAAAGGGTGATTTCAGCCATATTTAATGACAAAACATCCTTTACCCCACTTATTACATAAATATCCGTATAAGTTATAAACAAAAACGTTCTTTCTGTAAGTTTAATTGATTGAATGCTGTGTACACTAAATTTAGATAGGTAATTGTCTTGTCTTATTATGTGGAAAATGTTTGTATGTTTTTGTAATGACATTAATCTGTCAGTGTACCGTTTATAAATCAAGAAATAAATAAATATTCCGAGTTAGGTACTCTATGTTCAGCTAGGGTTGCCCACCCGTACTTTATTATAAAGTATTGTACGTTATTTCGGGTAGGTAATTGTATGTACTCTGTACTTTATGAGAACAATAAATTACGCGAAAATATTATAAGTATTTCACATATTTTATTTTTCTAGGATTCTTTTTACATATAACACACAAAAAAGTAGCTGTGCAGCTATTTATTTGTGATAATTATTTGTTTATAACTGCTAAAAGCAATGAGAAGTATTATCGTGATTTATTTTGACACAATGTACTTTTTTCTACCTATTAATATCCAATGTACTTTATTTGCACAAAAAAAAGGTGGCAACTCCATGTTCAGCTGTTATTTTCGCTATAAATAAGATGACATCAAAATACTTCACAAGCATTGCCATTTAAAACAGATGTCACATTATTAATACCATTACAATATACTCAATTGTAATGTTTTTAGGATACTTAATTTTTGAACGCCTTCAAAAAGCGTGACCAACCCCATTCACCTGTTCCAAAATTACATCACCAGTACTGGGAAAACCCGGGTGCGAAAGCTAGCCACAGCACCTAATAATGGCTCGGTCTTTCACCCTGTCGCCATCCCTGTCATACATACCAAGGCTGGTGATGCCTTCTCGCTCGCACACGATTTACACTGCCTGAAGTCACGTAGCCACATCTCTGCCAGAGTTGTCGAAGTATTTTTAGTTTTGTGTACTGGAGACATTATAACGTGATGTACTCTCGGGGTGTTTCAATTGTCAAAGAGGCATGCGACCTTGCTGATGAGAGCGGTATACTTTGATTGTTTATGTTTTAATTTAGTATAGAACCCAGAACAAAGCTTTCAGACCTTTAGGACACCTTCTAGAGAGCAAAAGAATATATCTAAATTGGGGTAACTGCATCAACTGCGACTATTTTGAAAGATTTTATTTGTAGGTCCTTTTACGCACCAACGTTGAACGAAGTCCTAAACCTTTGCCTGCTAAGTCATCATCATCGTTCACGAGAAAGCGTTTGGTATTCATCTCACCAGATAGTAGGACGATAAGGCCGATATGGAAGCGCAGTTCTCAATTAATGAGGGTAATCAATACGTCCACCTACATTCGATCTAAATGCGTACCTATAGCAAAAACCTACCTACCTACCTGACCGTGCAAATGAAGAGGAAAAACATCAAACAAAAGAGTAGGTACGCCGACGACATTGAGTTTGATCTAATATTTTTCCGTTGTGAAGTCCGCACCACCGTAATTACCTCCGTTTCTTGCATGATCTATTAGAATATAATAACCGTCGGTAAATGCATCGATGATTACTGCTTGCATCAGCCATATGGCGTGACCGTGACGTCATCAACCTGCTAACCTGGCAACTACAAGGTACACACTATTCTATACCTTATTCAGTTTAATATAACACTCAAAATATAATGATAGTTTCTGTTGGTGCTACACGGTACCAAGCACTTATGGAAGAACATGAATAGACGGAAGAAACACCTTATCTTTTAACAATAAAGTTGACATTCGAATGTGAGTTGAATTGGCTGCGTTTTCTTACAAGTCTTAGCTCAATACTGCAGGCGGTGCAGCGCTTCTTGTTCGACTTAGAACTCTATTGTTGGGAATGTAAGGGTGTTGATTAGTTTCGAGGCTTGCTATGCCGCGTGCCAGTTGTCGACAGTCAGGTAGGTGCCAAGGTGTCTGGCTGGTGAACGCAAAGCGATACGGGACCGCTCGCAACCACAAAGCATTACGATACTAATCATCTATACTAATATAATAAAGAGGAAACCTTTGTATTTTTGTATATATGTATGTTTGCAACGAATAAACTCAAAAACTACTAGACCGATTTAAAAAATTCTTTCACCATTAGAATGCTACATTAGCGCTGAGTAACATAGGCTACATAAAAAAATATAATATTATATAAAATATTAAAAACGACAATTTAATTTTCCAATACAAAATGATTTGTTTGTTTTGTTGTCATGGAAACCATTGATATATAATTAACTCAATGATGGAAACTGTCAAAGCGGTACGAAGTCCGCCGGGTCAGCTAGTAATAAATATAGTGATCTATAAATGGTGAATAAATAAGGTTCAGTACATCTTGTTTAACCTACAGGAAATAATAGTATATTGCAATTCCCTACTAAAGATCGATTTAAGTTAGTGAATAACAATAAGTTAAAAAGCTACAAATCAACTTGGCTCCTTAATGAATAACATAGGCTACTGGTCAATGATTAGTCAATAATTCGTTATTATAATAAATGAAACGTTTCCAAAATGGAGACACTGCAGAAATGACAGATGAAAGACATACATTTGGCATAGAAAACGAGTGAAGATTTGGCTATCTCACCTGTTACCTACTGACAAAAATAACAATTTGTGTTTAAAACATGGCATGTAATCTGTTTCTTCAAAGTCAACATCCACGTAAGAGTTTCACAACATCTTATCTTCTATTATTTCTGAGCATATTATATGTAATATGTGGTCTATTTACAATATATTGCTCACTGGTAATTGTATGATTACGTTTGTGTTTGTGTTTAGTAAATGTGCTAGAATGTTTTTTGTCACACCTCCTGTATTTCATTTAATTTTCTTGTTGGCTGGTTAGAACCACGATAGCTCAATTGGAAGAGCACCTGACCCGGAATGTCAGAAGGGTGCAGGTTCAAATCCTGCTCGTGGAAATTTTTTCAACATTTGTGTTTTTGTAATTTGTTCGCAACAAAATTTGCGTTAAAAATTATTTTTAACATTTATAGTAGGCATGTTGAAAATTCTGATTTAAGACCGTTTAAGGTAATTTTTTTTGACAACCTCCCCTTCAAAATAGCTTACGTTGACTTGACTTGATGGTTGAACCTTCATGGTTGCACCCGTCGATATACCTACCTGATCGATGGTTGGACCTAATTACCTTTTCGTTGTTGCTAAAGGCACTGAGTAGCATGCGTGACCAACCAAAATGAGCCGTTGCAAAATGCCTCACCGGTAATGAGTGCGCCTTGCTATCAGCCGTTATCAGGCAAACAACATCGTACGAGGAGATAACAGAACGTCGTGTCTGTGCCCATGACTAAGAAACTTCACTACTTACGAATTAGTGAGGGTATTGAATAATGCTGATTTTGATAATAATGGTAGGTAATAAGGTTACCATGTTTTTGTAATAGCGATCTGCTTTAGATCCAACTCCAAACCATTTATAGCATTCGTCTCTCACACGCTAACTTGTAGTCGATCAAAATACTTGCGTCTGAATGTTACAGCAAAATTATTAAGATTAGAGTCAGTATTATTAACTGTTTTGTACCCTGTCACATTAAGTGCCTTAACGCTACTTTGTATACTCGGAAAAGCACGGATAACATACGATTTATGCAACTTCGTGATTTATAGAATGGTCATATGAATTTCAACGAAAGATTTTTTTTCAATTTCGTCTTTCAATTGTTTATCATTTTTATTCCAGCATAGGTTTGTTGAAATATATAATGTCGATTTCATTTAAGTTGTTTACGCAACAGACGATAAATTTTGTCAAACATTTATTCAAATCAACGAGCCGAACAATAAATAAAACTTGCCATTGTTTCAGTGTTTCTGTTGGGAAATTGCGAAACTAACGAATTTCGGAAGTAGAATAATACTGGATGCCTTGACCTCCGGCTGGGGCGCTCTGTCGCCTGTAGGCCGCAGAATACAAAATGTGGATTTCACAGAACGTGTGACACGAGTCACTCCTACTTACGGACTTCTGTTTTTATCTTCAAATCTTTGTGACCAGATTATTTCTCAGTGTCACTTAGTGTGTCTTTAAACTTGCCAAATATGTATCACTCTTCATACTCATCTATTGGTCTCATTTCATTTGGGATGGGTCGACTTGGTTCCTGCAGGCAGTTTTAACGAAGGCTTTACCATTCTTTTCTTATACAATCATCGCTTACCTTATAAAATATACCACTACGCTTAGGGTTTGACCTAATAGCAAATCCTCTGTAACAATTACATATCTGTAGATACTATCACTTGCGACACCCAGAACATTGATAATGTTTATTTATCATAGATTTAATGATTATGTGTATTCCACGAGGCGATCACGCAAGCCCACCAGACGCAAGAGCACCAGAACACACCACGTACTCGTGTGCGTCAATCATGCAGCATTGTCGTCGAGCGTTATAACTATTTTCAGCACTCAGTCGGATGGGTGACCGAATCTTTGTTCTCGATTACTTTTGTGCTTCAGAAAGTACGATAATCCGTTGGTTCCGGCTACTATCGATATATTACAGTCGTAAACACAAGCCGTGTCGAAAGCCTTCTGACCGATCGATAAGAAAACACATTCAAGGAATGCTAAGCACACACAGTATTCTGTTGAATACTAATCAAAACGAGTTTTTCACACATTATCAGGTATCGGCGAAAGCAGATGTCAAGAAGTGAAGACATAATACAAGTTATAATGCAAGACATGACCGACGCAGCCAGACGCAGCGGCACCACACACCTCAGGAGGGAGTCGTGCGCGTGATTCATGCGCGCTGTCGCCGAGCACGGTATCGTTCCAATTGCAACGAACTATGAGTCAGAATCTTGCCACGAAAACGCTGTAAAACTGATGAAAGTCATCACAGCTGTTGCTACGCCGATAGCGACCGGAATTTTTCACCTATGATTAATGCTGAACAATTATTGACAATTCCATTGTCTACAGTAGTGACATTCCATTGTGTACATTTCAAATTTTTTATATATTACAATCTCCCACACCTCTCCTTACAGTCTCCCTGTGACCACGGACATTACAAAAAGTTCGAAACGTCAGGATAAACATTAAAAAGTAATGTGTTAAAAATAAACGCGAGTTTAATTTCAATATCCGAATCTTACCTTTATTTGTTTATAATCTGTTTTGTTTATAATCTTCATTTGTTAATTATCAAGACTTCAGTGTTATTTAGGATTGACCTAATTAAAGTATATAATGTTTACAATGTATACCAATTATGTGGCCAACTACACTTTTCATTGTCTTTGTGAAACAAAGAGACACTTTGTCTGGAAGCATTTAAAAATAAAATTGGACTACGCTGCGTACACTCTAGTTACTACTGTGTAAACTCTAGGTTTAGTTCTTTTTAGTTATATTACTACATCCATTTTGTCGAGGAGTTGGGTGTATACCATTCACATAAAAAAAGTCTAATTTCATGAGCTTCTTCTGCAATTTATGAAATTACAAATTACTAAGTATTTAATTTTGGAAAAGCAGAATCAAATATTTTTCCTGGCATTGTCTGTTTAGTCGAACTCTAAAGAGTTTAACATTAGACAAATGTACTTCTTGATTAATAGCATCATCAAAATAATGACAAGCAGTTAGAGGTGGCCATCCCAGAGGCAGACATTGAAATGTCACTTTTTGTAAAAATAGAAAATTGTTGTTATGACGAGCCATTGAAATGTGAAGATCCTCTAGTGACGCCAGTCACGTAGACAACGACAGAGGAGTTTCGTGGAATTCTAATGAAAACAAGCAAATGAAAATAAAGTGAGCGTTTACCAGTTTAAAAATAACACAACCTGTTTTTAATTCTATTTGTGGTCTAAGTAATTTGAAGCTAAGACAGTAAACACATATAGAATTACAAAGTTTTACTTTTTATTATAGTTGCACAATTTAAGCAAGTCTAGGCAACGGAAGCAGCCTAAATAAGGTATTTTTTTTGCAATATCGTGTTGCAATAGTAAAAACGTGAAGTGACAATGAGTAATCAACTTGATAACATGACATGACTATTAGTTGTAGGTATAGGTCGCGCCAAATTTCTAGTGCCCTCTGAAGTTGGCGCGATTCGCGTCGCAGTAGTAAAAAATAGGCGTCAGTAGGGCGAAGGCGGGAACGAGCGGTAGGGCCTGACTGTACAGCTGCGCAACGAAGCAACTTCAGAGGGGACTAGAAGTTTGGCGCGATCTATACCTAACTATAACTGTCTATTCAGTGTTAAATAAACGTCTAAATGTAACCAGCCACGTCATATCATTGTTGCTTTCACCCTTCACGTGATATAAAGCACTTTATACGAATGTTCTTGCGTTTATTTTTCAAAAGTTTTTTTGATCGTCATACCTTTGAAGTCATGGATTCGGTAATCCACGGCGGAAACAAAGCCGCAGTAAAATTCGAAAAATCTATATTAAATATGACTATAATAATATATGTACCTCTATAAAGTATCGGAGACATAGAGAATATACATAAGCAAAGCTAACATAAGATTGAGGGTTAACAAACCTAAAAGTAACTTATGGAAAGGTTTCGCATAAAAGATGTGGTAGAACAGGTCCTGCCGACATAAAGTTGCACATACATATGTTATCGCCTGCCGATCCTAATAAAAGGCGTGTTCCCTACATAATTCACTGGTTAATTGTCCGGGAATCAGGTACTGCGGGTGTCTGTCACCTACTGGGAGCTATAAAAAGGGACTTAATTAAGCCTCCCTCTGGATGCCGCGCGACGACCGACGTGCTGCTCGTAGAGTGGATGTGTCTCATTTATATTTCAATGATTCTACCTAGTAGTTCAGTACACTTCATGTACGATGAAATAAAATATTTTATAGGTGAGAGTAGTCAAGACAATCTTTTAAAATTCTATGAATGGTTGATAAATATTCCTGTGCATCAACACGTCATAACACTGGCGGAATGTGGGAACATGGATGTCAACTGCATTACTGCATCAACTTTTCTTCGACAACTGCAACCAACAATGGCTTGACGTGCCTTGAGAAATTGTTGGGATAGTAACTTTAAATATTTACCTATCGATCTAAGAGATCTTTCCTTTCTTTCTTCGCCACCAAATTTCTCTAACTGATAAAGTAAATTTATTGTTACTAAATAACAGATTTTGATTTAGTATTTTTGCTATTTAGCTTGTTAGCAATACATAATAATGATGTATAATGATGAATAATATTAATAAATAAATATGAATAATGATAAGAACGATCAATAATCGTAAAGACAATTTATCTTACTACATTAAAGAAAAAAAAACGAAAGAAACATAAGTTATGTTTCTATCGTTTTAATTAAAGACAAAATAAAACTTATAAATAAAAAAATGTCTTCCAGCTGTGAGCTAAAGGGTAGTTGACAATAACATGAAACTGATATCCTTACAAGGTAAATGGAAATCGTGAAGCAGAGTGGGTCAAACTTGTGTGACGAATGAGGTTTGTTGTGATTTTAGAACCACACATGCAACCTTGTTAGATTTACATGGTGTTAAAGCCAGATAGAGATCTAACCAGGTTTATCTTGAAGGCAGTAAGTACTAGAATGTGTTTGTTTTCTGATGATGAGAACCAACAAAAGAAATAGCTGCATTCAAAATGTTTATTTACCTAAGCAAATCATCTTGCAAGCATAATTTTCATAACATATTATTGTTCCGTCATTGCGTAAACAAACCTTGATAGACAGGCACTTCGAATTTATCGTCACATACGCGTGCGTGCGGGAACCGTCGCAATAACCCGGAGGCACCTGCGCCGGCACGTAAACTCCCGAATCATTTGCACGAAGTGGGGATGCAGACGGACGGTCAGCACGCCTGGCTCTTCTCCCTTGAGCTAGACTCAATGAAAGATTAATCCTCACGAAGCCTTCGAGATTGTTGGCTCTGCCATGTAGAACCGGTTTTAATTGGTAGTGGGAGTTATTCCATTCTGATCCGCAAGGGATCCGTTTTATTTTAATTTAATTTTTATTCCGATCCGATCCCCTGTTGTAGATATCACAAGGGATCAGAAAAAGTGGGGCTTGTTGGTCAGCCTCGCTAGCTATCACCATCTTATCTACCTAAATATGTCGCTGAAACTTCTAAGTTTGTAGCATTGTTGTGTTCCTCCAGCTAGCGATAGCTAGAGATAGCCAGAGCCTCATTAGTTGAGGATTCCGGGTAAAATGCGAATATTAAACGTTTTTTTTTTAAATCAATTACTGTCGAATTTCAATTATCGATCACTGCGCGACGTAAAACTTCAGTATGAAGATGTCACTGAATGATGACGGTGATGGGCGACCATTCGTAAATTATAGAACACTTGCAAACAATGGATTGTATCATGTTATGAGTTTTTACCTATTTATAACTGGCTCGGCCGTATTCCTCGTTTATTTTAGGTCTCGTCTGCACAGCCGCGCCTTCGTAACTTACCTTACCTCAATGGTGATGCAATACCCTGCCGGGATGTCAGGCATGCTGATGGCGATAGCGGGGGGATCTCGCAAGGGCACATTGTTACAGAATAACAGTTCCAGAATACTCTTCACGTTGGTTCAGTTTATTGTTCGATGGAGGAGAACGCAAAATAAATCGAACGTTTTTGTTTCTAGATGTAAATAATAATAGGGTTTATAAACATGGAATATTAGTTATTATGTTGAACATTGCATTCACTATTCTATATGTAGTTACAAGATAAAATAAGGGCCTCGATAGTTCAGCGGTCAGAGCATTGGATCTGTTATCCAAAAGTCGTGGGTTTGATTCTCGCTCGAGCTTCCTGAGCCTGATGTGTAGAATTCCGTAGCCAAATGGCAAAAACGGAACCCTTATGGATTCGTCATGTCTGTCTGTTTTGGGGGTTCCCCATACTTAGAACTGAAACTCAAAAATGTATCTATGGATAGGTCTTCAAAAATTATATTGAGGTTTTTAATATCATTTTTTTCTAAACTGAATAGTTTACGCGAGAGACACTTCCAAAGTGGTAAAATGTGTCCCCCCCCCCTGTAACTTCTAAAATAAGAGAATGATAAGACTAAAAAAATATATGATGTACATTACCATGCAAACTTCCACCGAAAATTGGTTTGAACGAGATCTAGTGAGTAGTTTTTTTTTAATACGTCATAAAGTACGGAACCCTTCGTGCGCGAGTCCGACTCGCACTTGACCAGTTTTTCCTAGTAAAATTGTATCTTGTAAGGAATATTACTACAAACTAGTCACCTGTGGTTCATTGCACCTGAGCACTACATCATTTGTGTATTTTACCTCCTATAGACAAAGTATTTGACCGCAATCTCACCTGATGGTAAGTGTATAGTGTATAATCCTTAGTAGGTCGACTAGTACATCTCAATCATTATAAAAAATACGCATTAGTCACTAGTTTTTGAGGACACTTTATTTCATACAAAAAAATCCGAATTGATACATATTGAAATATATTCATATACTTATTATACAAGCGAATGGAAGACATCTTCCTTTTTTGTAGTCGATAAAAACACCGGTCCTGATGTCGTAAGAAGTGACACAATCTCATAGTCGTGGCGGACATAAAAAAATCAGAGTGCGAACAAGCGTAAGTATTAGATACATTTATTAGTTTTTATGAAATATTTAATTATGATGATTGATTGATTTTTGTAAATTTTTATATAGATAAGCAATAATTTTGTTTTTTGGTTATAATTACGTAATTGGGAATTATTAAATAAATAAATAATAAAACACTTATCGACGGTGTTGATGTTTTACGACTTTGGATTAAAAATAAATTTCAGTTGTGCAGTACTTCGGTACGGTCTGCGATTGCTAATATTAAGCAACTGTCGCGAAAGGCCGGTCATCGGATGGGTGTCCAAAATTTAATCATCTTGCCCTCCTTCGTGCTTCGGAAGGCACGTAAAGCTGTTAGTCCCGGCTGCAATAGCAGTCGTTAACAACCACCAATCCGCACTGGGCTCGCGTGGTGGTTTATGGCCCGTTCTCTCTATCCATCCATCCCTATTGATGGATAGGGAGAACGGGCTATGGATAAGGCTCGTGCCCCAGCAGTGGGGACATAAAAATGATTTGGTGATGATAATGAAATTCACGATAACCGAATTTGCAACAAATTTATATTTCTACTGTTCTAGATAATCCTATTACTCACTCTAAACATTTATTAACAAAAAGCAATTGTAATTACTTGTCCACAAAATAGATAAGAAAGGTCATATAAGTTACTTTACTCATTATAATCCTTCTAGCAAGCAAATAAATTGCACAATATTACAAGCAGAATGCCAAGTATGAGTCACTTTGGTAAATTACTTTTTGTCACGGTTTTGATATTCATTAATGCAATTTAAATGAATAATCATACATTCAAATTGACATTATTTCGCTCTTAATCCCAAAATATTGTTGTATTATGTTTATTTAAATAAGATTGTCACAGTGAATGACGTTCATTACAATATAAGTAAATTTAATATTATTAAACATCTTCAAGTCCCAGGTTCGATGACGGAATAGGCGAACTCTGAATAAATGTGTATGATTTGCCTCCTTTCGGGGTATTAATGTGCCGTTGTTTATTATTCCCTCCAAATACCTAAGTGATTTAACAATTTCATCATCCATCATCACCTCATTTTATGTCCCCACTGCTGGGGTACGAGCCTTCCAATAGACTTTGAACTTATGACTTATAAAGTATACTATACCATACTATAACTTTATTCCATATA
Source organism: Eudonia mercurella (assembly GCA_963082485.1). Lineage (NCBI taxonomy): Eukaryota > Metazoa > Arthropoda > Insecta > Lepidoptera > Crambidae > Eudonia > Eudonia mercurella. The sequence continues at coordinate 18,475,971 of OY720038.1, read as the reverse complement.
GGAATATGGTTTTTTATTATTGAATTTATTTATTATTGATATTTAATTTTTTTTTTTGCAATTATTTTTATATTCTCTAATTCAATTTACCTTTAAGTATATTTTAATATATGCATGTGACTTGCTAAATGTAACGTTTTGTTATATGGTCAATAAATGATTCTGATTCCAGATTCTGATTCTCGTTAAACATTTGTTGATGAAATTGAACAGTTTTGGATTGGTTGTGCAGTCGTCTGTACTACCCTTTTGAATTGATTCAGGGGTTTCTCGCAGTTGATAACCGCACAAAAACTGCTACTGAACCTATCAAATGAATGTATTGAAACAAGCTTCGTCGACTTTCTTGGTGCATTTGCGTGGCTCGAGGGGCGACGCGCGCTCTGTGACCCCACGTGAAAGCGAGTCCTGTGAGGCTGGTTTTTATAGCCGCCATTAGACTAGGTATAGGTGAGGTAGCCACCAGAAATGGAAAGTTCCATGTTACGACGACCACTGATCCGGCGGCTAAACGACTATTGGCTGTTTTATTTGTTTATTTTACATATATTTTAATAATTATTTGATTTATCTAACCTCCCAAATTCATCGATTAACTATTTTGGCTATCAAATTTAAATTACTATATTGTATAGCAAATCGTTTGTGGCTTTTAATAAAAAAACACATAAAACTTCGAGATTTTTACTACAATAAAACTTCCGGTGGACCTTGCACTGTCCAGCAGTGGGGCAGGAAATAGGCTAATTCAAAATTTAAAACCATTTATTTAGTTTAGGGTACATGTAGCTCGTATGAATGTCACTATGCTATCGGTTCGTAGGTCTATTATTAATTACTGTTTTTTTATGTTAAAACGAGCAGGCGGGTTACCTGATGGAAAGTAATCACCGCCGCCCATGGACATCCGCAAAACCAAAGTAATCGCAGATGCGTTGCCGGCCTTGAGGAAGGAGTTGGATCTTGAGGAGGGAATTGGGAGGTGGGAGGGATGAGCGATGGGCGGTACTTTCACTCACCGGTAGAAACACAACAGCAATTAGTGCCATTGTTTCACGCCGATATTCTGTGAGAGGATGGTATTACGCCGGGCGAGCCGGCCCATTTCGTGCTGCAACGCAGCGTGACTCTACCACTCAGACAGTGTCACTCATTTACACCTACGGACGCGAGTAACTTTAATCCCCAAAATTGTACTTTAGTTACTTGCATAGTACTATTTGTTTCGGTCCCAGTGCGGATTGCATATCTCAAAACAATATAGTTTTCCTAGAACGACTTGTAACTCAATTGGCCATGAATCCTGATGTTCACAAGCTGCGGTTACCGTTCCCCAATTATCGGATGTTTAATTGTCATCATTAATGATGAAAACATTGGCAAACTTGCAACTCCTTACCGTTGAATCATTGCTTGATGTATGACTCAACGCATTGGTTTTATATAACCATTCTCGATCACGACAATAATAATACGTCGACACGTATCACAGCAAATCGTTATACTTAGGTCTCTATGAAGATTAGAAAAAGAAAATGGGAAAATATTATATATCCGTATTAACAGCTCTCTTATTTAGTCATATTTCAGTAGTTAAAAATACAAAGAACTTTTTGATTCAAAAACAGATAGTTTCTACAATCTAAAGAGTATAACATAACGTACATATATTCGACGAGTATTCTTGTACTGCAAGAATCAACCAGTTCTGAAATGTCCATTTGTGTTTTTATTCGTGTTTGTTAATCTTTTCTATATGTTTTTGATGTACATCAAAATATTTGCCTTTTGGTGTCTGTAGCCACCACACCTACAGGATAATTTTTTTACCAGTGCGCAAATTTTCTGGAGCGACTCAGAATCGGTAAGTAAACAACTTTCTCTTAGTAACATGCGTTGAAATATGTCAAACATTTTGAGACTCTTTATACAAATCAGGCTATTTAAGTGTTCGCAAAAGTATGGCAAGTCCAAAAATGTTTGACATATTTCAACCCATGTTACTATGAGAGAATTGTTTACTCTGTTGTTTATTCTGAGTCGCTCCAGAAAATTTGCGCACTGGTAAAAAAAATATCCTGTATTTTAGAACTAAAACTATGTAGCGTTTATATGTAGCGTAACTCAAAGTATGTAGCGTTTATATACATATGATGTGCTTGAAAAGTTTTGATAAGTGAAGCATTCTATCTTTTACAAGGTTGGAGATTGATATAACATCGCAAACAAGGCAAATTTTGAGGCCAACAAATCAAAATTTGGAAAAGTGTTAACAAAAAAATATTTTCTTAATCCCGGTCCCGGTATGTCTGAGTGCCTGGGTTCGAATCCCACACGCGGAATTTTTTTCAACACTTTTCCAAAATAACATTGTAAGCTAAACCAATTCTTTCAGATACAGCAATTTCGTCCGATGTTCTTTGAAACGATTGACAGACCGTTATTAGCTAGCGTGCTGCGAGCGGAGTCGGCGTCTTCAGTTACTACAACAATGTCAGCGATCGTGACCGCTGCGCCGGCTGACTCACAGGCGACGGCCTGGCAACAGCGGCTATCACGGAAACAGGCTCGACGAACTCCAAACGATGGCGAACTGATAAACGCGCTCGGTTTGCGATTGCTGATGTTACGCAGATTTCACAACGCCGGTCAGCTCATCCGTGCTTCAGTATGCGCGGGTCCGCGTAGTGGTTTATGGCCCGTTTTTTCTGTGTTGTTTCTATTCATAGGAATAGGATAGGAAATGCTTGTGCTCCAGCTGGGGACATACAAATCAGACTGGTGGTGATGATGAACTTCCAACGTCAAACTCTTATGCTAGCAAGCATCATCAAAGTGGAGATTTGTGAAGAGGTGGGAAGATGTGCCGCGATCCTCCAAACACTGAGAAGCTCAGCAACAAAAGTTTTGCTAATGAAACTTATGACCTGATGATCTTCATCGACGACAAGCGTTCGACGCTTCGATTGCCATAGTATCCCCCTTTTCTGCGGATCGCGCGTGTCCTTTGTCGCCGACTGCAATTTATCAAACACTGCCGGTTCTCAGTACAGTTCTCAGTGCTCAGCTCTTATGCTGAATCTCTTAAAATCAGTTTTCTGTCTTGGATCGATCTCCGAAAGAGTAGTCCGGGGCTAATAGAGATTGTTGGTCCGGGGCTAATAAAGATTGTAATACAATCCTAGTTTTTCTTATAAGCGCTCAGTCTACGATTGCTGAAGTTAACAGATAGGTAGCCAAAGATGTATTATTTCAAGCTCCTTTGTACTTCGGAAAGCAGGTAACGCTGCTAGTCCTGGCTGCATTAGCAGTCGTTAATAATCACCAATCTAATGGTGCGTTATTTCCATCTACAGGGAAGACTCGTGCCCCAGCAGTGGAGACATAAAATGAGCTGGTGATGATGATGATTGCTTCTAACCAATATAACTACCTCTGCTTCAAAGAAAGAAGTAAAAGGAATTAATAAATGAAGTTAAAACCCATCGTATCAGGATACTAACAGCCTTATCTCCAACGGGATAGTCGGGATCTTATACTTTATCTAAGCACCGCAAAACTGAGGAAGGAAGAAACTACATATTTCTTTCCAAAAACTATGACTATTTGTATTAATAATACCAAACTCAGTATATAGGTAAGTACGTCACAAACAACCCGTCCCTCTTTGTTATATGCGTCTTTTATCCTCCTGACAACCTCCTCATGCAATATTACACAATGTGGATCACATATTACGAGCTAAACAGACACACGAGCAATCGCTGACGTACAACTATAGAACAGTCATGAACGAAATATGGACGCAAAGTGCGAGCTAGTGACGTTAAGATATTATTAACCAAGTAAGGTTATAATGAATGGATGGTGTTAATAACAATTTAGTCGTAAAACAAAGAATACGTACTTGTAATGAATTAAGCTAGTTATTACGGAGATTTTTAAAGGATATTTTTATATGTTGTTGTTGTCCTTTATACAGGTCGACTTTTTTATCACCATCCAAACCTTCTGAGATGACTTCCGTAATACAAACGAACAACTCTTTCTATTGGACCAACTAGCCAACTCGAAAAAAAATATCAGCTGTTCCATACGTTTTGGTCGAATGAATATTGATGTTTTGTATGGAACAGCTGTTTTTTTTCGAGTTAGGAAGTTGGTCCAATAGTCAAAGTTGTTCGTTTGTATCACGGGAGTCATCTTAGAAGGTTTGGATGGTGATAAAAAAGTCGACCTGTATTTTGTGTGTCTATTTGTATGGAAAGTGTCCTTCTATGATATATTTTGACGCTGTAAAAAAAAAGAGAAAAGAAACGCCTTTGCTGAGTTAGTTGCCGGTTCTTGTCAGTACAAGGTCTCCTACCCTGTATAGACTAATAACGCACCGATGGCATTGACATTCGTAAGAGCTAATTTGTAGCCTAAACTGAGTAAAATACTGAACATAAAAATTTGAGAAGAAGTTTTGATATGTTATTCAATGTCAAAAGGAGATTTTCTTGTCGAATTAAACATATTGACACAGAATATCAGCGGACGTCTGAGAATGATCGGTTTGTTGTAGGCTTAGCTATCAAAACTCATCTATCTAGTGAGTGAAATGTGAAATGGTGCAGTTTTTGGTGTGATTCTAGGGTTGTGCTAACGAACGAATGTAAACATTTAAGTATTAGTGGACCCGGCGGACTCCGTACCGCTTTGACAGTTTCCATTCATTCCCGTAGGGATATCTGGATAAAAACTACCCTATGTGTTAATCCATGTTATAAACTGTCTGTCTGCCGAATTTCATCCAAATCCATTCAGTAGTTTTTACGTGAAAGAGTAACAAACATCCATCCATCCATACTTACATAATTTTATTTAAAGTTTATTTCTCAGAAAGATTAGGGAAAATATTTTCGATCAATGGTAGTATTAAAAAGACACCAAAATTAAATAATTGTATCATAATTTTAAGTTAGTTAGTAAAAAAAAGTATTACTCATTAAAACTAAGTATTCCATTACGTATTTTAAAAGAAGTTTTAAATGAAATTTTCACATAACGACAACATAAAAAATTAAGTACTATGACTGTGTAATTTCCTATCGGTTTTTTATACATGACACTGCAGATGTGAGTCACTATACAGTCACGTAAAATCTAGGTCATGCAATACCTAGGCTAGACTATTGAGTCTTTTGTCACAATTCTTGCGCTAGAAGCAATTTTCTTTGTTGTAACAAAGGATATCGGTTATAGGCACCCTTTGTGATCGAATCGGTCTCCTTTTAAAATGGAGACAATGCGAAAATAAGCTTTTGTTAGTACGTTGCGTAAAGCTTTGTTTCGTTTAGTTTTGTGTATCTAACGTTTCCTATACTTATTAACTTTACTTAGCTAAATCTAAATAAATCAAAATGAAACGCTGTCCGTTGGTAAATGCATTACTTGTGAACGGCTTCACAGATTTTACAGATACGTTACGATTTTGCAGATAGACAGACCATGAACCAGACTAGGACGTATGATACTTTGATCCCAGTAACAGGTTGATGTGTGATAGTGTAGTCACGGGAAACAGATAGTAAATAATTTAAAAATATTTATTATTATGTACATATTACATATTTTTTAATGTTCCCATCGAGATATGTGTATTCATCGATTCACACCACGACTGGTTCGCACCACGGTGTGAATCGCAGAAGGACGCTTTTTGAATTGGCTGTTTCGAACCATGGTATGAATCGGCGAATGTCTTTTTCGTACTTCAGCGATTCGCACCACAGTGCAAACCACCCAAGTATATTTTGACTTCGCGGATTCGAACCAACGAAATTTTTATTATTTAACAGTCATGCACAAAGGTGTTAATACGAATTTATTTATTTGTTCAGTATAGGACAGGAATTAGCTCAGCAGGTAGGGACGGTCTTGACCTCTGGACGTATATAAAAGAGATAAGTGGAAGGCCGCCAAAGACTTAGAAGCATAGAAGAATTTTGGGAAACCTTTGTTTTAAATTGTTTTATATTGTTTTAAATGAAAAATACATAACCTTTGAATAAATAATCCATAGTGAAGATTTATATTATTTTGAATTTTGCATTCACAAATACATCATCATCATCATCTCAGCCAAAAGACGTCCACTGCTGGACAAAGGCCTCCCCCAAGGATCTCCACAACGACCGGTTTTGTGCTGCTCGCATCCATGCTACATACAGTTACAAGATAAAATTTTACTAGAAAAAAAACAACCAATTTCAGGAAGCTTGAGTGGGTATCGAACCCACGACCTTTGGATAACGGTCCAATGCTCTCACCGCTGAGCTACCTAAATTTTATGATAGTTAAGATGTGAAGTAGTTTTTATGAATCTACTTTTATATCTTTCATGGGATTTTCTTAAACATTTCATATGAATGGTGAGTTCGCACACCAGGTCGAAACGAACAGCATAACTGAACCGTTCCTATAATGTCACGACTAGATAATAAACCGTTGACTTATTAACGTCTCTACTAATTGCATCACTTAAATATCGTGCTCTTTAATAGCACAACATTATGGCACATTTGTAATCGGCTCTCATACAAAACGATTAAACAAAAGCCGTTAATTAATCGATTCTGATTCACAATCGCGATCTACGTGACCACGGGGCGGCGTCCGCCATTTGCAATTAATTATAATTATATTATTTGAACTCGCTATAATATGTTATAGCAGCATACGTGTTTTACTCTTATAAAAAAGATGACTTTAATATCGGTTTTATAATATCATCTAAAATCATTAAAAACATCATTGAAGGGAAGATTGGAGGAAAAAGAAAAGGTTTATTTGGAACAAACGTGGCTTTTATGTAGGAGAAAAAGAAATATTATCTTGTTCTTGCTTTTTTCGTACCTCCATTATACATACTTATGTGTTTAAACTGTTATCGATTCATACATTTTTTTATCAGAAGACATAATGACATGTCTCGCGATATGTCTTATCTTGGCAACATTGGTTCGAATCCTGACAAACCAGTTTTGATAATAATATGCAATTTGCTTCTTTACGTTTTCTCTTTTATTTTTATCCTATTCATATTCGTTTATTTTGCATATCTAAGGTGGTCCAATAAAGAATTAAGTACAAAAGACATGACGTGATACACTGCAGTGATAGAGGGCTATTGTTGTCTTATCAAGATCATCATCAACATCAACATCATTATCATCATCATCATCATCTCAGCCAAAAGACGTCCACTGCTGGACAAAGGATCCCCCCCCCTCCCCCAAGGATCTCTAGATAATAATAATAACAAAATATTAGTTCACCGCTGGACACTCGTCTAGTTTGCTAAGTTGTCTATAAATGTCTTGTTGTCATGTTCCCGACGCATTATGTCGATAGGTCATACAGACTCGATTTATCACATAATCAGTTATTCTGCTAATAAACATCCGTTATCGCCATTATTTACTGGAGAGATATCTACTAGAATTGACAAACACCATATTGCACTTTGGACTGAACTAATTCGAAAGATTTTCAGCATCGAAACACTTGTGAAAACTTATGGTTTGTGCACGACGATTTGGGTGGAGCACTAGCTAGTTTTTTTTGGAGAGAGTTTGCTGATTGCCTCAGACGGCATTTTCAGCCTAACTGGGCTTTTTTGGGGGTGGCGAGAAACTTCAAGGAGTCCTCAAGCCGTGTGAAACGGAGGTTTTCTAGATGGAAAGGCATCACGCACTAGTGCGTGTCCCCGTGCCTTACTAGATTCTCCGAGGGGTTGGGATCGGATCGGGGGATTTGGGTGGAGTACTAACTAGTGCGTTTGGGTTATGATAACGAAATCTAAGCCCTAGTCGACCCTAGGAGGGGGGTCAATGTATAATAGCATAAAAATCTAAAATCAAAATAATTTATTCAATTACGACTATAAATATCACATATGAATGTCACTTGTACTGAAAAGAACCGGCAAAAAACTCAGCATGAGGTTCTATATAATTTACTTATTCCTGCCTTTGACTCCTCCAGTGACAAGAGCGATGGCAACTACGTCTGCCATCGTATTAGCTTGGCAATCCAAAGGGACTCAGTAGTTGAGGAATCCGGGTTCATGCGTTTCCGCCTTCGGCCTTATCATCACTTAACATCAGGTGAGATGAACGCCAAATGCTTACCGTAAGATGTAAAAACAGAAGAGGTATTGTTGCCAGAATTCTTGGGACTGTTTCCAAGAGACCACAGTTGGAACATATCTTTTATTTATAGTTATTTTAACAGGATACATTCCATTTACCACTGTTGCTGATTAAATAGTACAAGCCCAGGTAAAAACTTTACGAAATGCTACTGTTGGTAAACTATGAAGGTGGCGAAATGGGATGTCGCCGCCAACCATTGAGGAACGGATTCAGCGCTTAAATCAACAATGACCCGTCGATTCGACAAGGTATTGTCGATATTGCTTTATTCTAGGCACTTTTGAGGAGCTCGATGGCGCAGTGGTTAAGGCGCCCGGTCTGCGATTGATAACGTTAAGCAACTTTCGCAAAGGCCGGTCATCGGATGAGTGACCAAAAAGTTATCATCTCGAGCTCCTCTGTGATTTGGAAAACACGTAAAGCCGTTGGTCCCGGCTGCATAAGGCGTCGTTAACAACCACTAATCCGCGCTGGTCCAGCGTTGGTAGTTATGGCCCGTTCCCCCTATCCATCCATAGGGAAGGCTCGTGCCCCAGCAGTGGAGACATAAATGAGCTGGTGATGATGCTGATGAGATACATTTTGTGGTTTTGTTCTCAAAAGGAGATATGTCGTCCCAGCACACGTATTCCTTCCTTCTACAACACGGGATCCATTAAACGAAGTGGCAACTCGTGTTTGCGTAAGGCATATTCCTGCTCTAACGATCCAGCTCCAGTAGCTATCTTCGCATCTTGATCTCGCTTCTTCTTATCATCAGATGGAACGGAGTCGTTTGCCTACTCACACATTAAAAAAAAGGTGTCTTAGCCCGTGGTAGTTCCTACCGTTATCATACTTATTTCTGCTGCTAAACAGCACTATACTACACCACTGTAGTTTCTTTAAATTACCTATAGAACTTGTCGCAATCAATCGTACGGCCTACCTGATAGTAAACGGTTACAGTATCCTATGGACGTCTGCAACACCAAAGGTGTTTCAAGCGTCGCTGACCCTGTTAGAACGGGTTGAAGGGTATAATTACTGGCCGTGGCCATAGAGACATAGGTATAGGTACTTATGTAAGGGCTCAAGATCGGCAACGTAAAAGTTATGTCCACGGAGTTGCAAGCGACAAAATGTTGTGAGCCTAATTCAGCTTAATCTAATGTCTTTGTAACTATTATGATAATATTCATTCAAGTTTATTCTAGAGCTATTTGCAGCGCCCTTGCAGGGTTTTTGTGTGAACAGATGTTTTGTTTTGACAAATATTGTACTCTACACCGAGAAGAGCAAATAAAAATTTGAATTTGAATTTCTTTCTTTAAATTTATTAATTTATTATATAATTTATTAAGTCCTTTGCGCTTCGAAATGAAATAAAAATTAAATGAAGTTACATGAAATAGGCTTTATTTACTAGAACCTAGTGAATAGTGTGTTACAAAAACAGTCTGAAGACACGTCAAGCCGTCCCGTTGGTCTCGGCTGTTAACAAATCGCGTGGTGTATGGGCTATGGCCCATTCTTACTATTCATCCATAGGGAAAGTTCCTGCCCCAGCGTTGGAGACATAAATTAATCTTATGGTGATGGTTTCTACTATCGACCAATGTTTTTTTTTACAATCTAATCACCCTTTTTGGTGTCCATTGAACTTTTTGAAGTGTTGGTGAGTGAACGTATCAAACGATCAGGTCAATACGAAAGCAATTTCACAATTTCATCATATCGATGCGCATCCGGAGCGCGCTTGGCAACACGTCGCGTGAGGCAGGCCGCGTCACGATGGGTGCCCACACGGTGGGGTATATTGTGGGCGTGGTACTTTTATAACTTTGAAAGTAGTAATTATTCTTTCTATCCACCCATAGGGAAGGTTTGTGCCCCAGCAGTGGGGACATACAATGAGCTGATGATGATGAATTATCTAGGTAAGTATTCAGTAAAAAATGCTTGGATTACTCAAAAGTAGAGTCATCAATTGATTGTTTACTTTAGTAACAATTGGATACAGGCCACCTGCTCCCTGGCTGTCAGCACGTTTTCAAAAAAGTCTGTTTTTTTTTATTTTTGGTGAACAAAACTGGTGTCGAACATTGGCTTACCTGGTGCCACTACCATACTTATGTTAAAAATGTATAGTATGAAATAAATTTACTGACTTTGAAAGCAAAGAATACATCTTGAATAGATTTAAGTTTGGTATGTATGCAATAGATATTAAGAAAGTCAAAGTCAAGTCTAAGTCAAAAATAGTCTCTTATCTAAAGTCTAAAATCTAGTGTCATCATCATTATAATCATCATCTCAGCCAAAGGACATCCTCTGCTGAACAATGGTGAAGATAAAAAGATAGGCAGCACTACTTGTTTGTAGTGAAGTACAGGATTTGTTACATGAAGTTTTATTCTCAAAAAATTATAGTACAACACAAATTAGTTTGCAAAAATAATAATTATCCGTTTAATTTAAAGAAGTGTGGTCACAGCAGCAGTGAGTGCGTTAAGATTCATTGTGCGAGTGCAACGCTCACGTTTTGCGCACACACCCTCCAGCAGTCGCTGCTGCTATTTTAAACCTTAACTGTATAACAGTAACGATTGTTTCCCCTCACCAGTAATTTATAACGACGACTTGTTTTTCCATATCTCTACCTCATGTTTACTTCATGAGTTATGTGTAGTTCTTATTTTGAACACGTTAAAGTTTAAATTACGAGTACATCAGCAACTAGAATTTTGCTTTTGTTAAACAATAGAATCGCAGTGGCTCATATTCTGTTAGCAATAAAGTTCACAATTGAATAATGGTGGTATTATGATGAACGTGCTGTTCGCGCTCATTGTTGCATCAGACAGGCCGGCACTATGATTCCTGTGACATTTACGAGCAATTTTCTTTCACACGTATCTTTAGTAGTTTCCCCATAACTGTCGCAGGGAAAAATATCGAGTCAATAATCAGCTAACAAGAATACGCATATGAAAAGTAAACTAGATACTTACCTGTTTTTTTAAGCTATTTTTTAAGCTAGCGACAAGACCCCGTGTATCCACAATAGCGATTAGAATAGCGTGTATGTGGCTATTCTTATATATTTTTATTGTATCTTTTTAACCTTTTGGGTTAGCGACTTTTTTGTTTGATAGCAATTTAGTGAATTTAGTTCTTTTAGATGACATTATGTTTGCATAATTCTATTGAAAAAGCCTCCTGTTTTATTGGTATTGGTCTGAATTTAATTTGTATACTTACCTAAACGGTAAAGAATAATAAAATGTTCTTAATTATATTTCCCATTAATGCGGCGCCAGGCTATCAGTTCAAATGGTCGGTTCACATCAGCTGTTAACCTGTTAAGATATAAACATTTTAAATCAAAAATAATGACATCCGCTTTTCACTAAATAGACCGAGACAATAAACGGTGTACACACAAACAAGGAAATGGCTAAGTTACTTTACAAAGTATACATCAGAACATTTTAAAATTATATGATTATTCCCCCTCGGTACTCCTACCTCCTTGATACGCCTCGACGGCCGAGGGGCACAGCGCTCGGTCATCGAGGCGTACTCAAAAGTGCCGGGTTCGACTCCCAGGTGAGACACAGTATTTATTGGACTTATTCTGTGCATAACTCGGTTTTGTGGTCACCAACCCGCATTTGACAAGCGTGGTGATTAAGCCATTACACATCAATTGTAGCGATGACATGATTTCAATGATGGAGGTCTTTGCCCAGCAGTTGGACAGTTGTAGGCTATTTACTCTACTTTTACTTCCCATATGATAAATAATTATACGGCTTTAACAATAAAGCTAAGTTTTAGAGGCTTTGTAGCTTCAAAAATTGTACTTACATACATATTCTCACGTCCTTCTCCTAAACAGACAGACAGACAGACAGACAGACCATCAAAGTCACCAATTCAAGCAAACTCGACGTTAGTGACCTCGCCGCTACATTTAGCATAATCGAAGTAGGGCTCCGAGGAGATGGAACAGATAACATCAGTGATAGTAGTCGATCGTCTGATGTGCGAGCATTATGGAACCCTTTACACGGCTCTTACGATATACTCGGGAAGATAGGCAGCTGATACATTATTTTTACGCCCCAGGCTAGCATGGGATCCATTGATGGGTGACAACTTAACGATATGGACAATATGCCAAACGGAATCAAACCCAGGTAGGCTACTCTTGACGCAAACTCAATCTCAATACAATTCCAATGCGATTAATATGTATCGATATTGGGATAAGTTTCGCAATTTCGGAACGCCCCATCTCGATAATATTTTGTTTACTCAATTTCCACGCAATTTAATTCCAATGTAGCGCTATTATCGCTTTTAAGAGTGCCGTTTGAATTTTTTAGATTTGGGATTGGAAATTGATTATTGCAATTGTTTTTCAAGAGTAACCCACCTGGCCTGCTCGCTATAGAGCTCCCTAGCCACTAGACCATAGGCGGTTAAATCAACGCCTCATGCACGTAGTAAAACGTGCTTAAGCTCGGTAACCTGATAAATGGTATCGTCTAGGTATTAATACGCCTCAGAGAATAAGGTTACAGATGACGTATGCGCCCGATAACCACAGCACCCGATAAACTCAATAAAATGAACCAGTTGCTACCGGTATCCTCTGCGGGTGTGTGGTGACACCAGAATGTTTTTTTATGTACCAACGATGACAGTAGCCGATAAATACTCTATTTATTTATACACGTATGTAAGTCGTGCGATATCCGCTTACGTTAATGGATAAATAACAGTTTAATTGTGACTATTAATGATTGTGTGATGCGAGTCTTGGGGATTTATTGCTTTTTGTTTCGGCAGGTAGCCTTTGTTGTTGGTTGTCAATCAATTTATTGTTTTATAGTATTGTTGTTTTACAAAAGTTTTTATTGTAAACTATATTGATAAAACATAGATCTTTCCACTTTGAATATATCATCGATATGGCATTTTTTTCCATAAGTTTTCTTACCTGGTGGTAAAATCACAGCTCAGCTTCTGATCAACTGGTTATCTTATCATAAACTATTGGAACAAAACAATACTACTGTTATTGTTATTATGGCGACGAGAGTGGGGTAGCTCGACCGGTGGACATAAAAAAACTAACCAAACCAAGTTTAAAAATACGTTCACCCCTGAATCGAACTCAGGACCTGTGGTTTAACCACTAGACCACAGAAGTAGTAGAATTGAAATGAAATAATCTGACTTTTCGTATTATCCTAAGTTTTAGATTATATTCTAATGACGTTGTTGCGAAGGGGGCTTGTATCGCCACTCAGGTCACACTTAGATAAGCATCGTTGCCCAGTATTTAAAAGACCTCTTTATTGTATCAGCTTTACATATAGTACTAAATACTCTTTTTAATTTCTGTCCAACATTTATAGATTTTTAAGTTATTTATTACCAATCTACGTGAAGAATTTAGGTGCATATTATGGCAACGTAACCAATTACCTACCTAATTCAGTCATTTTATGATATGATACATAGCATTGCATTGGTGATGTATCGAAATCGATCAAAGATTTATCACAGAGTCCTTTGTTCGAAGGTCTGTCATATAATCAATATAAGATAGATAGATAGATAATATTTTTGTTACACTATAAAATATAAGCATGAACAAAATAATATAATAATAATGAATGAATGAATAGAATAGAAACATAATATTGTAGTGTAATATATAATACGGCCTTAGCACGAAAAGATTTGTGTAAAATGCAAATGCTAAGATAGGTAGGTACTTACTACCTATGCATATATTTAAAAAATATGAAAAGTCTGAAACAATTTAAGAAAAAAAAAGAAAGAACGTATTGCTACTTTGATGTTGCTGCTACTGTCATATATTTTTTTATAGATTTCAAAAATTGATAATAATTTGACACAAAAATTAAACGCAATAAAATCTTTTGTCCTTGCAGAGTCAGATAAGATAGTATTGATAGAGCACGGGTCTTACGTAGCCACGATATCCAAATCGCAGTGCAACCGACCCGATATAAATCAGAGGGTGCGGGTTCGAGTCCCGCTCCTTATAAATTTGCAAACCTTAAGTTTCAGATTGTTATCAAGTCATCTTTACTAGAAAACTCAACTTTTTTTATCGTCTTATTTGTTTTTATTATTGTATTGTTATTTAAAGGTTTATGTTAATTTTTTATTTAATTTTAATTTAAAAAATCCTTACACCCTGAAATAATTTTCAAAAAAATCTCCAAGTTTAGTGAAGTTAACTAAAAATCAGCAGCCTTTTAACGCAAGCCAGCAGCTACCGTATCCTCGCAATCAGCCTGGATTCGTCGAATTATGACTCGTTGTTACTAAGCGGCCGCGGGCTGCTTAATAATCCGTCATTTTCCAACATTAAGTGTCATTAAGCGCGGCCATTATGCTGTTGTGGCCCAAGGTCGTGCCCGGACGAAGCGGCTGGTGGTAGAACTCACATTTACCTATATAGGTTTTATTTCTTTCTGTACCTTCTTCTTTGTATTTGGCGATTTTGTTTTGTTCATAACGGGTAAGCACTTGATCATCATACCTGAAGTTAAGTGATGATAAGGCCGAGGTGGAAGCGCATGGAACTGCTGAGGCGCCGGCTATCTTATATCTAGCTGACAGAACACAGCAATACTACTAATATTGATGTTATGCTGACATATTTAGGAAAGATGGTGGTAGCTAGCCAGGCAGATAAAAAAGCCCTACCACCATCCAAACCGAGTACACAAAAATGTGCCCCCTGGGAATCGAACCCGGGACCTCTGGGTTTAACCGGAGTGGTCTTAACCATAAAACCAAAGAGGCAGTTAAAGTATCTATCACTATATTATGAGGAGAAGCTCACTACTGGGGGCTCACTCGGCCTGCCATAGAATACTGATAAACACTGGTATTATATGGTGCTATATTGGGTCTGATTGCCATCAGTAGAATAGTATAAAAAATATTACTTATATGCTTTTTTCCTACTTAGATGCTATTGTTATGTTCTTTATTTAAGGGTTCTAATCTGGCGTTCTGACATGGCATACGATAGTCCTACTTCTTTCTCTTTCCTAACCTAACCTAACGGTGGGTAGGAAAAGCCAGGACAAATAAAATAATGAAATAAAGATGGGCTGTTATGTTTCTTGTTGGAGTTGGGTTGGGTATATTATACACTAGATATACTTAGTAGTGTTCCGCAAAGTGTGTGCCGCGGCACACTGGTTTACCTTGGTCGTTACGGATAAATAAGGTTATCTCATAAAGTTACATAGACGAGTTGAAGAAAAATACAAAATACAAACACTAACACAGTTGCAAATCACGCGAGCGCGCGATGTTGTTTAATATTATTTAAAAATTGACTTTCCATTTATGGTGTACATCCGAAAGGTTCCGTTTTCCCAGATGTACCTTGAACACAAAAAGTTTGCGGAACACTTGACTGAGTATAGAATAGTATAGTATAGTATAGTATAGTATAGTATAGTATAGTATAGTATAGTATAGTATAGTACTCGTATAGTATAGTATAGTATAGTATAGTCTGTCCTGGATCTTTATGTTTAAGGCATCGTTACAAATGGTTATTGGCTTTAATTTTAAATTTAATTAATTAACACGTTTACCAAATGCAGTTTGGTGTTCGCAAGCCCACTATACCGAACAGGGAATTGAATTCAAGTAAAATATTTTTAAATCGTAAGTACATTAAAATTAAGTATATTATTGTGAAAGTTATATCTTGTATCATCAAATTGTTTTGAGGACAAATCAATAACATAATAATTATCTGTTTCCTTAAATGATAGCATCATTTAAATTAGATTAATTGCTTTTTTGGTAATAATCTCTTGCGACAAATGATGATTTATTTAAGATTTGAATTTGATCAATGGTAAAAACAGACGCTCTAGTAATGTTTTACATGACCCCTCGTTTAGTAAATTGCTTCTATATTAGTAGTTATACCACAGAGTAATATACAAGTTATACCTACCTACCTATCATTATGTCTAAATATAACTTTTTAATGGGATCATTTCCATGTTTTTTGTTGCTATTGAGTGGTACCTACATAGTAATAATAACGTTACTAATTCTTTTCATGAGACTGGCTACGACTGTTTAAACAGTTAAAAATACATATATTTTTTAGATACTCACAAGCACAATGAAATATGTTCAGACAATACCAAGACAATGTTACGTACGTTTCCAAGTAATAGTTCATGTTTTGTTGTTTGTTAAGAGACTTAGAACGCTCCCGCCAGTTAGCTTTTAAATTACATTAGCGTTCCAATACTGTGGGAATGGCGTTTCGATCGCTAGTACTACATATAAGCTCATAATATTGTACAATTTACATCCAAAGCTTATGGTGTCTAAACCTGAATAAGTCCTTTGTGAGATCGAAGTGTCAGCATAGAGACTTTAATCCCACAGACAAACTAAAACTACAGTTTTATGGGACTATTGGAAATGTAAGATTTTGTGTATGATTAATAAATAAATAAATAAATAAAATAAAAAAATAAAAATTATTAGATCGAAAGCCTAGTTATTCAGGGTTTAATATAGAAAGATAAACAAAAAAGTATGTAAAGGGTCAAGGATGATGGTGAAAGTCACCATTAAGAAGAGATCATTCAGATCAAATTAGATCTTAGAAAGATCGTAGAATTAGGAACAGCAATGTTACCAACCAAACTGATCTCCATACGTCTAGGTCCTATCCATAGACTACAGGGACGGTTAGTTCGAAGTCCTTAATCGAATTTATGTTGAATGAATATTGAAAACGTACTTATTAAAACGATACACATTTAATGGTCCAAAAAAGTGAATATAAAAGTCAGGATCAAATTATGGACCCCATTTTTTGTCGTTAATAACCTCAAAGCCAATGCAATTATGCAAAGCAATCTGGGCCCGCGCTGGACTGTGAAAAAATATAAAACAAAATGGCATCTGTCCGCGCAGCTCCATCTAGCCGCGGGGGGAGGGTGGCACCGACACGCAGTTACCCAAAACAAAGTTTGAACAGCGCAAGCATTTATATTACTAGCAACCATTTTACGCAACTTAGATCAGCTTGGTAAAGAATTTGAAATAAGTATATTTTTAAGTACACATTGAATGGCGCCTTTGGCTTTCAAAGTAAAGAGTGTTGAATACTTTCGGCGGGCTGGTTAGCACCACGATAGCTCAATTGGAAGAGCACCTGACCCGGTATGTCAGAAGGTTGCAGATTCGAATCCTGCTTGTGTAAATTTTTTCAACATTTGTGTTTTTGTAAATTGTTCGCAACAAAACTTGCGTTAAAAATTATTTAAACATTTTATAAGTATATTTGCTGGTGGTTCTAAGTACCTACTGTTTGAAATGTAGTTTTTTTTTTATTTATTTGTTGCAATTAAGCCCGTTCTCTCTATATCCATCAATAGAGTAGTAGACTTATGAACCGATGGCATAATGACGTTCATAAGAGCTATTTGTAGCCTAAGCTGACTAAATGATTTTGAATTTGAATTTGGAAAAGCTCAAATCCAGAAGTGGAGAGTGGAGACATAAACATGCGCTGCTGGTGATGGTTGCAATTATGTAACCTGTTTGAAAATGCAATACGGCCCTGTGATGACCTAGGTATAAGTACTTTTAATATATTTTTTTTATAACTAGCTTTGCTTCACCACTAGGAAACTATTTTGGTTTCTTCTCCCACGTCTTCGCCTATGTATTTGGATCGCTTAACTCTTCATTAACGATAAGCTAAACTGAAAATGTATTTAGTGTGGTTAAACTGTAGAAAACAACTTTAATTATAATATCGTCGCATTATCAAAAAAAACTCCTTTTTTAACTAATGGAGTAGTATCTAATAGAAAGCTGAAGAGCAGAATAGATAAGCCTTTAGCGGTTGTGACGAGGCTAATTTATTAACAAGAGCAAAATACAGAGAATATTCCAAATGACAAAATTATACTCAGTTAGCGGTTGAACCAAGTTTTATTATTTTTGTTTATTATTTTTTTAAATTCATAGATTTTTGCTTTATATGCTGCGGCTTAAAAGTTTCTGGTTTTATTCAGTGAATGTTTCGATACAAACCTTGTTGGTCGTCGTAAATATCATAAATAAAATATAAAAAAATATAATAAAGGTAATTGAAAATATTTCATATAAAGTTTTATAATTGTATGTAGCAACTACATAGGTGTACCGCTTCCATCCCGGTTCGTTTCCTGACGACGACTAAACTCACACTAAAGTCTTAGCACCAGTGTTCAACGGGAACCAATTATTGACACTTTAGTCATTAAATAGGAATCAGCAACTGATTCTTAACGTTAGCCACTTTTATCAACAATTGAACACAGACCACCTGAAATTCTATGTAATTTTTGGCGATGGCGAGCAAGTATCTGATGCCCATTTTCGTCATTGACCCCTAAGTTTTAGGTGACGGTTTTGCTCCAACAACTGTCACCTAACATGGCTTAGGGGCCACCTAAAACTTAGAGGTCAATGGTGAATACGGGCCTGAGGTACCTACACGTTGACTTTGCACAGCCATATTTTTTTTATTTATTTCTCAATTCGACTATGTATACTTTTATAATATTATGTTGTTATACAGAGTGCCTAGTATGAGTTTTGTTTACTAACCGTATTCATTCGATTACGTTTACGAAAACGAAAATTAGTATGGCATTGAAGCAGCGCCTCCTGGCGACATACGAGAAGAGTTACATTTTGCCATACAAATTCTCGTTTTCTTACTTTTAAGAGTCGTTCACTAATGCTACGTCACTCGTAAGTACCATTGAAACCGATATACGCGATTGCGTCAGCAACTTTCGTCAAAGACCCGCCTTCTCACCCCCCATTACTGTTCCCTTCTTTGCCAGCTTTGTTTGTTAGTTGCTACAAAGTTGCTTTGTAAAGTCAAAGTTGCCTCATTATTTTTATGACCCATTTACTCGGCAGTATAGTTCGTTGGTTACTTTCACTGAGGGAAAATATGGGTGCCAAATAAATTTCATTATAACTATAACTTTTTATGGGAATGGTAATTGTATTAACGATTAACTCGAATGAAATGTTGTTTATGTATAGAATTAATCTATTTAGTACCATTAACTTGGTTAACAGTTAACTGGTTTGCATTTTAAAAGCGTTCGTTGTATTGGGGGAGATGATCGGGCAGAATGAGAGAAATTATAGTGATAAAATACATATGGGCTCTGTTGCGGACTCATTTTGAGCCGCCTTTTTTATGATATTTTGTATAGTTTTAAATATTATTCTTTTTAATTTGTCACACTTTACTTTGATGTTTATTATTGATTCATTGTTTTGCTTGTCATTTGTTGTAGTGGTACAATTTGTTAAAACCCATGTTTCGTTTTATAAGTGCATTTTTCATTATTATAGGATTCATCTTTTCCATTGGGTATTTTCTCCGTTTCAGGCTCTTTCTACCACAAACGGTCCCTTGAAGGGTTAGCATGCAATGTGTTAACTGTATGTTATAGTTAAATATCTATTTATATACCTATTTAGATACCTAAGTAAAGTTTCAGTGAAGATCACTGCTAAGCTGTATTAGTTGTGTATTTTGTGTTATTGTTATATTTAATTTGTATATTTTCATTAACAAATTAATGTATAAAAAAGCTTAAATTGTTAATAGGTATTAATTGGCTGTTAGCCCATTAATCGTTCTGTTAACCCTCCTACAAAAATAATACGCTTGTGCCAGTAAACCCAAATCTTTTAAATATTTATAAAATACAGTGAAAAAATTAAACGCCCACCCAACCCAGCCAGGGATCGAGCCTGGGTCTTCCGCAATCAGGGCGGCTCCACTGACCGCTATGCTACCGGGAAATCTATGCTAATCTAAGCTATGCTACCCAAATCTTTTGTTCCTTTGCTTTTTATTCCTTTGCTCGTTATTATTGAAGATAATAAAAAAGGTTTAATTCATTCAATATCTTAATTGAACATAGGAATAATGGCGAACAGCACACCTCAGTTAATATAGTATTAACAATATTTGGTGACAAAGGAACGCACCCTTGGTCGCGCGGTGGGAAGGGGTCGTCATACAAAGCCCGGCCTGCCTAGCAACACGTATCGACGGTCGACGCCCGCCGGTGACAGACGCATGGAGCAAACTCAGTATGACATGTTCAGTGTGACATGTCATTAAAGCATTCACGGTGGACAGGTGCGAGCATTAACATATAAACAATGTAACTTAATACAATGGAATAAGAGTCAAAACTAGCTAAAGTGTATACATGTTATTGCTCGCGACTGTACAGTGCGAGTTTTGATTGAAATCATGATAAAAACGATAAATTGTATGGTATTTTTTTTAGTTTGTCATTAAGAGACTTTAATTCAATTTTATACAATTATTTGTATTTGTTAACGTAATCGAATTGCAAATAAATCTCGCACAAGTCACTTAGGCAGCCTAGGTTCAAAGTAAACACAATTTTAATCGCAATTTATATGTTATATTAATTTGACATACTGCGGAAACGAGAACAATATACCTACCTATAACGCATATAAGTACAACGTTTTGTGGTTTACCTACAGTATAAATAATTAAAATACAGTAGGCGACATTCACTTATTTATAGTCTTCTTCAGTTAGTGACTTGTAATGTAAGTAAATGAACTTAAAGTCAAAGTAATTTTTTTTATTCAAATAAACTTTAAAAAAGTGCTTTTGAATCGTCCAAACATTTTTTTACCTACTACCTAATAGGACGTCAATTTTTTAGCTGTGGAGAAGAAACTCCACAGCTTTAATATAAGTAACGACATTTACAAAATTATATGTCGTTACCAAGTTATACAGGTTTAAACTAACTTATTTTTTTTTTAAACTAGAAATACCTGTTGGAGTGATTGGAGCATTTTAAACCCATGCTGTTTTGACTTCAATATAATCAGACACTATAATAAGCTTTTTATAAAGCTTTTCTCTATTGGTGGTTTTAAATTTATCCTCCACGCAACTTGTTCATATTATTATCCTTGTCCTTGAATGTACGCTAGTAGTATCGGTACTCGTGTTCGTATACTCTATTGTGCTATTAACTATGGATATAGATACAGTGCTATTTTTTGCGCATGCGCGTGTCTTCGTCAATAGCAAACTGAGCGTGACTAGTACATCGCGTAACCAACACTGTCACAATGCTTTAGTTAGATAGATAGATACAATTAAATACATATATACCTTTGGATAGATTGACAGAACATGAAAATAGATAGATAATATTTTACACCACAACGCCATAAGTGTAAGTACCTCACTCATGAGCTTCAAGTCTCATATGTTTAAAATTTTTAGTTTAACTTAAACTGTATTACATATTATGTTTATTTTTATTATATTTAATAATATATTTTTTACTACTTTATAATTGTTTCAGTTTTATTGTTTAATCGTTTGATCATGTTTTTGTTGTAATTCTGTTTTGTGTATAATAAAAAAATATATATATAAATAAGAAGCAATAAAAACAAGTTGTAATTTGACGGTGTTGTCACTTTAAACATATTTATTTTAGACCATTACTTGGATGGAGAGAGCTATTGAACTGTAAAATCGGAAATGCAAACTATTGAAACATTAAATCACTAAGAACAATATTGTGTTTTGTTAGGGTTCCGTAGTCAACAAGGAACCATTATAGTTTCGCCATGTCCGTCTGTCTGTCTTTCTGTCCCCATCCTAGCTCATAGACCCTTACTAGAAAGCTATAATTTGGCATGGATATACATATTAATCACGCCGACAAAGTGGTGAAGTAAAATTTTGAATAATATTTTTTTTAGGTTACCTCCCCTCTACGTGAAGTGGGGATATATATTTTTTTTGTCTACCCCATAGCGTGGGGTATCGTTGGATAGCAATTTCAAAATATTGCGGGATTGTGGAAACAGTTTTTTTAATGGGGCATCCGTTTGTGAACTATTAAGCTTTAAAGTGCAAAATTTTGTTAGAGTCAAATGCCCCCCCCCCCCCCTGTCAGCCAGATGGTTGTTTTGGATACGTGAAAAAATTCACGGTAGTTGTATATGACGAAGTTAAAAGGAAAACTATCAGAGCTAAGTAGGCTTTACAAGTTTACGAGTAAGTGTCGACCAACTTATAAAATGTACTTGGCGCAGTACAAATTCCTCATTGGGAACTGCTTAAATAACGTTGTCAGGTGTATGAAACCGGTAGTATCTTCATTTAAATATATGAGCCATCGTTAAATAAATGTTTATAATGCCCTCTTTCAGAGTCCGCATTATTGAGATGGGCTACGGAACCCTACATTGCGCGTGGCCCGACACGCACTTGGCCGGTTTTCATATAAAGCATACAAATAAACAACTTTATATAAGACAATGCAGTCAGAAGCATGCAATCGTATGTGAGTATATATCAAATTCAATACAGATTGCATCAGATGGATTCTTTTGGAATATTGGTTTCATTCGATTCTGATGTTAGATATTTGCTGACTTTAAAATGTATTGTATCCATTTTCGAAAGAAATATGTTACGTAGTAACTTTTAGTAAGAGCGGTACATACATAAAAAATAATACATTTTATATAATGTATGGTATGGTTTATCTCGTAACTATTTACTACAATTTTATATATAGATGCCTATATGATATTTGACTGTAATAATGATAAATGTGAAATTGTAAAACATTGTAAGGTCTGTGGTAAGTATTTGTTTAATAAAACTTAAAAGTCGGAAACTTAAAATTTGGCAGGTGGTATTATGGTACCTATTGTACATTTTGAAGTTCCCCTGGAATCACGTGATAACTATGGGTGTTTACGGAATCTCGCTCGGACTGTTCCGAGCTGTTCCGTGTTCCGTTGGGCAAACTGTATTTCCAGTTTTTTTAATTTTTTTTATGAAAGGTCTACAAAACTGGTTACAAGCTTAACTTAAAAATATAATTATATGTTAACAAATTATCGTGCGATAGCTGCAACCTATTACATGTAGACACAACATGAGCTAACACAGTTCCAGAAATACGCTTTACAAATTTGATTAAACATAAACTTGTTTACTTATTTTTATAAATTCTTAATACATTTAAAGAAACAGAAAATAGATCCACATCGAAACGAACAGAGTTACAATATAGACACATTCGATTTATTGGGGAGTGCCTACCAAGGTTAGACTTGTATAATGGCGGTGCAAACATTTTCCTTGAAGGCGACTGTTTACACGAGGAACAGAGAAGTTAAACTTCTCTAGCACATCAGGAGAATCAATGCGAGCGTGCATCAGCCCATGGCAGTACAACGTATCAGCAATCTTTCTACGGACTTCTTACGAAGTAACTTTGTAGTGTTTTATACGGTCGGCATAAGACGCAAGGGTGCGGTACTTGTTGATGGGTACCTCGGTTCGTAATCACTAAATCGATTTTGGCAATCATCTATTGTAGTGTATAACTTGAGTTTCATGATGAAGGCTTGAACCAGCTCGTTTTATGTCCCCGCTGCTGGCACGAGCATTCCTTATGGATGGCAACATACAGGGTGGCTCATTCAAATCGGTCAGTATGGAAATGTCTGAAACTATAAGACATACGAAGATTTGTTCTTAGGAACCATGTCACCGATTTTGATAAAAAGAAAAACTGCATTCATACATTTGTAAAAAAACTGTACCCTGCTCGGGAATCGAACCCGGTTGTTTTGAAAAAATAAACTTACACTTTTTCTAATTAAATATCGATTGTGTAGGTCTTAAGCTGTAAATGTCTCTAAGAAACATGATGTCTAAAATGAATAAAATGCATTGTTTTGACATACTTTAATTTATCATAGTAGGTATCATCATGTGGTAAATTTGCGTTAAAATTGACTCTATGGCTGCTTTTAGGTCTTCAACGGTGTCATAGCTTGTTTTGTAAACTTCATCCTTAACGTAACCCCACAAGAAATAGTCTAGAGGCGTTAAATCGGGCGACCTCGCCGGCCATTTGATAGGGCCGTTCGTACCAATCCATTTTCGCGGAAAGTTTTCATTTAAAAAGTCTCTTGTTATGCGACTATTGTGAGCCGGTGCTCCGTCCTGTTGAAAACAAAGTTGTTCTCTTGTTGAATATTGCAACGGTGGTCACTTCGAACACCTACTATGATAAATTAAAGTATGTCAAAACAATGCATTTTATTCATTTTAGACATCATGTTTCTTAGAGACATTTACAGCTTAAGACCTACACAATCGATATTTAAATAGAAAAAGTGTAAGTTTATTTTTTCAAAACAACCGGGTTCAATTCCCGAGCTGGGTACTTTTTTTTTTCAAATGTATGAATGCAGTTTTTCTTTTTATCAAAATCGGTGACATGGTTCCTAAGAACAAATCTTCGTATGTCTTATAGTTTCAGACATTCCCATACTGACCGATTTGAATGAGCCACCCTGTATACCATAAACCACCCGGGCCCAGTGCGGATTGGTGGTTGTTAACGCCTGCTAATTCTGCCGAGACCAACGGTTTAACGAGCTTTATAAAGCACGCTGGAGCTCGAGAAGATCACCCATCCGATGATTGGCCTATTTTTTTTTTTATATTTACGGCTAAGCACAGTGCCTTGATCTCACCTGATGTTAAGTGATGATAAAGCCAATGATGGAAGCGCACTTCACCCGGGACCCTCAACAAGTGAGGTACCTACTGGCTATATTATCTCTAGCTGCCGGAACACAACAATGCTACAAACATTGATGTTATGGCGACATAAGATTTAGGTAAGATGGTGGTAGCTAGCCAGGCGGACCTAGTCAGAAGTCAGAAGTCCTACCACCAACCAAACCGAGTACACAAAGATGTACCCCCCGCTGGGAATCGAACCCGGGACCTCTGGGTCTAAACCGGTGGTCTTAGCCACTAGACCACAGAGGCGATTGCTTAACGTCTGCCTGCGTAATTGAGCTCCTTTTTAGTAAACCGTAAGTTAAAGTTACCGAACGTTACCTTAACCAAGCCGGCGGCGGCCGTGCTGCCTAGCAACAGCACTTTTTGCCGCCGACCGTGACCACATCGGTTCTAATTTGTCGGTTTAACGGTTCGCAAAAAGGTACAGCTACCATTCGGTCAGCCAGTTTGTAGCTAAGTATTAGTAGACGCTGACAAACAGTTGATACCTAGCTATAGCTACAGATTTTCGGGCTTCAAGGATGACTGTTGCAAGGTAATTGTGTTATGAAAGGGATAACATTGTAATGGCTTAAGTTATCGAATAAAGGATGATGACTTTATGACGCAGTGGTTAACGCGCTTGGTCTGCGATTGTTGAAGTTAAGCTAGTGTCGCAATGGCCTGTAATCGGATGGGTGGCCAAAAGTTTATTATCTCCAAAGCCGTTGGTCCCGGCTGCATATCGCCCAGTGGTGGTCCTATCTATAGGGAAGCTAATACTTCTAGATTGTCAAAAGATCATTGCTTCGATTTAACTCTAAAAAGTTAATATGAAATTTGAAAAATTAAAGAATCAAGCTACTTGTAGAAGGTAAAGCCACCAAAGAGCACGCATGACCAAACAGTACCTTATTGCTACTAATTGAATAATATTAAAACGGTTAGCAACTGCTTGCCAGTGACATAATATTAACGTTTTTTTTTGGAGAGAGATTGCCGATAGCCTCAGACGGCATTTTCAGCTTCACCGTGCTTGTTTGGGGCCGGCGAGGAACGTAAAGGGTCCCTCAAGCCGTGTGAAACGAATCACCTTCGGAGGTTTTCCAGAGGGAACTGCATCGCGCACTAGTGCGCGTCTCCGTGCCCTACTAGATTCTCCGAAGGGTTCGGATCGGATCGGGCATATTAACGTGTGCATGGAATCAATATGGTACTTGGTGGTTATCAATCCCTTGTGTGAAATGAGTTAAGAATTAATTTTAAGTTTTTATAACAATTTGTAATAGCAAAAGTTAAAAAATGTTAAAAAATAAAGCCTCAAAATGGGAAATGTAAACTAATATAAGATAGATATAAGAAAATTTTGTTAAATAATCTTGTTCCCTTAAGCTAAAACAGGCTCCGATCATGTTGGAGGAAGTAATAAAAAAAAAAATTCCTTGTGTGTTTGTCTATAGGAAAAATAGAATTGCGTATACGAATACGTCTTTGGTGGCTTTACCCTACAACCTACACAATAACCTAATATAATATTAATCTATCTAACACCAGCCTGGGATCCCACCATTCAAAATATTAAATCCCAGCACCAACACCATACTGCCAGACCAAAAGATACTATAAGCTCTTTCTGCGTAAAACGGAACGCACCTGATTAAATTTAAGTGAAGGTATGCTACTAAATAATTATGAGACGACCAACACCTCAGTCTCCCTGTGACCACGGACCCTGCAAAGGGTTCGAAACGTCAGGATAAACATTGAAAAGTAATATGTAAAATAAACGCGAGTAGATCCGTAAAAGTTGTTTCATTTCAATAATATTAAGCTATATTGTAACTCCTAGCTGAAAGCAGTCTAACACAGTACAGGCGTCTGAACATCAACTCATCTAAAACTGTCAAATTTCTTCAATAAATATTCAACCTTATGCCATATATTTAAAGTTCAAAGTCTATTGAGGAAATTAGACAGTTTGAGGTAGTTTACTGTCTAATGTGCCGGCGCAGCGTATGTAATCATAATCAAACTAATAACACCGTTCATTCACCTATACCTAACCTTTTGCCTTCTCGTAGTGTAGCCATAGTAAAATGAAACAAGTAGGCCGACTCGGCCCCCGAGCGAGCGATAATCACCTAAACTTGTAGGGCTGTCGCTTTTAATTAGTATGAGGTAGGTATCTACATATAAAATAAGAACATACTTAGAAATATGAATTCATGGATTCCAGAGAACCCCCGATCTACCTAAACGTTGTTTATCAACTGTACAACACAACAACTTACAATAGGTAAGTAGGTACGGTCAACAGCACATCACGGTAAACACTTGCAGTTCGATATTAGTACTTATGCCCACAACATAAGAGCGGTACAAAGTCCAAAGTACCTAATTAGTCCCTTGTTTTCACGGTAGGGTGTGCCGTGTAATCTAATAAATTAAACTTACAAATCCTTAGGTACATGTATGTATTTACCTCTCTAATCCACGAAATCTGAAGCAGAACTTATCTCTTTCGGTACCTAGTAAATAACTAACACAAAATAATGTAATTAGGTTAGGCAGGAGGTACTCACCGTTCTTGTTCGGTAGGTAAGGTAAAGAAGGACAATTCTGGATTTGACAAGCTGCTATTTAGACATCCGTAAACACTGCAATATCTCCTGAGTTTTTTTGTAGCCATCGTTGACTTACGTTTCACAAATTATATATAACCTACGAGCGGCAGCGGCGCGGCAGGCGCAGCGACGAAACAAGCAGGCGCGCGCGGCATTACGTGGCTCAGTCGCGACTGGCGCAGCATTATTAGCAATAAACTTTGTCAGTGTGTGCGTGCGACGATGCGTACGGACGGGTTGGCTCGGCTGCGCTCACATACAAGCCGCGCTCGGTGCGTATGTATGAAGATGGCCTACTTGTTTCATTCTACTATGGTGTAGCTGATGATGATGATTCGACGACCTCCGTGGTCGAGTGGTTAGCGCGCCGGGTCTGTGTGTATGCGTGGGTTCAATCCCGGTCGGGTCAATTTAGAGAAAACTGCTTTTCTGAATTGATTTCGGGTCAGAGTGTTTTTCTATGTTTATGTATATTTATCCGTTATCTAGTTCCAAATTAACGAGTCTCAATAGAAGCTTATCTTGGGCTAGATAATTGGTATGAGCGTAAACTAATTTTAATTTTATTTATTTATTTATTTCTAACTGTATAGATGGATGGATGGAGGCGACTTGATGGCATGATAATATACACACGCCAGCCAACAAACTATCAATTTGCTTGAGTATATGGCATATAAATAGTTAAACATTTATTAAAGAAATTTAACCGTTTTGAAAAGGTTCAGGTGCAGGCGTCTGTACTCGCAATGGTGTGACAATTTAAGGAGGACAGAAGCACCAGATCAAACGATGTCTGTTAACGTTCAAACAACTAATATCGTCAAATTTTTCGTTTGTTTAACTGCCCATGTTAAAATTCAAAATTCAAAATAATTTATTCAGTTTAGGCTACAAGTAGCTCTTATGAATGTCAATGCCATCGGTTCGTAAGTCTACTCTGGGCGGGAGATCTTGTACTGAGAAGAACCGGCAAGAAACTCAGCAAGTGTCCAGCTCTTTTCTCCCTTACAGCGTCAAAAATATTGGAAAATGCCCGATCATAGCAGGACACTTTCCATTACAATAAACACAAAAAATATAGAAGACAACCACAACATGTAAAAAAAAACACAAAATAAAAAATATACGTTAACAAATTTGCATCAGGTAAAAGTTGCAATTTCCACAAACCACTACAGTACTATCATAAAAGTAAAAATAAAAGTAAAAGTAAAAGTAATATAGAAAGTATGTGATATATGTAGAAAATGAAAAAAAAAATGAAAATGAAAAACTTTATTGCCATAAACATAAAAAAGAGAAATAAAAACAATACTGACTACAATTAATTATATAAGTAACTAATTAACGTTAAAAGCAAAAGTAAAATAATATAAATCAAAGTTTATTGATAACGGGTACCAAGTCTCAGCAAGGTGCTGGGCGCAGCCCAGCGCTGGTTTTCAGAATGGTCCCTTGCATTGAAGGGTACGACTTGGTTTTATAGTAATAAATACAAGGTTAACTTGGTTGAATAAAAGTATTTGTGGTGTGTTTTATGTGTCGCTTTTAAAAATAGGCTATTGGTTGATGATTTCTCATAGGAAAAACACAATTGTTTTGGCTCGCATTCCCCGAAGATTTCCGCGGCGCGTCACGGGCGTCACTCGCGTCACTCGCCGTTAAATAATAAAGAATAGTATCTCTAATCGAAACGCCCAGCGTCGAGAAAACACGCAGTTTTATAGCACAGTAGAAATTAATGTAGTCAGTGTCACATTTACGAAGCCACCTTTAATCGCAATCAATAATTCGGTTAGTGATCGGGTTTATTCCAAGTCTGCTACTATCAAAAATATTTGTGTTCCAGATTAAGTCAGATCTTCTTCAGCAAAAAATTCGTAGTGAGCCCGCTTCGACATCCCCTTTCATTACTTGAAAACCGAGCGCTTCTATACGTTAAAGAAAACTAATGAAAGATTTCACTTCTACCAGCACACTGTCAGAAAGTTATCGAAGAATTTAAACGGGGATTACCGCAAAATACTTAATTAGAAAAAGGTATCATACCTTCTTATTCTCGAGGTTTCGACCGAGTTACATCGATGTGGTCACGGGCTGACTGTTTACTCGTATATGAGAAAGTAGATAAGGGTGCCAAAAAAACTGTGCTTCCACATTCGGCCTTTCCACCACTTTCTATCGAATGTTGAATAAAATAATCAATAGGTATTTGTATTAGAGTAGGGCTAGAAGCAGGAACTATGAGTAGGAGTAGAGCTAGGGCTGGATGAGAGTAGCCGCGGATCGTGCTGTGGCGTGCTCTTGGAGAGGCATATGTCCAGCAGTGGACTAGTATCAGGACTAGTATCAGGACTAGTATCACCTAGTTTAGGCTGATGAAGATGATTTTTTTTAAATATGAAAAGAGGGCAAACGAGCAGGCGGGTCACCTAATGAAAAGTAATCGCCGCCGCCCATGGACACCCACCCGCAAAACCAAAGTAATCGCAAATGCGTTGCCGGTCTTGAGGAAGGAGTTGGATCTTGAGGAGGAAGTTGGGAGGGGGGTGAGATCCTCCGGTACTTTCACTCACTAGACGAAACACAACAGCAACGAGTGCCATTGTTTCACGCCGATATTCTGTGAGAGGGTGGTATTACGCCGGGCGAGCCGGCACATTTCGTGCTGCAACGCAGCGTGACTCTACCACACAGACAGAGTAACTTTAACCCCCAAAGTGTAGGTTATATACTATTTATTGATGATGATGAGTTGTATTAAAAACCGTGGGTATGGATGCTTGTTAGCAGGACGTTACCTACTGCCCCGGCTTGATCCCGGAAACCACACGGGACTGCTGTGACGCGAGCGCTGCACCACAAAGTAGGGAGACCCAGAAGGTAAGCTACCTATACGCTTACCTTCTGGGTCTCCTTACGCTACGACATACCGCTTTTTTTTTTGGAGAGAGTTTGCTGATTGTCAGACCGCATTTTCAGCTTCACCGGGCTTTTTTGGGGCGGCGAGAAACTTAAAGGGTTCGTCAAGCCGTGTGAAACGAATAACCTTCGGAGGTTTTTAGAGGGAACGGCATCACGCATTAGTGCGTGCCCCCATGGCCTACTAGGTTCTCCGAGGGGTTCAGATCGGATCGGGACACATACTGCGCTCGAACATCGCACACATAGACCCTCCCATGGATCTCGCAACAGTCCGAGAGCAGCTGTTGCGAGATCCCGTGTCCGCGAGAGGTTGTATATTATACAATATTATGTAAAAAAAACCTTGTCCGATCCGTATCGAGATTCAGTTCTATTTACGTAATAATTTTGAAATAATAAGTGAAAAAGATTTACCCTGATAAAAAATTTGTTTAATGACAAAATTTACATGGCAATAATTTTGTCGGCACTTCGGTAGGTAGAACCTTTGACGCCACCGCCATTGATGGAAAGTGTGGTCACATTTATAAAATTAGCATAAATTTGAAGTAATTTGAGCAATTTCGGTACAAAAAACTTGCATTTTAAATTACGACAACTCTTTTATTTTCATGAATAATATTTTTTTTATTAATATTTTATTATAGTTATTTGTATAATTATCTATGTAACCCTTTCCGATCGGACAGGGTTTTTTCTTCAAATTGTATATGTGCGTTGCTCGAGCGCGTTTGGATGAAGCTTACTTTCTGCAGTCTCGTTATTTTGCGGCTACGAGCCACTTTATTTCGGTGTGTTCGTCGCAGCGAGACACACTTCTGGTTCATATTTATAGGCATTCCCATCAATTTGTAGTAACCTTAATATTGTTTGCGTGCGTTATTTTTTTCAATGTATGTCGTCATTAAAAGGTTTTATTTTTACCATTATCTGTAGCCGTATGTACGTACGCAACTCTGATATTGTCTAATGACGGAGTCAACGCAGATGTACGAGTGTACAAAGGCTAACATGTTTTTTATGTATAAAAATAATACTATTAATATCTATACTAATATTATAAAACTGAAGAAGCTTTGCAGTTTGGGTTCCGCCCCAAACACTCGTGTACCCATCAATTGCACCGCCTCACGGAGCATATCCTTTCCGGTCTCAATAAAAAACGTCCCGTGGGAACCGGAGCTCTTTTCTTCGACGTCGCGAAAGCATTTGACAAAGTCTGGCACAACGGCTTAATTTATAAGCTTTACCAATTTGGCGTGCCAGACAGACTTGTGCACATCATACGAGACTATCTGTCAAATCGCACTTTTCGCTTCCGCGTCGAAGGAACGCTCTCCACCCCTCGTCCTATTCGCGCCGGCGTCCCGCAGGGATCCGTGCTCTCCCCAATCCTTTTTGCGCTTTACGCAAATGACATCCCCAAGACCCCACGCGTAGACCTAGCTCTATTCGCGGATGACACCGCGCTATTTTCGTCCGGTAGAGACAGAGCCGCGGTTTCCAACCGACTCCAAAAAGCCGCTAACACCCTCGGCGTTTGGTTTCGCAAATGGCGGATCGAAGTTAACCCCGAGAAAAGCGCCGCTGTGTTCTTTTCTCGGGGTAACGACGATCGTTGCCCTCCCATCCGTTTATTTGACCGTGCTATCCCTTGGGTAAAGCAAGTAAAATATCTCGGTGTCACCCTCGATAGAAGATTGACGTTTGCGCCTCATCTTAAAATCGTCCGTAACAGGGCCGCGTTTATATTAGGCCGGCTCTTTCACCTTATAGGCAGACGAAGTAAAATATCTCTTAGACATAAGACGACAATTTACAAAGCCTGCATTCGCCCGGTCATGACTTACGCTAGCGTAGTTTTCGCGCATACCGCGCCCTCCTATCTGTATCCCTTACAAACCCTCCAAAACCGTTTCATGCGTGGTGCCACGGGCTGCCCGTGGTACTATCGCAATGTAGATCTCCACCGTGATCTTGATCTTCCCACTATCAAAGATTTCATCAAAGACGTTTCCAGACGTTACTTTGATAACGCCCCCCACCACCCCAACCCGCTTGTTGTGGCGGCCGCCAACTATAACGTTGGTGCCCTTCCACCATAAAGACGGTTCTCATCTAGGCGTCCTAAACACGTCTTAGACGACCCCGACGACCCCATAACAGTTGCGAACGCCCCCCCGCCCGATCCTCTAAATGTCACTACACATTTACAGAATACACCAAACATGCACACTAGCTTAGGTCCAAGACACCGTACTCGTAGAACAAGGGTACGAAGAACCGGTTCACACGCGCTCTATACCAGGTACAGACATGTACCTGGGCGCTTCTCTCCTCCTCCACGGCCCGGTCTACCCGAGCCGAGGTCCGAGCCTTTAGAGGCGCCCTCGGGTGGTTCCGCCCCCCGATCCGATCCGAACTCTTTGGAGAATCTAGTAGGGCACGGGGACGCGCACTAGTGCGCGATGCCGTTCCCTCTAGAAAACCTCCAAAGGTGATTCGTTTCACACGGCTTGAGGGACCCTTTACGTTCCTCGCCGCCCCCAAAAAAGCCCGGTGAAGCTGAAAATGCCGTCTGAGGCAATCAGCAAACTCTCTCAAAAAAAAAAAAATTGTTTGTTTGTTTGGTTGAACGCGCTAATCTCAGGAACTACTGGTTCGATTTGAAAAATTACTTTTGTGTTGAATAGTCCATTTATTGAGGAAGGCTATAGGTTATATTACATCACGACTAATAGGAGTGGAGCAGTCGCTAATTAACGCGGGTGAAACCGCAGGGCACAGCTAGTTATATGTAGTTGACAAAAGTTTATTTAGTGTATATACTGTAGTTTATATACCTATCAATTATTTATCAGGGAAAGTCGCGTTAAAACCACTAGACCAGTTTGAGCTTGCCATCATATATTATATAAATAAATAACATTAAAAATCAATTGCAGCATACCTAACTGTCATAGCACCATTTGAGAACGATTTGGCTGATTTATTTTTTGTTGTGTTCATACCTAATTTTCAGGAAAAAAAAAATTCTTGACGGGATACTGGATGTCACGAACGGACGAAGCCGCGAATGCGCCACTAGTATAGTAAATGCTAATAAGCTATGAACTCAGAACGTATAACGATCACCAAATATTGTTATAAAAATTTTACGCATTTTGAAATGAAACCACTTTTGGGAAGTTTATGATAGGGTTTACAACGACAGTATAAAATTAAACTCTTATAAATAAATAAATAAAATAAATGTCATTCACACTCACACCAATTATCTAGCCCCAAGAAAAGCTTCCTTAAGAAACTCTATAAATGGTTAACTAGACAACGGATAAACATTCTTAATATACTTAAATACATACTTATTATACATAGGAAACATCCAGACCCGAAACAATTTAGAAAAACAGGTATTTCTAAATTGATCCGACCGGGGATCGAACCCGCGACCTAAGAGATAACGACACCATGAAAACCGGTGTGCAAGCCACTCGACCAAGGAGGTCATCCAAATAAAAAAATTACGCAAGTAGATTCGTATAAGTTGTTGTTTTATTTCAATCACCAAATTGACAACCAAAGCTGGGCTCGCCAGCGCGACTAGCAGTCTCACTCCAACTCACACAGTTATTCCATTACTGTAATAGGGCTGGATGCATCATTATCAACCACTAATTGGTGAGCATTAGTGGTTATTAGGGGCTAGTGCCACTAAATCATGAAAATGGCCCAAAATATTAGTAATTTCCACGCCGACATTATAATACTATGCTCGGGAATGAATTATTGCGCCCGCGTTGTTTATGGCCCAATATTTCACGGGGCATTTTCTTCATTTTCTTAGCACAAGCATTTGCATTTGGCTTTTATCGTTTAACTTTACTTTGTTTTAATAAAAAAAAAACCTAATTTTTGTAACAAAATGGCGCGACATCTTTCTTTTTTGTTACATTCTGAAAATAAATACTATTTAACTACACTTTAGCAGTTGAAATTAGTTTTAATCTGACGCTTTAGTTTTTACGAATAGAATTGTTTTATTTTTTTAAGTACTCACCTATGTAGGTGCCTGTCATCATTTCCAAGTTCCGATCCAGTCACAAACTTATTTTGAGTGCAAAGTTGTTGATTTTGTTCTATGTGTCATTGTCACATTTACGGATTAAGAAAGAGACAAAGAATCTATGCCACAAAATAAGGAGAATGCAAAAGATAAGCTTCATACATACCGAAAACAAAAATGTTGAAAAATTTCCACGAGCAGGATTTGAACCTGCACCCTTCTGACATTCCGGGTCAGGTGCTCTTCCAATTGAGCTATCGTGGTTCTAACCAGCCCGCCGAAATTATTCAACACTTTTTACTTTGAAAGCCAAAGGCGCCCATTCAACGTCAACAACTACCGTCACCAACATCCGATCATAATATGTTTCCAAATATTAAAGATCAGTAAAGAAGTAAGCAAGCTATTTATAAATGTTCAAATAATTTTTAACGCAAATTTTGTTGTGAACATATTACAAAAACACAAATGTTGAAAAAATTTTGTTTGCAACAAAATTTGCGTTAAAAAATATTTAAACATTCATACATACCGAGCAACGCACACATAGACACAGGACACGGAATCTCGGAACAGCTCGCAACAGTCCGAGCACAACAGCTGTTCCGAGATTCCGTGCCCGTGAGAGATTGTCTATGGGCGCGCTGCCCGAACGCGTATGTGTAGCTTACCTTGCTTTCTGCAGTCTCCTTATTTTGTGCCTATGCTTTGTTCCGTTTGCTCCGTTTGAGAAATGTTTCGAAAGTTTTTGCGAATCAGGGGGACTGGTCGGGGCAGGATGGCGTCGTAAATTATCTTCACTTCCGCGTTTTGGAAGACACGACTTTATATTGTGCTTGACAAAAGAAATATTGGAGGTGTCAAAACTTTTGCACTCTCTTCTGTGCTCTTGCTCCAAAAAGTGGACTCAAGGTAAGTTAGTTTAGTTAGTTAAAACTAACATGACGCTGTTGTAGGTTTGTGGTGGATCGTCGCACGTTGTCTTAATAAATTTATAAATTAATTTTCATAATACAGAAGATACGATCAATTAATCTTAACTACCTACTCGAGGAATTCCGGTATCGTAGGCAATTAATCCTTCTTTTGTATAAATCAAACTGCATTTATTATGAATAAACAATAAGACATTTTAACTATTAACAAATAGGGTAACGAAACCAATGTTCGACGCTTTCTGCTTTACCACAAAACGAGTTAGACAATGCTTAAACAGATGCTGTCTCTTTTTAGCTAATACTTTTAGACAGAGACCCAATATTTTGAACACGTATTTTGCTGTATTGTAGTACAAGGGTTTAAATCCAAGGTTCGACAGATTTTTGACGCCAAAAAATAACACAGATTTTCATGCAGCAAGGAAGCAGAATATGGTCGTCATTTAATTGGTGCTCAAGACTTAAATCAGTTGCTGATCCCTACTTTTAATTATTGAACAGTTCATGTTAACACTTGTAAAAATAAAGGGAACTATAGGTCTGTTTATTAACATTTTGTATACTTATAGTCTTCTATAATGAAAACTGTATGACCGTTTGTTTTCTAATAAATAAATAAATCATCATCATCATCAACTCATTTTATGACCCCACTGCTGGGGCACGAGCTTTCCCTATGTATGGATAGGGAGAATGGGCCATAAACCACTACGCGGGCCCAGTGTGGATTGATGGTTGTTAACGACTGCTAATGTAGCCGGGACCAACGGCTTTACGTGCCTTCCGAAGCACGGAGGAGCTCGAGATGATAAATTTTGGTCACCCATCCGATGACCGGCCTTAGCGAAAGTTGCTTAACCTCAGCACTCGCAGACTGGGCGCGTCAACCACTGCGCCATCGAGCTCCTCAATAAATAATAAAAAAAAATAATAATAAATAAATAAAAATAAAATAAAATACAAATGACCGTACCGATTTACCTAAGAAAAAAGGCTTATATATAAAGATGATACATGAAGATAAAAAGTAAATAGGACAAAACCAATTTATTGAAAGTCAACGATCTACCAAAACCTTTCTATAATAAATGGCGTACGAGTATATGCAAAAGTAGAGCGACATCGACAACAGTTGGATTAACAGAATTTTCTTTTAGTACTTCGGGCAGTGCGCCAAAGCTATAAAATGTTTTTTTTATATATCAACAGATAAATCGCAGTCCCTTACTATGTTTTTTGTTATGTAGGTCATGACTTGGGAAACGATAATTCTGTAGGACTACAGAATGTAGGTCAGGATAGAGACAGCCGAGCTTAATAAGCGCTTGTTGGTACTATAGGGGCACATTATACAACCAATAAGTACCAGTAAGTCGGTTTAAAGAAGATTTCTTTTCTCATAAAAACTTTACAGTTTGCTTAGAATGAAATACAAACTTTAAAAAAAGGTATTATAAAACTATATAAAATCACTATGGTAGTTACATAAAAAACTAGGAATATTATACATATGCTATAATATATACTCACACTGTAATGCATATAGGTAAGAATCCCGTCAATAATTAATAATTACTTTGATGTAAAATGGCCATGATAGTTTAAAAAGTTATTTAGAATCAATATCAGACGTTATTATTTACCTAAAAGGAGTTTCTACTAATTTTTAGCCAGTTTCTTGCCAGCTCTTCTCGGACGAAGGCTCTCCAAAAATCCGATTTTATAGTTTAGACGTCAATAAGTGCCTTGCAGGTGATGTTGAATAAATGATTTGACTTTGTCTTTGACCACTATTAACAGGCGAATGAGCTGACTGTATCTCATCTATGTCATAACTTTTTCAATCCTCGGCTTTTTGACATAATGAATGACAGATTCTCTTTAGAAAATAAGTCAAAATAACAATGTTATTCGCTGGATAAAACTTATCTGAGGATTGAGAAATCGGGCCTTAATGTATTTTATTATAGAATACTAAACAAGCAATAGGTAAAACATATTGTCTTTTAAAGTTTACGAAGAACCCTACACATTTAAATAAAACAACGTTTACGGATTTCTTTTCTTTTAATTTACAGATTGATTTATATTTATGAAACGTCAGGATAAATATAATATAAATCAATCTGTAGAATTAAAGCAAGTAGATCCGTAAAAGTTTTATATAGTGATTAAATTAGTGATAAGATCAAATTTAATGTGCTAGCATTCAAAATATTTTAAATATGTATTATGTCATTCTCTCTTCTTTATTGATGTGCTCAACAAAATCTGAAAATAATGTTTTAAACTGTAATCTGTAGCCTTAGAATTTAATCTAAGTCTGTAGCTTATCCCTTCAAATAAATAAAAACTTTAAATTACACACTGAATAGACCTTTTAAGCCTCTTTTCCTTAGAACTCAAGTCCCGAAGGAATAGTCGGGTAGTACTTAGGAAGATTGCGAAAACAAAAGGATAAGAAGTGATACATCACCCAAAGTATAAAAATAGAAACAGTAGGAATGTAGAGTTATGATATTTTGTTCTTAATATTTAATTTATATACAAAAGTGGTTCCTTATAGACCAAAAAACATTTTAATAAATTTAAATGTTTTTTTTAAACTGTTATTTTTTGGTAAAATTATAGTATGATCACCATTTATTAATATCATAGATAGTTAAACCAGCCTTTTCTTACACATTACGACCGACTACCTAATTACATGCAATGCAGTTGTAAGTAACAGTTTATAATAGTAATTATGATAAACTGAACTTTTGCTTTGGATATATTTTTCCATGAGCTCCTAAGCAAAGGGTGAAAGGGCTAACTTCTTATTGTAAACCCCACTTTTGCAATAAGAAGTAATAATGGTTCTCAAGCATACCGTTGTTAACGATAAATTGGCAATAGCACACGTCTCGAAGCCGCAGCCGCAGCGGCGCGGCCGGCATCGTCGTGACCATTGCTTAACCTTTAATCCTAAAGCGCGAGGGGCTGGCGGCCTGCCAGGCGGTGAAACCATCCTTCTAGCGGTCTTAAAACTAAGCGTTGCGTAACTTACGGCAAATAAAAATACAACAATAGAATAGAAAGTATTAATTAATTAATTAACACTTAATAACTAAGCTGATGATGATGATGATGATGAACTTGTTACGATTTGTCTCCGCGTCTAGACTCCATTTCTAATAACATCAGGTGGAGTGGAGTCATTTGCCGTGTAAAATAAAAAATCGAACCCAACAACTTTAAACTATGTTTATAATTTTGTTGCGAAAAAATTTCAATTTTTGAAAAAAGTGTTGAAAATATTTTCCGCTCGTGGAAATTTTTTCAACACTTTTTTTCAAACTTGATGCTAGTAGGACTGAAATGGTCGCAACTCAGCACAATACAAGGATACCCGGCCGGCACACTGACGCTGATCTTCCGCGGATACCACCAATGGTAAGTGACAACAGTGTACGCCAGCGCCATTTGGCCAATATTATTGTAATGGGTGCCAAGTGCGAGTTTCATTCGCTATTTGATCACGTCAACGAAAACGAGAATTTGTATGGCAAAATTTTAACTGAAGAGTTAAAAGAAGTCGTATCCCGCCAGGAGGCGCTGCTTCAATGCGATACTAATTTTCGTTTTCGTAAACATAATCGAATGAATACTATATTATAATTTGAAAAAGACAGTGTTGAAAAAATTCCTCGAGCGGGATTCGAACCCGCACCCCATGACATGCCGGGTCAGGTACACTACCAACTATGCTATCGTGGCTCAATCCAATTCACACACACTTTGTCTTTTTTCAAATTGTAATTTGTTCGCGCAACAATATTTGCGTAAAAGTAAATAATCATACTATATTATACTTTTAGGAACAACAATGGAAAATACTTAAAAAAAAAACAATATCAGACAAAACTCTGTAATTTAATCTTTTAAAATGTAATCGACAAAGTAACAATCAGAACTTTTAAATTAAAACTGCTACGTAATTAACAATTTGAAACTTAACAGATTGCACGCTCACACTAATTATTTCACTTCAAACACAATACGCACATTACTCGTAAAATAGAAAGTACACACAACGCTACACAAATGATAAATAACTACGTTACCAGATAACGACTCGGGCAGAGATCCGTCCGCGCTGTGTTCGCAAGAAAAAGTGAACCTCCGGTTTGGTGTGCACGCTATTTATAATGGCTGGCCGTAGTGGGGGTAGTATTGGATAGATTTATTCTTATACGGCCTCTCCTGACGATGTGTCGTCTCCGACACAAGCTTCACCAGTGGTGCCGCTGGAACCAGGCTCCATGTCCTCATCGAGCAAAGGCATAGAAGGTGCGGCCACGAAGGTAGATGGTGGAGGCGTATTTTTTCCGCTGGGATCAGGCTCCACGTTCTCGTCCAGCAAAGGCATGGAAGGTGCAGCCGCTGAAGTAGACGGTAACGGCTCAGCGTTAAAATCGTCTTCATTTTCATCTGTAAATAACATTTTATTATCG
The DNA here is from genome assembly GCA_963082485.1 of Eudonia mercurella. NCBI lineage: Eukaryota > Metazoa > Arthropoda > Insecta > Lepidoptera > Crambidae > Eudonia > Eudonia mercurella. The sequence continues at coordinate 18,435,995 of OY720038.1, read as the reverse complement.
TAGGTTACCAACTTGACTATTCGTATCATACATCCTTACATCCCAATATTCTTTCATACGATCATCATTCATTTTATTTATGCTTCAACTTTTACGCTCCTCCATCACACAGAATAATCTTACATTCATCATTCTAAAAGTAAGGCAGAGACGTCTCTTAAAAACATTAAACCAAGCCTAGGACTTCACGGAGCCAGTTTGATATATTGTCTCACGATGAAGGCGGCCGCGCTGACCACTGCCGGCACCTCAGTCCGACAAACAGGTTGGTGCACGCCTTTTTTTTTACACACACAAATACACACACACACAGGCCAACCATTTTAGTAAGCCTATGCAGCAACTTGGGGCCCACCAAGCGCTCTTGGCGACGAACGCCAGGGTGTAGCGACGGACGCTTGGGTTGCATAGCTTCCCCACCCAACACAATATTACAGGCGACAAACGCTATCGTGCTCAACTTACTCTCAAAGAAAGCAGCACATGACTCGGGACACCATTCGCCCCGCCACGGTACCATATGTTGAGCCGCAGCTTGCGTCGTCTTGCCATAGCCGCCGCTGAGCAGGCGAAGCGCGTAGCGTCCACCAGGTAACGCCTTCATCACCTTGTACGGACCACGCATGCCTGGGTCGAGTTTGCCCGTCGACTGCGAAAACTTGATAACGAAAACACAGTCATTCACGTTAAATTGACGCGGCATCTGTCTTTGCCGGTTAACACGCTCATCTTGCCTATTTTGATTGTCCTTCAGCAGTTGACGCGTTCGACTTCTGGTGATCTCTCGTAGGGCTTCTCGGTTTGGTGTTGAACCTTCAACAGCTATATCTCGCACCAACGCACGTATGACAGGAGTAGTCCCGTCCGTTCCAATGAGCAGGTTGAGTGGAGAAGCTTGTGTGGTCTTCTGTTTCGTAATGTTCAATACCAACTGTAGCTTCCACAACGTGTCAGACCAGGATAGGTTTTTATGGTTTACCTGAATGCGCAGCATATTAAGAACTGTTCTGACATACCTTTCGACCTGCCCGTTAGCGTGGTGCATTTCAGGTGTAATATAATGGAGATTACAGCCTAGTTCAGTAATCCAGGACACGAATTCGTTAGATTCGAACATGCGCCCCTTATCAGTTACCATCAATTTGGGCACCCCAAACAAAGAAATAGCTTGTGTGACAACTCGCTTAAGCTCTACGGCGTCTTGCCGGTATATGGCGTACAACAGAGTATATTTAGAAAAGGAGTCCACTATGAGTAGCACGAATTTGTATCCTTCAGATACAGGCAGGGGACCTAAAGCATCGATATGTACCGTATGAAACGGAACATCGGGCTTCTCCCATGAAGTTATGTTTTGTAGTGGTGCGCGCGGAACTCTCTTATGGGAAATGCAGATCAAACAGTGCGATATATACTTGCAGACAAACTGGTTAAGCCCAGGGAACCAGAAATGCCTTAAAATAAGGTCTAAGGTCTTCTCAGCTCCTATGTGTTCATGTTCGTCGTGGAACGCTCTAAGAAGGCTAAGGCGATGGCCTTTCGGCACATAACAAAGGAAGCGTGGTTGCTTGCCTACTGGTGTGTACTTATAGTATAGGAGGTCATTCTGTACTGAATATCGGGTAGGGTCCAGCTTACCTTCATTAAGGTTCTGAATTAGATCTTGGGTTTCATTATCGGCTGCCTGAGCTACTTGAGCCCAGTTGCGAGGCCTGGCGATATGACTTACCGTTGTAGGATTACGACTTAAGTAGTCTGCATGTGGCATCATTACACCTTTCCGATACTCAATAGAGAAATGAAAGTCCTGCAGATATATCCACCAGCGAGCAACCCTGGGAAGTAAGTCTTTTTTCCGTTCTGTTGACTTGAGAGCATTGCAGTCAGTAACGACTGTGAACTTCAACCCAACAAGAAAGTGACGAAAGTTTTGAAGTGCCTTAACAACAGCCAGGGTCTCCAGTTCATAGGAGTGATACTTACTTTCAGCTCCCTGGGTTACTTTACTAAAGTAGGCCACTACATGTTTTTTACCATCAGGGTGCGCCTGTAGGAGGACTGCCCCGTACCCTGCACTACTAGCGTCCGTGTGGACTTCCGTGGGGAGACTTGGGTCAAAAATGGCTAGAACTGGTTCGCTCGTTAGTTGTTTTATTAAATTTTGACGAACTGACTCGCATTGGCGGGTCCAATTGAAGCTGACGCTTTTACGGGTCAAATGAGCAATAGGAGCAGTTAAAGTGGCATAGTCTTTTATGTAACGGCGAAAATAACCGGCGAGACCGAGAAGCTGTCTGACTTGCTTCACATTTTCTGGAGGAATGGTGTTAGCTAAGGCTTCGACCTTTCGAGGGCTCGGCCTAACCTGACCCTGACTCACTACTCTGCCTAAATACTCTACTTCGGTCACTAGGAAGCAACACTTTCGAAGATTAATAGAAAAACCTGCCTGAGTAAGGGTGCTTAAAACCTTACAAAGCAACTCAGTACCTTCACTAATGGTGTTACTCATCAGAAGGACGTCATCTACGTATACCAGGACATTACCCTCATTTATAAGCTCTCGTAAGGTATCGTTTATAATGCGCTGATATACGATCGGTGAATTGGCTAATCCGTAGGGCATTTTGATATACTCGAAGTGCTCTTCCGGTGTCACAAAACCAGTGAGGTGAATACTGTTCTCCTTAAGGGGGATCTGGTGGAAGCCAGTAGCCATATCAAGGCTGGAAAAGAACTTGTAGCTGCCCAACCTATCTATGTGATCATCAATTAAAGGTAGTGGGTAGCGGTCCTTTACTGTAATACGATTTAGTGCCCTAAAATCAACGCAGAGCCTATCGGAACCGTCACGTTTCTTCACCAGTATAATTGGACTGGCATACTCGGAGTTAGAACGCCTAATGACTCCTTTGTCCAAAAGATCTTTAGTTATCTCCCTAACCTTAAGTTTTTCATTATAGGAAAGTTTGTATGGTCGGTATACCACTGGTACGGGACTGGTGAGCTTAATCTCCATTTCACCCGTTTTAACAGTTGTCGCCGCGGTACCGGATATCAGAAAATTAGAAAACGCATTTATAACAGACATAAGGTTATCTAAATCTTCACCTTGAAGAGGTGTATTAATCGGGAGCTTATTCTCCGACTGGACAGCGTTAACACTGTTACAGTTGTCAGTGCGAGTAATATACTGTCTATTTTTAGTTCTTACATAAGTGATTCCGTCACGATTGAGAACATCCGTACCTATTATGATAGGTGTGTTCATAAAAGCTGACGGGACGACCACAAGATCAGTTTCAATAGCAATATCGCTGAACTCTACAGTGACAGTGACATAGGAGGTAGTTATTATTTCTTTGTCACTGATGCCTTTCAAAACGCAACGTCTTAATTTTGGTTGACAAGAAATATGCTTTAAGACATCCGAAGAAATCAGGGACACATCGAGAGCACCACTATCAATGAGTACATCAACTGGTACGCCATCCACGACTGCAGTAGTCACATCATTACTTTTTTTGTGATCTATTTGATGAGAGCAAAGGTTAACATTACGTGGATTACGAGGCTCTGAACGTGCTTTCGCAAAACAGGTTGCCTCGGTGTGTCCTTGCTTCTTACAGAACGTGCATGAGTTACTGACACCTGGTTGTGTTGTATTAGGAGCGGTGTTTGATTTTGGGCGCTTACAGTCTTTACTAACGTGACCTCGCAGGCCACAATTGTAACACTTAGGAGCAAAACGAACATTTGAACCATGAGAGACAGGTTTCTTAGAACTGAAATGCTTATCGGTCTTTATCCTATCTGGTTTCTTATAAATCGACAAAAAGGAGACTATGGTATCTGGCGTCAGTTCTGCGTTGGCGGCAGCTGCACGAATTTGGGGACTATCGATACCTCGAATAATAATAAGCGTCCTCAGCTCATCACTAAGTCCCTGTACTACTCTAAGGCGTAATAAAGTCCGACGCGCGTATTCTGCGTACGTAAGATATTTATCTGAGGTCGCATTCATAGCATCGAACAAGATGTTCGCATAGTCCAATTTGTTTGGGCAAAGGGGCTTGAATTCAGCTTTAAAACTGGACCATGTCCTGTCATTTGTCACCCATTCACCCAACCAAACTTTAGCGTCACCTTTTAAGCAAGAAGCCACGCGAGACAAACACTCGTGGTCACTCCATCCATTCGCATCTCTGGCGCGGTCCACTTCTTCGCACCACGCTTCAATGTTATTAATTGACGGGTCAAAATTAGATACGTAATAGTGTTGAGATCTCGTCGGTTGTAATGTTTTTATTGCTTGCATTAAAGCGTGTGCAAGAGTGGATGCCTCAGAGGGTGAAGCGGCAGATTCCGTGGAGTGACCCGCGCGAAAATTACTCAAGTGTATAGGACCAGGTGTTCTAGTTACTGGTGTACGCCTATCATGCGAGTGGCGTTCTCGATTACACGAGACGCGACGCGAGCGAGATCGAGATTTGCGAACGTTACTCCGTGAACGCGATCGAAAACGAGAGACACTACGTGAGTCATTCCTGTCCTCGCGACGCAAACGGCGTCGTTGCCTATCGTTCGAGCCGGACGGATCACGGCCACGAGAATAACTACGAAGATCACGCCGTTCCTGGCTACTCGAAGCACGTCGCGAGTTAATTCGGCTATGATTACGAGATTTGCTCCGTGAATCACGGTTATGACGCTTTTTAGTTCGGTATTTGTCAGTTCTGTTACGCGACCTACTTCGAGAGATTTGCCGTTGACGGCTGCGTGACCTTGACCTAACCATATTAACGGATAAACAAAATAAACAATTCAAATGTAATAACCAGTGAGTGTGCAATCTCAACTTTACAACAAATCAAAACTTATTCACACGTGGTCTACAAAGTCCTTTATCCCACTTCTGATTTTAGGAACAACAATGGAAAATACTTAAAAAAAAAACAATATCAGACAAAACTCTGTAATTTAATCTTTTAAAATGTAATCGACAAAGTAACAATCAGAACTTTTAAATTAAAACTGCTACGTAATTAACAATTTGAAACTTAACAGATTGCACGCTCACACTAATTATTTCACTTCAAACACAATACGCACATTACTCGTAAAATAGAAAGTACACACAACGCTACACAAATGATAAATAACTACGTTACCAGATAACGACTCGGGCAGAGATCCGTCCGCGCTGTGTTCGCAAGAAAAAGTGAACCTCCGGTTTGGTGTGCACGCTATTTATAATGGCTGGCCGTAGTGGGGGTAGTATTGGATAGATTTATTCTTATAATACTTATATTTTTATATCTTTGACCTTAAACTGTCAAAATTGAAATCGTTGATTAGGGATTCAACCAATTTAAGAAGCTTAAAATTAGCGTCCCAGTTTATTAAATTTAAAGTTTTAAATTAACACTACACATTGTTTTTGATTAAGTTTTCTTCATTGCGCATACTTTGGTGTAATTGTTTGTACTATTGAATGTATAACTTGTTAAGTGGAAATTTCTTTGGCAAGTGTGACATTTTATAGTTGTATCTATTTAAATGCTGTTTTTTCCAAATAAAGAAAAGAAAAATAAAATAAAATAAGTAAAATAAAAAATACAAAATTGACTATAATTTAATTGCATCGTAAGTAGTGATAAAAGGAGGTTATACCAACAACCGGTCTCAGACTAAGAGGCCGGTTTGGTTGTTGGTAGGGCTTGGCTCTGGTTTCCATCATCTTATCTGCGTATGTCGCCATAACAACAACGCTATAGCATTGTTGTGCTCATCAGATCAAGTTTGAGATAAGATAGCTCGTCTCTGGTTAAAAATTTAATTTTATGGAAGATAACACCATCAAATAGGTACCTTTATATGTTAAAATTTTGAACTTCATTTTGTAAAAATATTCGTGCATCGACAGCTGATTTTTATCATCACCTTACCTTTTTAGGGTTCCGTAGCCAAATGGCAAAAAACGGAACCCTTATGGATTCGTCATGTCTGTCTGTCTGCCTCATGTCACAGCCACCGAAAATTGGTTTGAACGAGATCTAGTAAGTAGTTTTTTTAATACGTCATAAAGTACGGAACCCTTCGTGCGCGAGTCCGACTCGCACTTGGCCGGTTTTTGTACTTAAGCTGAAGCACTTATTATTTAATTGGATTTTAACTACCGAAGCCTTTACTAAAGCAAAGGATATCCAGTCAGCTTCACAGTCGGAACAAGTCGTGAACACTTTAGTATTTATCGGTAATAAGGCCTTCATTCTTTCCTCCTCACACAATTAACATGTACGTAAAATAACAATCACGTTACAGTGTAATACAATAAACTGTGCACAATAGGTTATCGATGTGAGAATTGGTACTAAATTAAAATGTAAAGTGAGGTCGCGTCGCCGTCACGTCCCAGTGACGTCGGCGTCACGTCGGCATCACGTCGGTCAAGACTGGTAATGACCTTTATGAGAAAAATCATGGGACATGAGTTACTAGATTTTGATGTTTGTACTTACGCTATTACGTCATAGGTATCTAATTTTAAAATAGTAAAGAACTGGTAAAGTAAACAGCCTATACTAGCAGTGGGACACTGCTGGGCAAAGGCCTCTATCATTGAAATCAAGTCATCACTACAAATGATGGGTAATGGCTTAATCACCACGCTTGCCAAATGCGGGTTGGTGATAAAAAATCGTGGCTATGCATCGAACAATCCGAAACACACTGCCCCACCTGGGAATTAAACCCGAGACCTTTGAGTATCGGGTTGAGCGCTCTGCCAGTAGTTCCACGCGTTCAAACCTTTAATTTTTTAAATAATTAAGTAAATTATTTTAATTTAATTAAATGCACGTTATTTCTGTTTTTAAGAATGTTTCAGCAAATGGGCTCTTTAAAATGTTTGAACACCTACTGTCATTGCCAGTCTGACTAGCGTCTGTCTGTTACTTTAGTTTGTTTGAAAAAGTACAAAACTTAGCGATTCCAGCGATATTGCTCGCACATCTGGGACGGTTCCGCAAAGTACCTTCTCGATGCTTTGGACAGATTGCAGCGTCGCGCTGTACGCATTATCGGCAACGCAGACGTCACAAATACTCTTGAAACTCTGCAATTGCGAAGAGATATTGCGTCACTCAGCGTGTTTTACCGCTTATACCATGGCGAGTGCTCTGAAGAACTCTTTGACCTCATCCCACCTTCTCCCTTCTTCCATAGGAGTACACGTGCTGCTCTCCGGAGTCACCGCTTCACTGTCTCTAATATTCCATCGCGCACTAAGAAATTTGGTGACTCGTTTTTTTGTCGCACCTCCAAAACATGGAATAGTTTGCCAGCACACGTTTTCCCTCCTTCCTATGATATAGGGTCCTTCAAACGAGGCGTGAAGAGGCACCTTGTGGGCCGGCAAAGTGAGGATAACTGACGCTGCGCTGTTCTCACGCTGCACCAGTTATCGTCGCATCTGGATTCCATATTTACTTAACATCAGGTGAATTGGAGTCATTTGCCGTGCTACGTATAAAAAAAAAATTTAAAAAAAAATAAATGTTCAAATAATTTTTAACGCAAATTTTCTTGCGAACAAATTACAAAAACACAAATGTTGAAAAAATTTCCACGAGCAGGATTTGAACCTGCACCCTTCTGACATTCCGGGTCAGGTGCTCTTCCAATTGAACTATCGTGGTTCTAACCAGCCCGCCGAAATTATTCAACACTTTTTTTACTTTGAAAGCCAAAGGCGTCCATTCAATGTCAACAACTACCGTCACTAACATCCGATCATAATATTTTTACAAATATTAAAGATCAGTAATTAAGAAGTAAGCAAGCTATTTATAAATGTTCAAATAATTTTGACCCGGAATGTCAGAAGGGTGCAGGTTCAAATCCTGCTGCTGGAATTTTTTTCAACACTTGTGTTTTTGTTTCCAGCGGTTTTTGTTGTTCTGAAAAATGCTTACAGAGTCTACTAAGGCAGTGACCGCTTATATGTGCCTGTTCATCACTATCATCAGCTCATTTTATGTCCCCACTGCTGGGGCACGAGGCTTTCCTATGGATGGATAGGGAGAACGGGCCATAAACAACCACCAGCCAGGGTGGATAGGTGGTTACTGGTACTTATTCACTTAGAAGTTATTAGCCCAAATTATAGTCAAGAGAAAACATAGGTAGGTACCTACCTAAGCGAGCGTGAGGCACATGATAAGTGACTGTACATAGTAAATGTACGCAGCATATTAATTACTACAAGTAAATAAACCAGCTTCGTCGCTAAGCGTGCTGAAGCCAAGTTCTGCCAAAACCATTGTTGTTCCGACCTCATTTGAATAACACAGTGGGCCGACTATTGTCTATATGTGCGACTACGTTTTGGAATTATGTTTGGATTGTTCTTTGTCTTATGTAAGTTTGTTATAATGATCGAATGTTTCTTTGTTCTTGTTGGACTTCGTTCAAGCTGGAGCAGCGTTGCCTAAGTTAAATATTTTAGTAGACTCGCTATTCGATATCCGACAGCCCCCACTCGCGGTCGCGTAGTTGGTTTTGAACCACCCTGTGTAAAGTGGGTGGGTATGTTCCTCCCTTTTGATCCCTGGATCCTATTTTCAGTAGTAAAAGGGGGCGGAAGAACTGCTCGTATCCCAATAGGAGGATTCACAAGGTCATAAAGAGAAGAAAGCTAGATTAATATTATTTAGATCTTGAATGCGTAGATACCTAATGTAAGTATTTCATTATTAAACTATGTGTGCCGAAATATTGGATAGTTACTGAAATATACCAAAACATCATCATCATCATCAGGCTACATAAGTCCATAGGCTTCTCCATCTGCACGCCACAGAGTACGATCCGCGGCTACTTTCATCCAGCCCTTTCCATCACCTTGCGAAGAGTCGCTTCATCTAGTCTGATGGTGTCCTACACACTGCATCAAAACCATGGTACCAACCTACCTACTAATAACTATTATTCAAATCTAATCTATTTATGAAACAAATATAGATATATTACCTGATATTTTTATTACGCAACAATGAATGCGGTGCTTTGTCTTTGTCCTGATGAGTGGCGATAATGATGAAGGTGAATTGACGATAAATCCAAAGCACAATGCACTTAACCGCCGAGGAACTGACTATCTTATCTTATCTCAAGCTGGCGTAACACAACAAATGCAAATACGTTGTGACCTAGATAGATGGTGGTAGTTCCAACCAAATTGAGTAAGTACCATAATATATACCCGCCGTTGGGATTCGAACCCGGAAATTCTTGGTGTGAGACTGGTGGTAAAACACCATATTAGTATTACTAAATTTTGTTTATTGTTTATTATTTTGTGTACTCATCGTCACAATATTGTGTATGAAACGACTTTATTCTTTAATAAATGCTACTATGAGTATCACACCTATAACAAACATGATGAGTCTATGTAAATCGAAATTCAATAAATGAATTGTATATGCAAGACAATGCATTACATATACGATTCATCGATTGCATATCACAATATTACTTTAAAGGCGTAGATACTATTTAAAAACCGGGTCTCAGACGTCCCTTAGTAGGTATTTTTGATAAAAAATATTTTATCTAAATTGCACAAACAGTGTGTCATGGTGGAAACTAAATGGCCTAAGATAAAATTAAATTAAGTCGGGCATATATTCATAGATAATTACTGTTAATGTTCGATGACCTATTTCAATGATGTTGATCTTTTAATGTAATATTAACAACTTTTCGTATTATTTGTGCATTAGGCTTAGCGATAGTACAAGTATGTATGTTGTTAACACATATAATTAAGGAAATAAAACTATATTTTAAGTTTTTAGACGTTTATTTAAAAAAAACATAATCTTTTAATAGTTTTTAGACATAATACAAATACATAATGACTAGGTACTACAAGTTTTCGAAACTATATGTTAAATCTAACAACACATCAAAGACTACTAACATTTAGGATATAATAACAAGTATATACATGACTTATCTTAAGCAAACGTGTATTATTAGAAATGGTCGGCTAGCCAATATTAACATTCAAATTCGGATTCATAGCTCTCTTTTTTAGTGCGCACTTAAGCATATACAAGAAAAACATAACAACAATTCAATACAATAGACACACACACGTGCCTCCTCCGCAAACAAAGCACACTTTAAAATTGCTAATGAGCAGTCAGCTAAAGTTGGCGGAGCGTCCGAACCACTTCGGAATACTGATTACGGCAAATGTTTGTCATATAGATGAGGTAGTGTCCCACCAAATGGAGAAGCCTCTAATATCATAAGACGCAC